>CM061547.1:244511761-245111761 GCA_030864215.1 Capsicum pubescens
TCGAAAGAGTTAAAGTGAAATAATCCTCGAATAGGTCGAAAGATGCCTGGATTTACCATCGAATACAATTCTCTATAAGCAGTTGCATGTCAGAATTCTACACACTCATAGCCAATAGAGACGTATACCTCAGAAGGTGGACATAACCCCAACGCCTCAATTCTCATTGTTTACAACTTACGTAACAATCTTTCTCTTTTACTTTGCTATTTTTAGCTTTTATTTAATTATTTTGGTGACACATTACAAATCCCCCCTTTTTACGAGACTTGCACCAAAAGTTTAGTAATTTTGCTTACTTGTTGGCCAAGCTATTCCCTGTGGGATCGACACCCAACCCTGTTGGGTTCTATATTTGCTAACGACCGCTTTACACTCCTACGAGAGCTGTAGATTGAGCGTTATCAAGGAGAAAGAGAAGAAGAAGGAGGAGAAGGAGAAGAAAAAGAAGAAGAAGAAGAAGAAGAAGGAGAAGAAGAAGAAGAAGAAGAAGAAGAAGAAGAAGAAGAAGAAGAAGAAGAAGAAGAAGAAGAAGAAGAAGAAGAGAGAGAAAAAAACTATGAGAAAAGTAAAAAAAACATAAAAAAGAAAAAAAAAGGAAAAAGGAAAAAAGGAAGAGAAGTAAAAGAGAGAAAATAAAGTGGAAAGAAAAAAGAAAAAAAAAAGAAATTAAAATAAAAAAAGATTAAAAAAATAAAAAAAATAAAAAAACTAACAAGAAAAAATAGTTAGAGATATAAGAGAATTATATTTTGAAATTTTGAAGATCATGGAAGTAATAATCTTCATATTTGAGTTGTATTTGAAAAAGGAATCTACTAATTTAAATAAGAGTAATTTATGGAAATTTAATTAGTGGGATAATTATTTCTTATTTAACTCAACTAATTTGAGTAAAACAAGGACAGTAAATCTTGTTGTATATGTATTTGTATAGCAACAGTTTACTTAAATACAAAATACAATTTGCTATTTTTCGTAATTATGAAACGGTTGCTATAAAAGTTACAATTATGACTCTATAGTTGATATTTCTGAAATTTTTCCAATTTTTATTCTACTATAAAATTTATAAATACTAACATGTGTATGATAGTGTCTAATTGCTTCATTATATTCTAAAAATTCGTTCTAATCTTCCCCCACCCCTCCCACCACTAATCCCTTGTGTGCGTTTTTTTCTATTATATATTAATTACTTTAATTTTTTGTAATTTGATTTAAAATTAAATTATATTTTTTTGCCTTACACGCATAAGCAGTTGAGCTTTCTTCACACTTATCTCAAAATATAGAAATTAGAATAGATAAGTTTTGTCATGCATAATAAAATAAATGATATATAGATTAGAAGAATACTTCAAAATAATTTAATCTGTTAGAAGTGATTATAACTTAAAATTTAAGTTAAACACTTTCACAGCTATCAAAATATAATCTTATCTCATATTTTATAATTCATCTTTGTTTTCTTAATTTTCTTTCTTTATATTATGAAACTAAGTGACGCCCAAAACCATTTAAAAAGTTTATACATAAATATAAATTTGCAAGTAAAATTAAAAAAGAATAAATAAATTAAGATATCAAAATGTCTAAAAAATTGTTTTACAATCCTCCTAAAAGGGTAAATATGTGGATGTGATATTAAATACAGAAATAAGACAATTATAAATTGCATATAATTGAATTAAATACAGAAAATTATGAAATAAATCAACATTAAAAAAAGAACAATAGTATCAAACACATATTTTAAAAAACTCACTGCTTTTATTAATATAAATTAAATATTTTTATTTTATTTACTTATGATTTTTTTGAACATTTATTTTATGTATTTTCAGTTTTTAATTTATGGTAAAAATATGTGTATTATCTAACTACTTCAATGTATTTTAAAAAATAGTTTAGAAACTATCCCCCAACACCCTATTTTTCTATAGTTTGTTATTTATCTTTATGTTTTTAAAAAAAAATTATTCTTACTGTCTTTATGTAGGAATTAATCAAGAAGTTAGAACTCTATTACAACTCAAATTTCATTATAACTTTGAATTTAAATTTAAATATCATATCATATTGTTAAAAGAAGATCTAACTTGGGGGTTTGGGCCACAGGTGACAAAAGAGTTTTAAAATGAGGTGTAGGTAACACAAGTCTTAATAATTGAGTAGAGGTGACAATTACTTAATTATGGTTTAACAAAGTTTAGAAAAATTCAAAATAACCCACAAGTTTTAAAATTTACACTTTGATTCAAATGTAAGTTAATATATAAAGGGGAACGAAGGGAAAAAGGCATTTTTTTCTCTCCCCTCATCCGTGGTTATTTTCTCTCTCTTCGCGATATTTGTTGCTCATTGTTGCTGCTGCTTTATTCATCATCTTTTGATTCATTATCATCATCTTATACTTCATATTCTTCTTGTTGACCATTGTTGTTGTTGTTGTTGTTGTTGTTGTTGTTAACCCAACTGCTGCTCTTTGACCAAATTCTTATGTCAAATTTTATTTCGTAAATCACTTTCAACTTTGAAATTTACTTGAGAGGAGACTTTGGTAAGTCAGATTATACTTTTTAGTTGAATCTGGGTAACTGCTAGTGTTGTTTTTACAACAATAGTTTGCACGCGAACATGAATGCAATACAAGAGCAATCTGTTTAAACAGATCCATTAACTGCGGCACCGAATAAATGTTCTATTGTAACAGTAGACTCATGTTGGATTCATGTTTAAGGGTTCTAGGTGCCCGTAATATGATTATGAATCGAATATATGGGTATTCTGTTGCACCAGATTAGTAATCTGTTTCAACAGATAAATAATCTGTTTCATCAGATTACTAATATGTTTCGAACAACAAAATACAGCTCCTGTCACACACAAAACCTAACAGATAACTCATATGTTCTTGCTATTGATACTGGAATCAAATTATTCCTTAATTGTAGACATGTCATTCGTTAAGAAATAGAAATAGAAAGCACGAAAATTAAATAAGAAATAAAAAGTCAAGTGCATCAAACATAATTTTTTATAAAACAAACAAAAAAAAATACATAGATAACAGAAAAAAAAAAAAGCTCAGTTATTATTATCATCATTATTAACATCATTATTATTTGTATGGTCAGCCGACCAATCTTCAAAGGGCAGCAGCAGCGCCCTCCGCAGCCTGCGAATCTCCCGCAGCATCCTTACTCTGACGGCGGCCAACTCCCAATGCAGGTCATGAACCTCCTTCTGCAGTTCCCTCATGGCGTCTCATAAAATAGCGACATCCCACACAGGATCAACCATATCTAAAAAATGCATAAGTTGACAAAACACACACGTAAACACAAAAGTAAAGAAAAGAAAGAATTTGAATGTAATGTAATACAACGTATATTTACACAAAAATTAAGAAAAAAACTTACCAGAGACAGAAAAAAGCTATCAAATCCTTGAAGAGAAAGTAGTTGAAGGTGTAACAAGAGCGAGGAATAAATAGTGTGTAGTAGAACGAATGATTGAGTAAGGAGGGACCTATTTATAGAGGATTGAACTTGAATGATTTAGCCAAAAAATCACAACTGTTCACCTCCATTTATTAATGACATTCTTGATTACTGTAAAAAGTTATGACTTAATTAAATTAATCAATATTATGATAAGTCATGACTTTTCAGCTTTATTATTATTAATAATTAGTTTTTTCCAGGAACCATTTTTTTTACACTATTTTGGACAACAGATAATATATCTGTTGCATCAGATAAATCATCTGTTACAACAGATATATCATGATTTGCAACAAATAGATAAACTGTTGCATCAGATAATATATCTGCTGCAACATATAATATATATATTTTAAAAAAATATATATTATCTTCATGACATCTAAATTTTTTAACTTTTTAATTATATAAATTAATAAAGCAGATTTAAAAGCACAACTGTTCACCTCCATTTATTAATGACATTCTTGATTATTGTAAGAAGTTATGACTTAATTAAATTAATCAATATTATGATAAGTCATGACTTTTTAGCTTTATTATTATTAATAATTAGTTCTTTCCAGGAACCATTTTTTTTACACTGAGATGGACAACAAATAATATATTTGTTGCATCAGATAAATCATCTGTTACAAGAGATATATCATGATTTGCAACAAATAGATAACCTGTTGCATAAGATAATATATCTGTTGCAACATATAATATATATATTTTAAAAAAATATATATTATCTTCATGACATCCAAATTTTCTGACTTTTTAATTATATAAATTAATAAAGCAGATTTAAAGGAACAACTGTTCACCTCCATTTATTAATGACATTCTTGATTACTGTAAAAAGTTATGACTTAATTAAATTAATCAATATTATGATAAGTCATGACTTTTTAGCTTTATTAATAATAATAATTAGTTCTTTCTAGGAACCATTTTTTTTCACACTAAGTTGGACAACAGATACTATATTTGTTGCATCAGATAAATCATGTGTTTCAACAGATATATCATAATTTACAACAAATAGATAACTTGTTGCATAAGATAATATATCTGTTGCAGCATATAATATATATATTTTTTTAAAAAAAATATATTATCTTCATGACATCCAAATTTTCTGACTTTTTAATTTTATAAATTAATAAAGCAGATTTAAAGGCACAACTGTTCACCTCCATTTATTAATGATATTCTTGATTACTGTAAAAAGTTATGAATTAATTAAATTAATCAATATTATGATAGGTCATGACTTTTCAGCTTTATTATTATTAATAATTAGTTCTTTCCAGGAACAATTTTTTTTTACACCGAGTTGGACAACAGATAATATATTTGTTGCATCAGATAAATCATCTGTTACAACAGATATATCATGATTTGCAATAAATAGATAATCTGTTGCATCAGATAATATATCTGTTGCAACATATAATATATATATTTTTTTAAAAAAAATATATTATCTTCATGACATCCAAATTTTCTGACTTTTTAATTATATAAATTAATAAGGCAGATTTAAAGGCACAATTGTTCACCTCCATTTATTAATGACATTCTTGATTACTGTAAAAAGTTATGATTTAATTAAATTAAGCAATATTATGATAGGTCATGACTTTTCAGCTTGAAGTTTAGCTTTCTAATTATTAAAATAATTAGTTTTTTCCAGCAACCGTTTATTTTTTACACGGAGTTGCACAACAGATTATATATATGTTGCATCAGATAAATCATCTATTACAATAGATATATCATTCGTTGCAACAAATAGTTAATATGTTGCATCATATAATATATCTGTTGCAACATGTAATATATATATCTTTTAAAAAAAAAATTATCTTCATGTCATCCAAATTTTCTGATTTTTTAATTATATAAATTAATAAAGAAGATCTAAAAACAAGAATATTTCTGGTGAGTTTTTTACGGTTTAAATTGTGTTTATCATTATTTCCTTATTCTTTTCTGTGAAAAGAAATGACTTAATTAAATCAAGCTGGTGGTGACTTAATCTTTCCGTTTCTTTAATAACTTTTTTTATTAATTGAGTTATGGCAATAGATTGTATATTTGTTGCATCAGATAACCCATCTGTTTCAACAGATATACTATCTGTTGCTATAAATCGACCATCTATTTAAGGAGCTTTTTTTATTTCTTCTAACTGATTCATAAGTCGCAACAGATGAGGAATTTGATGCATCAGAAGCGCTTTTTGTTTTTGTTTGTTTGTTGAATGTGTTTAGACAAAAGTCACAGTCACAACTATTCATTAACTTTTTTCTTAAAAATCATATCTTATATATATCTTAATTAAATTAATTCAATGTTGTGACTTTTTTAAATTAAATAATCTTTCTTTTACAATTATAATATCATTTAGTTCCTTATTATTTATTAACAAACCATTTTTAGGAGAATTTCTCATCATGACCGCATCCCTAACTCCAACGGCCGACATGTTTTGAATAGGGAATAAATAGAATGATAATTAAATATTGAATAAGAATTAAAAATTCAAAATCGACAAAACCAAACCAAACCAAACATATACATGGATTTTTTTGAATCCCTTATAGGTAGATCGGATATAAAAAAGGAAAATACGTACGCTAAAAGAAGGGAAAAACATAACCTAATTATTATTATTATTATTATTATTACTATTATTATTGTCAACCTGACAATTTTTATCCGGCAGCAACAGGGCCCTCCTCAGCCTTGCTCGAAAGTCGGCCAAATCCCTCTGGAGTTCATCAAACTACCTTTGAAGTTCCTGCAAGGACTCGATATGAACCTTCTTGTACGAATCTGGATCTGACATATTAGTATTGTAAGTATAGTAGAATGAACGATAGTGAGTGAGAGTGAGTGAGTGAGGAGGCCGGAGGGACCTATTTATAAAATGATTGAGAATTGGAAGGGACTGAACTTAGTCAAACAAAAAACCATGACTGTTCATATCCCTTAAAAGTAAAAATTACACAAATCCCATATTTAAGACACCATATTACACAATATCCCTTAATGTTTTAAAAAATTACATAAAATCCAAGATTCATATTTACTAGTGATACATATGATATATGTATCACTACTGTATACATATGTATATACTAGTGATACATATACATATGTATCACTAGTCCATATATGTGTCACTGCTTAACATATGTATCACAATTCGAACTTCCGGGATAAAATATAATTAGCAAACTATTCGAGATTTAATGTAATATTGCTGAAACTATCCGGGATTTATGTGTTGTGTATGTTACTTAAATAATACTGGTGACTTTATTAATAAGTAAATTAGAAAAAAAATGGATCTAAATACAACATTTTATCTTTTTGTTGTATTTCCGAAAGATAAAGATTGGTAATCTGTTGCAAAATATATTCCACCTGTCAGATAACTTACAACATATGGACAATCTGTTGCAACAGATGGATATATCAGTTTGCTTTTCCTTTAGCTGTGGCGTCTATTGCAATTTGCTAGTCATCTGTTTATTCAATTTCATCGAGAGCAATCGATTTTTCTAAACACTTCTTGGCCAAATTCAATTTTTGCTCTTGGATTGCTTCTATTTTTTTCTTTGCATCCTTCAACCAAACTAAATTTTTGCTATTGGATTGAGGCCAAAAATTGAATTTGGAGGTCAGCTTGAAGGATGCAAAGAAAAAAAGAGAAGCAATCCAAGAGCAAAAATTGAGTTTGGCCAAGAAGTGTTTAGAAAAATCTATTGCTCTCGATGAAATTGAATAAACAAATGACTAACAATTTGCAACAGACGCCATAGCTAAAGGAAAAGTAAACTGATATATCCATTTGTTGCAACAGATTGTCCATATGTTGTAAGTTATCTGACAGGTGGAATATATTTTGCAACAGATTACTAATATTTATCATTCAGAAATACAACAAAAAAATAAAATGCTGTATTTAGATCTATTTTTTTTCTAATTTACTTATTAACACCAGTATTATTTAAGTAACACACACAACACATAAATCCCGGATAGTTTGCGTCAGATGTGGAGTCTGTTGCATCAGATATGGAGTCTGATGCAACAGATAACGAGTCTGTTGGAATACATAGCAGCCTTGCTGGTGGTTTGATTTGTTCCATCAGTTGCTCCGTCTGTTGCAACATCAACAACAGCATAAACTACAAACAACAAATAAAAAATATCAACAACAAAGAAAACAACAACATTTGTTCCAACAACATCATCAACTACAAAGAAGCATACATCTTATGTTCCAACACCATCAACAACAAGGGACGGACCCACATGGAGTCCTCTGGGTGCACGAGCACAGGTTGAACTCGTATCGAACTTTATATATGTATGTGGAAATAAGGAAAAAAACGTATATAATCTAATCAGTGAGCACCCATAGTAAGAGTTGTTTGGTTAGCCTAGTTGTTGTTTATGGGTGCTTAAGGCTATTTATTTCTTTTGGTCTTGAGTTCAATTCCCACTCAGCACATATTTTTTAAATTTTGGTAGCCAACTCTTCTCTTCTTATTCACTTTAAACTTTTTATTTTTTTCCCTTACTCCTTGTGTTGATTGTTCGGACTCCACTATTTTTAAGCTAAGAAGCACCCACCGTCTAAACCACACCACAAGTTCCAACAATGCCAAACCCACCAACAACACCACACCATAAGTTCCAACAATGCCAGCCCCACCAACAGCATCAATAACAGCATCAACAATAAAGAAACAAATAAAATACATAAAAAAAATGATATTGCCAAAAAGGCTTTTAAACTTCTCCCAACAGATGACTTTTTTTCGCATCTTATAATAAAAATTCTCGGTATGTTCATTCAACAATTAAAAGTTCCTTCAAATTTTTTAAATAAATATGATATGGGAAAATGGTAATTAAATAAATAAAAAGATGTAAATAAAATTGTAAGAAGAAGACGAGAATGAAAGAGCAATAGTGAATCATATCATACAATGTCAAAAGGGGGTCAAAACAGCAATTTCAGTCGAGGAATCTAAGATATGGATATCAATCAGTTTAGATCCGAACGAAAATTTTTGAGAAAGAGGAGAGAAAAAAAAGGTTGTGATAACCCTAAAGAGGATAGAAAGAAAAAAGATGAGAGATTTAGGGCTGAAGGAGAGGAGGGGAGAGATGAGATAATTCTAATTTCTAGATGTACTACCCTTAATATTAAATGACTAAACAAAGTGTATTTATTCAAATTTATATTTACAAAGCATAATTAATAAGACTAATTTGGTAGTAAAATAAAACCCTAATTAATATTTTCTTGATGGGAGTGCCAAGTCAATATGAAAAGGAAGAAGTATTAGGGGTTTCAATATTCATTACTTAATATTCACTAATAATTTGAGGGGCACGAGGAAGAAAATGGGTGACATTGAAAAGACAGGACAAGACTACTCAATGAGATTTTTGAGTTATCCAAGAAACATTTTTTACCGCCTTTAGTAGTACTACTACTTTATCTACTCGGACAGTAGCTTGCTTTAAAATTAAAAGAAAACAAAAAGATTTTCAAACAGATATGTCGCCTGTTGCAACAGATTTAGATATTTGTTTGAGAAATCCCAACAGCTCAGTCATCCGTGACAACAGATGGAAATGTCATTTGATAACTAAATCAGAAACGTCATCTGTTACAAAGATATCAATATCTGTTTGAAAATTTCCAACACCTCAGTCATCCGTCATAACAGATGTAAATGTCTATTTGATAATTAAATAAAAAATGTCATCTGTTGCAACAGATATTGTTCTCTGTTTGAAATTCTCCAATAGCTCAGTTATTTATTGCAACGGATTTCATTGCAATTGATTTAGGATGAACTAGGGATGAAAGAATGAGCTCCTCATTAACTTAATGTTAAGATTAATAATAGTACCTACATCGATCTAGGAGGAACGAGGGATGAATGAATGAGCTCACAAGGTCAATTACAAATCCAATTGAGTCGTTGTATTTGCATGGTGTTAGTATTGCGTTCATCCCGACCCGAGTCATCGATCGATCACTCTGAATTGAAATGTGTTCTTATTAACTTAATGTTAAGATTAATAATAGTACCTACATTGATCTAGGTGGAATTGGGGATGGATGAATGAGAAAAAAGGGTCAACTACAACTTCAATTGAGTTTTTTGGCAATTGCATGATGAGATGGTACTGCATTCCTCCCGACAAGAGTCATTGATCGATCACTCTGAGACGAACCGATTCTTACTATCTTGTATGTTCAACTAATACCTTAATTGAATAATCTGGGACTAGGGGTGAGTTTTCATAGGGTCAACTACAACTTTAATTGAGTCTTTTAGCAAATGCATGATGAGACGGGGCTGCGTTCCTCCCAACAAGAGTCGTCGATCGATTACTCTGAGCTGAACCGATTCTTACTACCTCATATGTCCAACTAATACCTTAATTGATTAATCTAGGACTAGGGGTGAGTTCTCATAATGTCAACTACAATGGATGACAACGCCTATTTGATAATTTACAACAGATGGGTAATCTATTGCAATATATGACTCAATTTATTTAATAATTTACAACAGATGGGTAATCTGTTACAACAGATAACTTAATCTATTCGATAGTTTACAACAGATTCATGATCTATCGCAATAAATGGCTTAATATGTATGATAGTTTACAACAGATGTGTAATATGTTGCAACAGATTACATAATTTATTTGATTTGATCCAACAGAAAAGACATTTGTTGCAACAGGTTGAACATTTGTTTATATATAATTCAATTGAGTTCATATGTTAGACTAATACCTTAATTGAATGTGAGTTCTCATAGGGTCAACTATAACTTCAATTGAGTCTTTTGTCAATTGCATGATGAAACGGTACTGCGTTCCTCCCAACCACAGTCGGTGATCGATCACTCTGAGCCGAACCGATTCTTACTACCTCATATGTTAGACTAATACCTTAATTGATTAATCTAGGACTAGGGTACTAATACCTTGATTGAATAATCTGGGACTAGGGGTGAGTTCTCATAGGGTCAACTATCGATTAATCTAGGACTAGGGGTGAGTTCTCATAGGGTCAGCCACAACAGATGGCAGCGCCTATTTGATAATTTACAACATATGGGTAATCTGTTGCAACATATGACAATCCATTTGATAATTTACAACAGATGGATAATCTATCGCAACAGATGACTTAATCTGTTTGATAATTTACATCAGATTCATAATTTGTTGTTACCTAATCTGATTGATAATTTACAACAGATGAGAAATCTGACGCAACATGTTGAACATTTGTTTTTTACAATTTTAATTGAGTTCATATGTTAGACTCGTAAATTGATTAATCTAGGACCAGGAGTGAGTTTTCACAGGGTCACCTCCTAGAGTACTCGGTCAACTACAACTTCAATTGTTTTTATATGATTTTAAAAATTGCGCATATATTTTATGATTTTAAAAATAATTAAGATAATTTCGGACCAAATTAACATTTTCAAAACTACTTGTCATTCTTTTCCAAAATATAAATCAACCCATACAAAATATTTCATCATTTCAAATCTCGAGGTCTGGCTCTTTCTCTCTCATTCTCACTCAACAATACAGTACAGACAACAACTACTCAACAAATTTTCTCAACCCTCCATAACAGATCATTTTTCTTCTTATTTTCGACCACATACGTGTTATTTTCGACATCATTCTTGCTTGTATCAATCATTTTCTTTGTCTTCGAGGCAACAGAGTTCGAGAAGATCTCTATAATTGTTTTTTTTCTAAAAAATAAGAGCTTTTAAGTTAATGATGAAAAATAAAAAATTTAGTTGTATTATCTTCGAGAATGCGTTTACAATTTTCAGTTTTGATGGTAAAATTGTAGGAAGAACTCGAGAAATCCCTAGTTTCCGTCGTAGTGTTCCATTGACTGTCGTGGTATAGTTGGATGGTGTTGGTGGTGGTGGTGGTGGTGGTGGTGTTTATGGTCGTCATGGTGGCACCGGTGGTGGAATTGGTTGGTGGTGTTTGTGGTGGTGTCGGTATTCGTAGTGTTTATTTGTTTGTTGGCATTGGTTAGTGGTGTTTGTGGTGGTGGTTGTTGGTGTGTCGGTATTCGTGGTGTTTGTAATGTATTTTTTAAAATCTATGCATACATAAACTGTAATGTAATTTTTGTTTTTCTTTGTCTGTAGGTAAAACATGTCTCCCAAAAGAAAAGAAAGTGAAAGTGGATCAAGGTCTGACCACTCAAAAAAAAGGCTACAGTACAGAGGGATTCGGAGGAGCTTCCTGAACAATCTTAGTCAGGGAAAAGTGAAGATGAGGAGAGATTTGAAAACAACATTGAGGGAGGTGGACAAGGGTCCATAGATGGTGATGAAGAAAATGAAAGTGAGAAAGAGGAGGAATTGGAGAGTCAGAAAGAGAAAGAGAATGATCATCAACATGATGATAATGGATCACCGACGGGGCGTGAGTTAATATCGACATCCCAGCATGATCCTGTCAAAACTTTTAGTATTGACAGGTTTGAAGTTTCTATGCCGATAAATGACCCAGAAGGAAAACAACTAACTGGTCAAATTGTACTTAAATGTTAGATAGGGAAAAATTTTAAACATTTTATGAAAATTATAAAGAACGAAAACATAGGCGGACTTTTCAAGAAGAGCTGCTTTGGACTCTTTCTTGAGCTGCCTGAGGACCCCTATGCCCGTATTCGTTTCCCTATGATGATGGTATATGGTCTTCTCAAGCGCAGGATCAAGTACACGGGGGATGATAAAGATCCGGAGGAGGGGGCAAAAAGAAAATAGATGAAATCTGGATCAACTATTGTGGCATGCCTGTTTGTTTTGGCTTGCAAGAGTTTTCCATAGTGACGGGCCTGAGATGCCATCGTCCAGAAGGACCACCACCCCACAAAAGATCCAAGGCAAGAAAATGCAAGGGAAAAATAGATGGGTTGTTTGACATTGCTCGAGGTGGCTACAAAGCATTGGATTTATTGACAGATCTCGAGGATAAAACCATACCAGAGCAGTACAGGGAGCAATCATGCTTAGTTTGGTTTGCCCATTCGGTTATATTGGAAAGAGACGTCAACAAGGTCCTAGAAGATGATTTGTTGGCGCGTGCTGAGGATTTTGATAAATTCAACAATTATCCCTGAGGATATGACAGCTTTTACTTGACTGTCCAATATTTACTGACAAAGCTATCCTCAGGGACGACCACATTATACGGTTTTTCTTGGGCTTTCATGGTAAAATTAATCACTAATTTTACTCATCCTTTAATTTATATTGAATATAGTTATTATGATTTATTTTTTTTGCTTGCTTCCTGTTTACACTCTTTAGGCTTTGGCATTTGAAGCCATTCCTCCCCTCCAAAAACAGTTAATGGATTACCCGGATGAGGTTTCTCATCCAAGGATGTTAAGGTGGTTGGCTGCAAAGAGCAACACCAATATTAAGGAGGTTGATCTTTTTAACCCTCCGGATGATGCAGTACGTCTTCTTCAAGTAAAATAATTCTACTCAAAGATAAGAAAGATATTGAACAGATGTTATATCTGGTGCATGAGATGTTATATCTGATGCACCAGATGGGACATCTATTGCGATGGGGTATATCTTGCATCAGATTACCCATCTGTAGCTTTGGTTCTCTGAACCCAACTCTTAAAAGATTAACCATCTACTGCAAATTAAGCAACAGATATTTAATTTGATAACATATCATTCATCTATTGCGACGTATAGATCATCTGTTGCATAACAGATTACCCATCTTGTGCAGATGTTGCAACAGATGATTGATATTTTGCATCAGATTATTCATGTATTGCTCTATTTCTCTGAACCAGACTCAAACAAATTTTAACCATCTACTGTAAACTATGCACCAGATGGGTTTTTTTAAAAAAAATGTAGCCCAACTGTAAAAATTATTATATTAAATGATTTAAATGCATCTATCTTTTTTTTTATAGGTTGTGCATCCATGGATCGTGCCTACTGAAGAGGAGTCGGTGATGACTTATTATATTACTCTAGGTCATGTTGATACTATTGCAGACCCAACGGTGGAGTTAATAAATAAGGAATTGGCTGGAGCAATAGCCATAAGAAGAGCAGTTAGGCAAAGTCAGCCTAATATTGAGGCTCTTCATGACCAACCTTTTACTAAGGCAGATCCGGGTGCTTCTTCTGGTGGAGTTGTTGGTGTTGGTGGCAGGGATGCTGATGCTGCTACCACTCATGATGATGAGCATGTTTATGCTCAAGAAAGAATAAATATGTTTGAAAACACCCGTATTCACCCTTACACAGGTCCCTCTTACCCCTCTTTACCCTCGTATTCTCGTTGCGAATGCGATGAGTGCAAGGACAGATAGGATAAACTCTTTGAAAAAGTAGAGGTTATCTCTAAAGCTATCGAGGAATTAAAATCCAAGAGGTGTTTCATACCATCCAAGAAGGTAAGGGAGCCACACACTCCTACAGTGTTGGTTAGGAGAAAGAAAAGAGCAATTAGAGACGTACTCTCCGCTTGAAAATCAAAAGAAATTGTAATTCCTCCCTCTCCAAAAGCTGTTAAAGTTCAGGGGCCAGTCAAGAAGGTGGACATATATGCAAAACTTGGCACCGAAGAGAAGAGGGATCTGTGACAGGCCAAGAATGCCAAGCCAGGCGCACCAGATTACCCTAGGCCTCCCTTTTCCCCCCAAGACTTCCAGACTATGACTGATATGCGTATGTCGTACGAGGATAAGGAAAGTTTACTTTTCCTAACCTAGCCCTTCTAATCTACCCCATGAAGAAGAAGCTACGCAACAGATTTCACATCTGTTGCAACAGCTGGGTATACTGGTGCAACTGGTTGTGGTTTTGTTGCAACTTATTATCCATTTGTTGCATAAGTTGCATTGGATTATTGATACAGAGAACCTTATGCAACAGATGGACCATCTGTTGCATCTTTACAATTACTAACCTATTTAAAAATTGACTTTTTTAAAAATTGACTTCTTATCTCACAGCATGTTGACATAATTCTCTACCTCATGAGGAAAAGGAAATTAGCGTACCGGGAAGCTTATGACGTTGCCGATAGGATAATGAACCTCAACTTCTGCAAAAAGCTTAAGGATAGGTACGATCAACTCAATGGAGAGGCATCAGCCCTTAGCGTGGGACTTGATTTCCTAGTTCCTGCATTGGTCTTGGATGGAGAAGAAACGTTAAGATATGTTAGAGGGGACAGGCCAAATCCACACGGTAAGAGCTGGACAGAGGCAAAAAGGATTCTTGCAGTCATTAGCATGAACGACATGCATTATCGGGCTGTTGAGATACTACTCGAGGAGGGAAATATCAATGTTTATGACTCTAACGTACCTCTCGTCGATGATTTCGATCTTTTTCTCCTCGTGGAGCCACTGATGGTGTTGTTTCCCATCTTGTTGAGAGAGAGTAAATTGATGAATCATTTGCCAAAGAAAGTGTTGATAAAGAAATCATGGGATTTTGAAGATCAAAACAGGGGAATGATCCTTCCAAAAGATGATGTAGCTAAAGCGAGCGGCTCGCATGCTCTTATACATATTGAATGTTTGTTGATCAGCACAGAAATGGCCGAGCCAACGACTTTTTTGTGCGACAACGCTGTGGCAAACCTGCAAGAGATCTGGGCTTATGGGGTACTAACTGGACGCTTGAAGCCTATGTATATAGAAGAGCCTGTGAAATAAAAAAAATTAATTTCAAGTCACGCTTCACTTTATTACATGTACATGTAGTGGCAATAATTTTTTTCTGATGAAAGTTGAGTTTTTTATAATGCAATAGATTAGATTGTCAATCTGTTGCAACAGTGGGAAGACCTGTTTGAATAATCTAATAATCTAAGTCTAATTTGTTACAATAGTGGAAAGACCTGTTTGATCATTTCTATGAATAATCTAATAATCTAAGTCTAATCTGTTGCAACAGTGGGAAGACCTGTTTGATAATTTCCACAGATGACCTAAATTTTACAACATATGCCTAATCTTTTTGATATTTTCCAATAGTTACGTTTGAATATCCATGTGCTCATCGACAACAAACCAGTAGCAAATACACACACCACCATGAAAATTTCAACAATTAGGCTTCAATATCCATGCGCCCAACAACACCAAACCAGTAGCAATAACGGCAATAATGTAGTATCTTCTTGCTCGATTTTGTTTCTCTTCAGAAGCCTTGACTTTGTTCAACAAACCCCAGATTACACGATTTGCTTGTGAAGGGTATCATTCTTCATACCAATCAAAGTATTCGCATCCATCCAATTTCTATAAAAAAAGAGAACACAATTACAAAACAATTACAAGTCAATAATTAATTAATTAATTAATTAAAAAAAATATTACCTTTGAAATCTTACAAGTAAAAAACCTATGACCCAGATTTTGTTGAGTCCAAGAAGTCTTTAACAGAGCTTTATGACCGCACTTACAATATCAAAAATCTTTATCACAAAAAATAGTGGAAGATGCGCTCGACATTGTCAAGGTCAGTTGGAAAAAATTAAAGTAATAATTTGAAGAATTTGGATAAATAAAAGAAGATGACGATGAAGAAGAAGATTTGGCAATTTAGGGTTAAATTTTAGGAGGAAGATGAATACATAAGACAATGGGGAGAAAAAAAGGACCGGTGGGGGCCAAGTGACGGCAAGTCAGCGAAATGTGCCAGGACTGACACTAACACATTTGATGCCTATTTTATTTTACGTGTTTAAAATGAACATGTCTACTTGATGCCTATTTTATTTCAGGTGTTTGAACTGAACACCGTCGATGGGTTGTGCCTTTTTTATTTTAATTCACTTTAACCTTTTTACACGTAGTGGCAATTTTTTATGTCCAACAAAAGTTGAATTTTTATAATGCAAAAGATTCTCCATCCGTTGTAACAGTTATTCTACCTGTTCTGACATATAGTTTATCTCTTGCAATAGGTTGGTCATCTATTGCATTATCTCGATGTTTTTATCTAAAGTCCATCTGTTGCAACAGTGGGAAGACCTGTTTGATAAATTCCAACAGATTACCTACCTGTTGCAATATATGTCTAAATCTATTTAAATTTTCCAATAGATGTGTCATCTGTTGCAACAGATACATTATCTGTTGCAATATTTGAATCTAGTATTCTTTTTCAATTAATAAGTTCAAATCTAAGGAATAAATAAAATTCGTAGACAAAATAAAATAAATCGAAGCCTTCATAAATTAGCTGAAATAAGTCAACGAATAAATTAAATGTAAAAAAATTGTTATGGGTACAGATCTCAACAAATACATCAACAACAATTTAAGTATACTGCCAAGGATTGCTTTGACAGGCTCAAGCTATAAATATCTACTCAGTATGGACAAGTTGTTCTTCATCCGGTGCTATGGAATTCGGCTTTGCTCGTCGTGAATCTTCACTGTCGCTTGCGTACGATTTCTGCGCTTTTCGTTCTCCGTATTTCCATAAAAAGAGTAGCATATTGTCAATGTTGCTCAGCAGTAGCTTCTTCTACATCCACCTGGAAATCCAGAATTGGTCAATACTAATCACGGAGATACAGCAAAATGGAAAATGATAACTCATCTCTTCTAGCAAATCAAAAAGGTCTTCCTCCCATTTTAAATTGTCCCAAACATATTATATTTTTTTTGCAACAATGAATCAACTGTTGGGATAAATTTCTACATGAAGAAGACCCTGTGTGATAATTTCCAACGGATGAACTATCCGTTGCAACATATGAATCATCTGTTGCAGCAGATAGGTCGTCTATTGGTACAAATAAAAGTTGTACGAAGAGCTGTTTGATTTGCTAAAATAGATGAGACATATGTTGCACCAGATAAAGTATCTGGTGCAACAGGTTAGTCAACTATTGCAACAGATGTATATATCTGTTTGATAATTTTCAGCAGATGTGTCATCTGTTGAAACAAATATGTGTATGTTTGTTTTGTCAGTTGGAAGACATATAATATATTCACCTTCTTCAGCTAGTGCTGCTCTCCTTTGTACATTGTACGTTGCTCAGTGCAACACGCAGACAGAGGAGTTGTAATTTCACTTTTTTGGATGCCTGATAATGCCCTGGAAATCACTCTCTTTCTCCTCTTAGCCCTAATCTCTAATAGAGCGGATGAAAATAAAATCCTCTTTGATGGAATGAGACCCCTCTTAGATGTCAATTCCTTTACAGAAGAAGTTAATGCATTAATAGCATTAATCACTACATCATGTTTCACCCTGCAGTCTTGACATTTGCATGCAGAACATTCGCTGGGAGAGGCAAAAGTTGTATAACCAGTATGATCATACTCATAATGGTTTGCTTTAAATACTGTAAGAGGAGCATCATTAGCACCAATAGCAACACCACTACCACCACCAATAGCTCCATGAACAACAACAAGCCCACCCTCCAAAATTATTTTTCTTGTAATGGTTGTTGCTCCAAACAATTCTATTTTTATTCTGTCGATGACCTTAGGGTCCGATAAAGTTTGCACAGACCGTAAAGTAAGAAAAAATGACATCTTCAACTCTTGATTGGTCGGAACTAGCGACGGATGCACATTCTAACATAAATCATTACATATATTAGAATGATGATTAGATCATTCAAAAAAAAACATTAATTAAAAAAACTTAATTATAACTATACTTACTGCATCCTTTGGAGGGTTGAAGAGATCAAGAAATTTTACATTTTTATCAGTTTTGACCAACAACCATCTCAAGATTCTTGGACAGAAAACTCCTTCCTGGTAGTTCACTTGTTGTCTCAAATAAGGAATGGCTTCAAACGCCCAAGCCTATAAAATAACGCCAATAAATCAAAACCATTATTGAGCAAAAAAAATAAATGATATCATAATAGAAAAAAGAAACATTTACCATGAAAGCCCATGGGAAGACATATAAGTTGACTGTCTTTGGCGCTAACAGAGTCAACAAATATTTGACAGTCATTTTGAATCTTTCATACCCCCATGGATAGTTGTTAAATGCCTCAAGATCCTCGGAGAGCTTTATTAAATCGGGTCTTATGTTGTTGTTAACGTCTCTCGCCCAAAGAATATTATGTACAAACCAAACCAAGCACAATAACTACTTGTGCTTCTTTCAAAGTCCTTTACCTTTCAACGCTTTTATCAAATTTTTGTTTTTGAAGCTTGGACCAACAATGGACACCAGGTCATCACGATCACACTTGCCTTTGCCTTTTTTGGGTGTGCGGGGTGCTTTTTTTGGGTTAGATAGGTATAACTTGAGAAGGAGGATAATATTTTAGTCCAATAACTATGGCAAACTCCTTCTAACCAAAAAAAACAGGCATGCCACAGTAATTTATCCACACCTCATCCATCTTATCTCTGTTTTTATATATAAACCTACGCTTGAGAAGTTCATATACCATTTTCATTTAAAAATGAGCATTGTTGTCCTCCGGTAAATCAAGATATTTCCCGAAGCAGCTGTCCCTGAAATAAGCATCCAATTTTTGTTCTTGAAGTATTTTTCTGAAGGCGTCGAAAGATTTTCCCATGGTTGACTTAACCACGAAATTACCCATTAAATTTGCGGCACCATCGCACTGCATTCTCACAGGATAACGATCAATGTTGAAGGCTTTGACCAGCTCTTCGGTGGAAGGGCTATTAGCATCTGCATCATCTCTTTTGAAACATTCCTCCTCCCCGTGTTCATCATACTCTGCTTCCGATTGAGATAACGTTTGTAAAGCAAGCTCATAGAGTGGTGGATGTAGCCTACTGCTTCACTTGTTCCTTTACTTGGACTTGATTCGGTTTCCGTTCTTTTGGGAACCATATTATCTAAAATTAACAGGAATATAAAATAATATATTATTGTTGATTAATGCATCGTTAAAAAGGGATAACAGTAAATTAAACAAGCAAAACAATAAAATAACAGTTACAACAGATCACTGATTTATTGCACCAGGTAGTATATCTATTGCAGCATATAACCAAACTGTTGTAGCAGATGAGTAATTTATTGCAACAATACAAAACATACCACTCATCTTTTAAGACAGATGAATGGTCTGTTCAACAAATCACACAACTGTTGTGACATCATCTGTTGCAACATATGAGTGATCTATTGGAACAGTTAAATAATCCGTAGCAACGGCTGAGTAATCTGTTGCGACAATACAAAATATATCACTCATCTATTGAGAAAGATGAATGGTCTGTGTAACAGGTCAGACATCTGTTGCAACACATGAGTGATCTGTTGGAACAGTTATCAACGGTCAATATTGTTTAGATTTCTTCCAACATAGGTTCATCTATCGCGGCAGATGAATGATCAGTTGGAAAAATCAAGTCTTGGACTTTTCCTGTAGGAAGAGTTGGTAGGATTTTATCCAACAGGAGGTTCATCTGTTGCATCAGATCATTAATCTGATGGTTCTTCCATTGTACCAGATGGTCATTAGATTTTTTATTCGAAGCTTAATCTGTTGCAACATATGGTAAAGCTGTTGCATCGGATTATTAATCTGTTGCATCAGAATTGTAATCTGATGGTTCCTCTGATGCATCAGATGGTTGATCTGTTGCATCATATGATAAATCTGTTGCATCAGATGGTTAATATGTTGCACCAGATGGGTAATCTATCAGAGAAAACAGTAGCACGATTTTGTTAAATAAAAAATAGCATATTCACCATTTTTACCAAGAACAAGAATAGAACAAATCAAACCAAATTGTCCTTATAAAAATCAAACTTCAAAAAAATGCAACAAACAACAAAATATCATAATTCACTTCAAAAAGAGAAGAGAAGAAATACCAGAAATTAGGGTTTTATTCAGACCGCATTTCAAATTAGTGCAACAAATATTGAAATTGTTAACCAATACTATAAGAGAAGTTGGCTCAAGTTCCTCGTTTTCTTCAAAACTTAAAAGGCCATAAATTTTTACCTGTGAAAAAAAAGGACCGATAAAGAATTCGAAGTTGTTGTGGCCGGAGAGCAAGGTTGTCACGTCGATTGAAGTCGAAAAGGAACTCGAAGCCCAACTATTTGTAGTCGAATGTTGAAGTCGCCGGGGATTGAAATGAGAAATTTGCAGAACAGTTGGTAGGGAGAGAGTTGAGAGAAGCTGTCAAGAGAGGGATGAGAGACATGTTGATTGAATTGAAGAGGAGAACTCGAAGCCCAACTATTTTTCGTCGGGGGTTGAAGGGAGAAATTTTGCAGAACTGTTGGTTGGGAGAGAGTTGAGAGAAGCTGTCGAGAGAGTGGTTGATTTGGATTGAAGAGGGTGTGGGTTGGGTTGATTTGTATTTTTGAAAAGATTAGAAAGTTTTAAAAATATTAATCAAGTCCACAATTAACTTGATCAAGTTTCCTAATAATGTTTGACCCTATCTGTCGGTCAATGTCACAAATCCTTCATTCAAGACTTAAAAGACACCTATTCTTCAATTTTCTCATCTAACTTATTGTTTTTCCTTATTCTTGCTTTTTAAATGTAATATATAACTTGCTTTTTAAAATTAAGATAGATATTAGAAATAAAAAATATTCTTACAATAACAAAACTAGAATAAAAAAATACCAGTTTGTTACTCTTCATTATCCTCATAATTTTTTATTTTTCTAAGTTATTTAAAATTATAAATTTGTAAAATATTAAAAATAATCATTGTGTTCTTTAAAAATATAAATATAGATATTTTAAAGTATTTATTTGTAAATTATAATTTCATACTATTATATAATATAAATAGAAATATTGATTGACTATTTTATCTATTTATGTCTACTGTTAATAAGTTTTGTATCACGTAAATTTATAATTATAAGTTTTATTATGCATGATAGAAATAATAAAATGAAATATAGAGTAAGATTTTACCAAATGAAAGATAGAGTAGAAGAAGACTCCAGTATAATCTAATTTAATTTGTTGGGCATACTTATTGTTTAAAATTTAAATTCAACACTTATTTAAGCTAAATGCTTTCACCCCTATTGAAGATAATTATTTCATATTCAATTTTAAAAGAATTCAATATTGCATGGAAGTATTTAAGAAGGAATGTAAAAATACCATTTCTTATATACTATAAACAATGCACAAATCAACAACAAAAATTTATTCATAAATATAAATGTGCAAGTAAAACAATGAAAAATAGATCAACAATATCTAAATGCCTAAAAAATTATTTTATAATCTCTTAGAAGAAAGTAGATATGATTTTTTTTTTACATTCATTCTTTACATAAATAATTTGTTAAATCTTCTCTCTATATTTCGAGTCTCAATTGTAGTTATCGATTTCTCAAATATTCATTTCGCATTTTTGAATTATTTGCGTACATCACATTTGTAGAAACTTTACCTTCTTTAGATTCATCTATGACAAAATATAAATAAAGTATTAGTAATAAATAATAATAATAATAATAAAAAAAAATGAAAAAAAAAATTAGCATGAAAAAACATATCTTCGTAATTATTCAGAGAAATCTAGGGATAAGCATTACCTATAATCTTTTTTACTCATGATAGATACTCCTGTGATTTATGATAAGTATAATATTAATTACAAATAATAATAAAAATTTAAAAACTAAATTAAGCCTGAACAACATTTCTATTAAATAGAAGAAGCCAAATGTGATTATTATTATTATTATTATTATTATTATTATTATTATTATTATTATTATTATTATTATTATTATTAAAAATTAGTTAGAATTTATTCAAGACTCTTCAATTGTGGGTTCCAAGCTTTAAACTAATGATGCTTTTTAATTCTTCTAAAAGTTTAATATTTTTAAATTCAAATATTTAATATTCTTTAATTAGGAGTCCTTTGTATATAGGAGAGAGTTAATTTAAATTTGACATTATCTAGAATGGAATTTATTTTCAATTCAATTTCTAGAAGAATCTATAACTTATCTTTTAAATTTCAAGTTTGAAAATTTAACCTTAACAAAAAAAAATTTAACATTATATTTTTATTTTATGCCTTTTTTTTTAAGAAAACAAAAGTTGTGCATATCCTATAATTTTAACCGAAATTCATGTAAAATTGGGGAACTAAAACGTAATTTCTTTATTTTTTTAAATTCAAGTTTAAATGGAAATTTAAATTAACTAAATCATTTTAATTTCTTAAATTCAAAGAAATTACAATGATAGTTAATTTAATAATAATGTCAAGTGACTTATTATTTTTATTAATAATAATTTATTGATTCATAGGTTCGGTAATAGTTTTTTCGAAACGATATTTAAATAGGCCAAAGATTATTTAAAAAATCATCAAGGTGAAATCTTAGGTTAAAAACTGAAAATTAAAAAAGATAATTAAAAAATATGATTTTATTTAAATTTGTATTTACAATTATATGTTAGCATTATTTTTTGAAAATATTGTTCCACAAAATAAGCTTCAAAACTGATTGTTGGTTCGAGAAGTGTGTTGACTGAATCGTATTTAGTGGAAACATTTGATATTATTATTATTATTATTATTATTATTATTATTATTATTATTATTATTATTACCACCATCATTACTAATAATACTACACTACTACTACTATTTGTTTAATCATTACTAACTACACGTATGTTACATACTACTATTATCTACTATTATTTATTTTATTATTATCATTATTATTATTATTATTTATTTTTATTTATTTTCTAAATAAATTATTTTTAGATATAATTATAATATTTAAATTTTAAAATAGATAAGCTTATGAAAGAGTAAAAGTCTATTTAGAACTCTTCAATTATGAAATAATATTTTTAAGCTAATTTATTTTTTTAATAAAAGATAATGTGTTTTTAAATTCAAATATTTTTAATCTATTAATTTAAAATTGTTATTACAACTATTAAATTCTATTCTAAAATTGTCATGTGACTTCTCAGTAACTTGCCACTTAGCGAAAAAGGATCTCTTTTAGTATAAAGCAAATAATAAAATAATAATTTAAAAGGAAGTGTTTTACATTCTCAGATTCAACTAAGAAGTATAATTATTATTCTTGGTGTGAGCGTACTGCAAAAAAATTCAATGAAAATTTTTTGAAAGTTAAATTCATGAGTAAAATAAAATATTTCTTGAAAAAAATAAGTATTAAAGAATAAATAACTGCATCAAAGTCATATGAAAATAACGCCAACAGAATTAAAATTAGATAAAAATTGATGAGGATAATTAATACAAATTTATCGCTTTGTATTTGTTTTTATTAAAAATTAAATGTACGAAATCATAAAAAAAAAGTATTACTTACTTGAATCCAAGCTAGAAAAGTAGATTAATGTATAATATCACCGCCATTCATCTACATATACAAAGTTAAAATGTAAAAAAAAAAAATTAAAAAGTAAAGAATATGAAAAATGCAGTAAATAAATTAAGGAATAATAACTAATGATCAATTATAGATAACATAACAACAAACAAAAATGAAAAGAAAGCCTAGCAGACATTTTATAATTGCAAATGAAGACTATCGATTTTAGTAGACATAGTTTTTTATTGATATTAGATGGTGTGTGTTTTGTGAGGATAAATTTGAAATACATCAGTTATGTATGTATAATGGTATTAGTTTTTGAACTACAAAATTAAGATAATGATAAGAAACTAAAATAACATTATCTTAAATTCAAATTCAAACTAAATTAGGATAAATACTGATAGTTGATATTACACTAAAACTCTAAACTTTAGAGGAAGTTATAATCAAATTAAATTCAAAATTTTCATCTGGTTAAAATATTCTTTTAGTTGATAGAAAGTAGAATTACGTGTTCTATTGTTATTATTACGTAAACAAAATATTATTATTATTATTATTATAATAATAATAATAATATCAAGTGACTTATTAATTATTATTATTATTATTATTGGTTAGTAGGTTTGGTAATAGTTTTTTATAATTCTGTATTTTTTTTTATAACTGGGCTTTGATACCATTTGTAGGGGGGTGCGGATTAGGTGCGATAATTTAACTAGATAATAAATACGTAGGTATTTATTTTTATAATGAATATTATTGATTGGAATAATTTTCATTTTTATCTTCTTGACTTAAGATGTTTTATTAATTCATATTCTAGATTAGATATTATCGTAATTAAATTATCTAGTGTTTTAGGATCCTCGTTAGTAATATGTAACCTTTTGTATTCTAGGTATAAATTATATAGTTGGGTTTCTATTTCTTTTAATGATTTATTCTTTTCGTAAGATGTATTCATTAATTTGTTTAGTTTATTATTTTATCCTATTAAAATTTAAGCAATTTCTGTGTAGTATTTTATTCTAACTTTGCTATATTCAATGTGTAGGTTTATATTTTTTATCTGACTTATTAGTATTTGTTGTTCATGTATAACTAATTTTCCATTTGTATTAAATAATTTTTCGTACGTATTAAATAAATTATTACTTGTATCTTCCTTTTCTAAGGTTAATTTTATTTTAAGTAATTTTTCTTCTAGTTGTTTTTTCTCTATTTCAAGTTGATTTCTGTAATTAACTTCTTCATATATCCAATTTTGCCTTTCTCTAATTTTCTTTATATATTCTAACATCTTTTAATCTGAATAATATCCATCTGGGTAATTATCTAGGTATAACTGTGCTATCCAATTCATAATTTCAATTTCATAGTCTAATACTTTTTCTAATATTATTCTCTTAATATCTATAATTTCTCTATCTCTAAGTATATATAAGATTAAGACTTTAAGATTATCTATCATTTAAAATTGACTAAATATTTTATTATAATATTTTGTAGTTGTTTGTTTTAGCCTTAGTAGTTCTTGCATATTTTTATTAAGGGATTCTATATATTTTATATCTTTATTTTCCACGTATTTGTCTATATTTATTTTCATCTGTTTTTCTAGTAACTGTATGTTTCTCATATCTTTTTCTAAAAATTCTATGTAATTTATCATGGTAAGTATTTGTAAGAGTAGTTAGGTAGGTATGGTATATAATTTACTCTAGTCATGTAATATTTACCAAATGATTTTTCTAATATGATTTTTCATATATCTACTACTTTTATATCTTTAAGTGTATACAAAATAAGTATTTTAAATTTATCTACCATCACATCAGATAAATAATTATTCATTTTCATAAAATTGTTTTTTTCAAAATATTTCCTTCAACCATGTACATAACAAAATATGGTCATCCCAGATTACTATATACTAGATTATTCTTAAATAACATGTTCTTCGGTCACTATTAGCATGGTAATCTGAATATTTTCCCTTAAACAGCGCCTCTACTCTGGTTACTCCCCACCACGGCTTCTTGTCTTATTGGTTTCACCTTTAGGATGGCATAGTTCTTAGGGATTTTTCTCCGTTTCCACTTTGCTAATAAACTTCTTAACATATTACTCTTCGAATAATTCTACTATAAAGTAACTAACATGAATCTATTTTATCATACCATGATTGTTGGGAATTATGAATTTAGCTATTCATAATCATAAATAAATATACTTGTTCGGGTAGGTTTGATATTTCTGAGCTTTGTTCCTCCATAGATTTTTCCATTGAAATAAATCTGTTTTTTAATTAACTGAGCAAAATATTTGTTGTGGACTGGAGAGAGTATTTGCTTCAACACATGAAGGCTTGCTTTGCAATGCCTTCGGTTTCCTTTATTTATAGAATGAAATCTTTACAATCATCTTTACACGTTTTTAAAATGTTAAGACTAGATTCTTATAGTCTTTTGTAAAGTCAAAAAGGCTACTAATCTATACAATAAAAAGTCAAAAAGGCTACCTAGCCTAAAATTCTACATAGCCTTTAAAAAATTCTACAAGTCTAGAAAAGTCTATAAGTCTACAATAATTACATCTTTTACGTAAAGACTAAAAAAATCTATACAATGACCATAAATAATTCAATATCTTGTCTCCGTTGATGTTGTCGTATCTGCTGCTTTTCCATATCTCCATTATTGCTTCTTATCTTGTATCTGATGTTCTTATCTTTTTTCCACCTGGCATGCTTATCTTCTTTTATTCTAGTTGAACTTCTGGGACAATATTATCTTCTCCATTACATTTTGAACATTGATGGTCTGGATATTTATGTCCAATTAACTTGCAATATCTGGTTAATAATTCTTCCGAAATAAATTTTTCTCTAATAGCTCTGGCGATAGGTTTTTTCTCTGGATTGAGTAAAGTCAAGATCCATTGTCTGACGTCTTCCATATCTTCTTCTCGTAGTTCCTTTGAATTTGAGTATATTATTACATTACCTCTTGAATAATAACTCCATATGGGATTTCTGTTGCGATAATTATTTGCTAATTCTTGAAGAATCGTAGATAGTCCAATAATTCTTTTATTTGCATAAAAATTTGGTATCTCAATTCTAGGTATTTCTGGTTGTTGAGTAATATCTTCTGGTATAATCATATCTCGGGTCATTCCTATTTTTACAACTTGTATAGGTGATTTAACTTCATCATACAATATCTCTGCTGGTGCCGTATAAAATTTTATAAAAAATAGGTTACCTTTGGTTATTCTTTTAAAAATGTTAAATGAATCATATATTTCTGGTATATTGGATATTTCATTTCCGTCTTGGGTATATATGGTGCTAAGTAGTCCATATTCGTAACAGGTTTTAACTAGACCTGGTTTGGTTTTGGGCAAAGCAATTAGCTTATTGTATCCGGTTAGCTTCTGGGTTATGTAATTTGTATGTGGTTCTTGGATGTTTATAGCTCTGGGGTTGGTATATAAGAAGGTTTGTATTTTGTAAATATTTTCTATGTATGTTCGGGTTGTATGATTGTAGGTCTTTTTGTCTTGGTTTAGACTTTCTCGGTATGTGGTGATTTGTGGGATATAAACATAGGATCTTTTGGTGTATTTGGAATAAATGGTTTATCAAATAGCTTGTTTAGGTTCATATTTGTCTTTCTCCTAACTCCTTTGCTTGTACCTGCAGAAGTAGATTGATAAATGTTATGGGTTTTATGGAGTATCCCAACGTCTCCTTCTAGCTCTAGAATTTTAATGTCTTCCGATCGACATAGCTCTGCACACTGCTGAGTTAGCTGATTTGTAGCTACAGACTTCAGTTTATCTTCATTAGTCTTTAGCTTTTCTATATCATTACCCATACTGTCCACTTTCATTGAAAGCGTAGTTAGGGTGTTAAGTATTTTTTCTAGAGTATCCTCTTCTATTATGTCAGTCTATGTAGCTTTGTCTTGATATGTAATCTGCAATAACATTTTTGTTAGTACTAATTACTTCAATTGTAAATGTAAAATTTAATATATTCAATACTAGTCTCCGAATTTCTTTTGTTGTAACTGAATTTTGTATTTTCTTTGTTAACCACCATCGTACCTGTGTATTATTTGTTCGTACAATAAACTTGTTATATACAATGTATGGCTCAAATGCTAATAAACATTTATATAATGAGCATAATTCTTTTCTATTTATTTCCCATTTTATTTTTGTTTCATTAAATGTACCTGAGTAGTATCTACAGTGGTGTTCTAATTTTTCTTCTTCATATTTATATTTAAGTACTCCTCCATAACTACATTCACTAGCATCTGCTTCTACTATATATATAAATTTTCTATTTTCATCTGGAAATTGTAATTTTGGTAATTCTTTACAAAGTATTTTTATTTTTTGAACTTGTTTTTTATGTTCTTCGTTATAATTATATTCTACATCCTTTTTTAATTTTTTCTGTAAGGGCTTTAGATTTTCTGCTAATTTTGATATATATTCTCTTACTTGGTTTACTAATCCTAAAAATGATTGTAATTTCTTTTTTGTATCTAATTCTTCTTTCGAATTTATTATTTTTTGTACTATATGTTGTTGCATTTTTACTCCACTTTTATCTATTTGTATTCCTAAAAATTCTATCTGATTTTTCATAATTTCAGCTTTCTTTTTACTTAAACTTATTCTCGATTTTTCTATTATATCCGTAAATTGTTCCAATAATTTTAAATGTTCTTCTTTGGTCTTTGTATATAATAGTATATCGTCTATATATACTATACAATTAGGTAGTTGTTTAAAATAACTATCCATAAAATGTTGATATCTACCTGGTGCATTTTTATATCCAAATGGTAATACATTCCATTCATAAAATCCTTGTGGTACCGTAAATGCGGTTAATTCCTTAGATTCTTCTTCTAACTTTAGATGGTAAAATCTTGATTTACAATCAAATTTACTAAAATAATTATATCCTTGTATTTGTCTTATTTTTAATATCTTATTTGGTATTGGGTAATTATAAGTCATTGTTTTTGCATTTAAATTTCTATAATCAATAACCATTCTACTTTTTCCTCTTTTTTGTTCACTATGTTTATTTACTATAAATGCTGGGCTATTATGTTTACTATTACTTTTTTGTATATATTGTTTTTCTAATAATTCTTCTATATGCATTTTAAATTCTTTTAAATCATCAAAATTATATGTTAATGGTTTCTGGGTTATTATGCTATTTTTATCTATTAATTCAATTTTTATAATGGTTTTATGTCTTTCCCATCCTTTTAATGGATCTTCACTATATAATTGTTCTAATTTTCCCTTAATTATTTCTATCTTATTTATTGAAAATATAGTTATTTCTGTTTTATTTATCGAAAATACGACTAGTTCTATTGTATCTTCAGTATTTTTTATATTTTCTAACTTTTGTGTAATTTTTTCGCTTCCTTTTATCCAATCAGTTTTCTTTCTTATTTTATTATTAACTCTTTTTGCTCTTACTTTCTGTTTACATGGTGTTGTAAACCACCAATCTGTTCTAGTTATTATATGCGGGTATAATTTATCTAGAAACGGCATTCCTAAAAGTATATCTTTTGATGTTAGTTCATAATTATAAATTTCTTCTATTGTTAATATTTTATCTCATACTTGTGTTTTTACATTCTTAGCTTTGTAAGTAATTAAGCCTCCTTCGTTATTAAATCCTTTAACTATTATTGGTGTTTTTAATTTATCCCATTTACTTTCTGGTAAACAATTATATCTACATAAATTAGCTTCTGCTTCTGTGTCTATCATAGGCGTATAATATCTACTGTAATATCCTTCTACTACTATCTTCATTAATACATATATTTTCATTTTATGTTAAAGCTCTTCTTAAGAATAATTTCTCTCTGTTATATGTTATAGTTAATTGTGTATGTTCTATATTATATGGTTTTACTTGTTCTAACCATTTTATTCCTAATATTATGTCTGTTTTTTGCATTTCTTCTTTTACTTCAAATTCTATTTTTATTTTTCTTATTCCTATTATTATTATTATTTCTGCTATATTTTTAGTATTTATTAAACTTCTTGGTAGATCTGGGCATATATTATTGTCAGTTTTTATTTCCTCATTTTTTACTAGATATTTTGCTATATAATTTTCTTCTTGTCCTGTATTTAAGAGTATTAAATATTCTTTTTCATTTACCTTTCCTGTTATGTAATATTGGTTTGAATTATCCATTGAACTTGTTTCATAACTTGTTCTTTTTGATGAGCTTGATGATTCCGGTTTATCATAAGTTGTTCTTTTTGTTGTACTTATTCTATCATTTATTATTTCTAGATCTTCTTCTATGTCTATATTTCTGTAACTATAATCATTATTATCAATTGTTTTTACGAATTGTTCAAAAGGGCTTTCTATTTGTATTTTATTAATTTTATTTTTTCCCGTTATTTTATGTTTTGTTGTTAACACATATAGGTTTTTACATCTTGCCGTAAATATTTTACTTCCTGGTGTTAATTCTATTCCTGATATTTTCCAATATAATACTAATGATTTGTCTATATTTTTATCCGTTACTGTTACTGAATAATTCACACTTATTATAAATTTAAATTTTTTGTATATTAAATTTCCTTTTATGACAGTTATTATACTTTTTTCTATAGGTTTTATAATTCTATCATCTGCTAAATATAATTCTATTGGTGTATCTATTCCTTCTCTAAAACATGCTTTTATTAATATTTCTGTACCTCCAAGGTGTACATATTTTATTGGGTCTCTACTTTTTATATCGTTTATCTCTTTATTAATTATTCTTTTTGTTACTAGTGGTATACTAGCTTTACCTTTTGCATATCTACAGTCTATTATATGTTCCTTTTGGCTTACTACATAATATTCTTCCTTTTTCCTAGTAAATATATTTTTTATTGTTGGTATTTTAAATATTTTTTCTACACTTAAGTCTAACTCTTTTCCTTTTATTTCATCAAATACATTGTTATCAAATATTATTTTTTGATATGTTCCTTCGTCATTTAAATATTCTTCTTTTGTTAATATTTTTATATCTTCTTCAGTCATTTAATTCGTCTAATTCACTATCTATTTCATTATCTGTTTCATTCTCTGAAATTTCATATATACTGTCTTCACTTTCTAATTCGTAATCTATGTAATCTATCTGCATATATTTTCTATTTTCTATTTTTATTTCTGATATTTGTTTATTTTTTGGATTTTTAGGTAATTTACAATCTCTAGCTAAATGTCCTATTTTTCCGCAATTATAACAGGTACATTCCTTTATAGATTTCTTTTTCTTATATGGTCTTTTATGTTTATAATTTTTTACATAATATCTTTTTCTTGGTTTCTTATACTTATATTTTGATTTTTTGTATTTCTTATGTCTTTTTCTTTTCTTATAATATCTTTCTTCGCATCCAATTTGAGGTGCTATTTTATCTTTGCAACATGCTAAATTTCTTATTAATGTTTTTTCCATTTTTATTTCTTCTCTGTATTTTTCACATAGGTTTCTATATCATTGTTGTAAATTTTTTATTCTTGCTCCTAGAGTATCTACTGTTTTTGTTTCATCCCAACTTTTTATTATTTTTGAACTAAATGGTTCAGGTAATTTATTAAAATATAATTTTCTTATTTCTTTACTTTCTTCTATATTATATGCTCCTTTATAATAATATTCTTTAAATGCGCAAGTATATTCATCTATATAGCACATATTACATATTGCTAATTTTAACATTAAATTTCTATTTATATCTTTCTCTTCATTTTGTTCTTCTTCTTTTGTTGTCATGCTACTAAATTCGTCTTTTATAGTTGTTTCATATTTTTTTAATAATTCTATAGGTGTTAATTTTGTTGATGATGTTCCTTCTGTGGGTTTGTCGGTTCTTAATATTCTTTTACTATTTTCAGTTAGATTTAAAAACCATAGTTTCACTGCTCCTATTAGTGTTCTTTCTATATATTCTGGTGCATCTATTACACTTATATTATTATCTAATAATTGTTTTGTCATATATCCTATCCATAATTGTATTGTTTTTTCTGTATCTATTACACAATCTAAGTCTAAAAAGTTGTAATTTTTATTAACTATTTGTTTTGGTGTCCATTTGTCATATTCATTCTTTAGATTATATCTTTTAAACTTATTCTTATAATATGTAGGTTTTCTTATTTCTGATGTACTAGGTATTATATTTTGATCTTCTTTTTTATCAAGAGTATTTATTTCTGTGTTGATATTTTCTAAATTTTCTTCACTAATTACTTCTTGTTTTTCATTGATTTCTAAATTTTTTGTATTTGTTAGTATTTCTGTATATGTTTCACTATCTTCTGAATCATAATTATCTGTCTCTTCAACATCTATATTATTTATTTCCAATTCCTTGTCTTTTATTTCTTTATTGTCTATTTCTAATTTTTCTTTAAATTGATTTATCTCGTTTAATAATTTTTGTTCTTTATCTTTTTCTTCTTTTTCTTTCTGTCTTTTTTCATACAGATCTTTTAACATTTGTAATTCTTTTTCTAATTCAGCAATCCTACTATTTTTAGTTTCTTCTATTTTTCGTATTTCTTTTGTAGTTTGTTGTTTTATTTTTTCTATTTCCTTTTTTCTATCTATTTCTTCGTTTTCCCTTTCTATTCTTACCATAGCTGTCAATTTATCTTCTAATTTTAATTCTTTTTTTTCTAACATTAAATATAAATGTTCACCTATTTTCTTATATCTTCTCCCTAGATTAGAAAATACTATTCTTATTTTTAGTCCTTCGTGATTTTCATATATTTTTTCGTCTATTATAAATTCTTCTTTGTTCATTTAATTGTAAATAGTTCATTTTGATATATATATTCTAAACTATCTATTTGTGATTCTAAATTTGATATTTCATCTTTTTGTACATTTATTGAGTTTTTACTAACTCCGGCAAATATATTATAACTTAATCTTTCTATTCTTATTTTTAATTCTTTACGTTTTTCAGAAATAATTTGTTTTAGTTCTTTGTATTTTTGTATTTTATTCATTTAAACCGTATTTATAGTATTTTGGCGGATACCTAAATCTGATTTTATCATAATTAGGTGGTATGTGTCTCATTCTCCTAGATTTTAAATGGATTATTAATTTTGCTTCAATACTAGATACTAAGGTAATTAGGTAGGCTAGTCTTTGTGGATTTTCTTTTATTTTATTTAGACTTATATATTCTGAATAATTACTAATTAAAGATTCTTTAATTTTTCTAAAAGCTTCTCTGTTTTTAAATGGTCTTCTCATAATTAATCAATATTAATTATTGTCAATTAAATCCATTCTAAATTCATAAATTTAAACATGTATGTTACTTCTGTATTATTTTTTTTATAACTGGGCTCTGATACCATTTGTAGGGGAGTGCGGATTAGGTGCGATAATTTAACTAGATAATAAATACGTAAAAACCCATGAAGGTGATATCTTAGGTTAAAAAAATAAATAATTAAAGATAAAAATTTAAAAACATGTCTTTATTTGAATTTATGTTTACAATTATCTCTTAGCCTTATTTTGTGGAAATCTTTCAAAACTGATTTTTGGTGCAGGGAATTTGTTCCATGATTAGTGGAAACATTTGATTTTATTATTATTATTATTATTATTATTATTATTATTATTATTATTATTATTAAAATGAAGTTAACTTCATTCAAATTTCAATTAAAATTACTTTTATTGATAAGTTTAAAAAGTTAAAATTTGAAAATTTATTGGTGATTAATGCACTACTAAAATAAGTAACAATTGAATTTTCCACGGTTTTCATGTTTGCTAGAAATTTTTAGTACTAATATTATTTATTATTATTATTATTATTATTATTATTATTTTATATTTTTACCTTTTTTTAATATTTAAATCAAATGTATTGAAATTTATTTAACACAATTTAAAAGAAATAAGTTTATGAAATGGTAGAGTTTATTTAGAACTCTTCAATCTTATGTTGTTAGTATTAAGCTAATGATCATCTTTATTTATTTTTTTAAGAAAAAGACTTAGTAATTTCAAATTCGAATATTTTAAAGATTTTTATTACAATACTTTTAAACTTGTCCTAAAAACTGCCACGTGGCTTCTCAGCATTTTGCCACATGGCTTTTTCTGGTGCTTCGTCCTCTGCTTTAAAATATATACTAGTATACGTACCCGCGCGATGCGCGGATGATATTAAAATATTTTTTTTAATCTTTTCATTATGGAATGTCGTGTTCAAATATGCTAAATCATACCACCTTTAGAAAAAAGTTCAGTTTTCATTTTATTTCTCAATGAAATGTGGAAAAAAAAATCTACACTCGATCCACTTTCCACTCATACCCCCACCTCCACGTCTATATCCATATCCATTCCCCATCCCCCACCCCACCCTTAATTTTAAAAAAAATAAAAATAAAAAAATTCTACTTCCCCCTCCCTATACCCATTCCCCCACCCCACTCCAATCCCCCCTACTCTAACTAAATCTATAAAAAAAAATCATTAGTTGTAAAAAATAATAATTATATTTTTAATTTTTAATTATATTATTCATAATATTTGATTTACACCAACCCCCACCCCACACACATAATTCAGTGTATATTTTTTTCTACTTTATTTTTTTAATGTGACTTTCCTTTAAATTATTTTTTTTGCGTTACATGCAGTTGAGTTTTTTTATCTCTAATCTCAAAATATAGAAATTAAAATAGATAAAAAATTTTATGCACAACAAAATAAATGAAATAAAAATTAGAAGAAAACTTCAAAATAATTTAATCAGTGTCAATTTTTTACCTCGTTTAAAATTAGTTAAATACTTTCACATATACCAAAATATAATTTTATCTCATATTTAATTTTAAAATTTTTTACTCAAATTAAAAAAAATATTAGCTTTTCCTAAGAATTAAATTTAATTTCATAGTGTATGTAATATTTCTTGAATATTAATTTTAAAGAAAAAATTAAAATCATAAATTCATTAAAATATAAAATTTTACTCATTATAATTAAAAAAAACACTTTTGAAAATTAAATTTCTTTCTTAACCTTTTCCATTGTTTAGATTTATCAATATTTTAAATTATTATTTCATATTAATATAATATATAAACAGAGATGTTGGCTATTCATTTAAATTTATTGAATTTCTTAATTCAATAAGGTAAGAAATTTTCTTGAATATGAATTTAAAGTACAAAAATAAAATAAAAAAATTCATTCTACATTAAAAAAAATCATGTAATCTGTGTACAACATGTTTACGATATTGTATTAAAAAATTATCTTTTTCGGCTATGATTCAATTTTACATTTTTAAAATTTTCTTTCCCCATATTATGAAACTAAATTACGCCCAAAATCACTAAAATATTTTATAAATAAATGTAAATTTGCAAGTATAATTAAAAGAGAATAAATAAATTAAAATATCTAAATAGCTATAAATTTGTAATCCTCCTAATAAAGTAAATATAAATATAGAAATCAGACAATCATAAATTGCATACAGTTGAATTAAATATAGAAAAACTATGAAATAAAACAATATTAAAAGGAAAGAAGAAGAATACCAAACACAAATTTTACAAATTTAAGCTTGCCAACTATACCAACAAAACTCTAATCTGCACTTATCTTTTATTTTCTTCTTTTTAGTATTTTTTGTCTCTTCTGCAAGTCAACAATAACAACAAAATTATCATTAAAAATCAGAATAAACTCTTAAGAACACTTCTTCATAAATTAAACAATAAAAATTGTATTAATTTAAAGTCTGTTTACCTATAAATCTTTTGCTTACCAAAGTTTCAATTATTATCGATTTTTTTCTCCTTATCTTCCTGAAATGTGTTACCATTTGAAGTAAGAGGCGAATGGATTTAGGTTTATTCCTTTTCGTTTACAATAACATAGAAAGTTGAAGATGAAGAAATTATATTGTAAACAGAGAAAGTTGAAGATGAAAAAATCATATCCTTCCTGCATATAAAAAAGAAGAATGTTAAATCAAAAATAATTTTTCAAATAAAAATTTTAAATAATGTAGTAAACACATTCATCAATAAAACTTATGATATAGGAGTATATATAAAAGAGGGTAAAGAATGTAGAATCCTATTCCAATTTAAATTTCATTCAAAATTCAAATTTCAAATATCATATTAATTTGTTAAAAAAGGTTTAGTTTGTTATTATTCCTTTTTATCCTATTTTTTAAAATGTGATGTATATTTACCTAATAATGTATATATTTGAACTGAGATAATAATTTGAAACCAATGAAATTATTATTATTATTATTATTGTTATTTTTTTATTATTATTTTATTATTATTATTATATTTTATCTTTCATTTAAAATTTGATCAAATGTATTAAAACATAATATATTACTACTACCGCTTTTACTACTATTTGTATATATATACGTATTATTATTATTATTATTATTATTATTATTATTATTATTATATGAATTCAAAAACAATCTACTGCTACAACGACAACTACTATTATTTATGTATTACTACAACTATATTATTATTATTATTATTATTATTATTATGAAATAGTTAGAGTTTATTTAGAACTCTTTAATTGTTGATTTCTAGTTTAAAGTTAATGAGAATCTTTTTTTTTTCTTTAAAAAGCCTAATATTTTTTAAATTTATATTTTTTTATCATTTAAATTTAAATTCAAATTTATCTTTTAGTTAGTTCAAATTCAACTTTATCTAGTATAGAGTTTGTTTTCAATATTTAACATAATTTGTAACTTCTATTTGAAATTCAAAATTTAACACCAATTCAACAATCCAATATTCAACAAATTTTATCTTTATCTTAATATGTTAAAAAAGGTTTAGTTTGTTATTATTCTTGTTTATCTTTCTTTTTTTAAAATGTGATATATATTTACCTAATAATTTATATATTTGAACTGAGATAATATTTTGAAACCAATGAGATTATTATTATTATTATTATTATTATTATTATTATTTATCTTTCATTTAAAATTTGATCAAATGTATTAAAATATAATATATTACTACTACTATTAGTATATATATACGTACTACTATTTTTTTATTATTATTATTATATTATACTATTTTTATTATTATGCTATGGATTCAAAAATAATCTACTGCTACAGTGACAACTACTATTATATATGTATTACTACTATATTATTATTACTATTATTATTATTATTATTATTATTATTATTATGATTATTGATACAGATTTAAGAATTAATTGATCTCATTAATATTGAAGGGGTTACAGCTGTATATATAGAGAACTGAAGAATAACTAATTACAGAATAACCCAGATGTATTTAATAATTATATATGTAGTCTATTATCCCCCCGCAAGCTGATCAGCGGTAACGAGGGGCAGCTTGGAGCAGAGAGACTGAAAAGGCTGTAACGGAAGAGGCTTGGTGAGAATATCAGCAAGCTGGTCAGTAGATGGGACATAGTGCGTGGCCATCGCTCCTGCAAGTACCTCATCGCGAACAAAGTGACAGTCAGACCCAACATGCTTCATACGATCATGAAGGACTGGATTTTTGGTAACACAAATAGTGGACTGATTGTCACAATAAATCTGTGGTTTCGTCGGGGGAATGCCAAGTGCATCCGTAAGGTATCGTAACCACATGGCTTCAGCAACACCCGCAGCCATGGCACGATATTCTACTTCTGTGGAGGAACGGGACACTCGCGTTTGCTTCTTGGTGCACCAGGAAATCAGATTCGGTCCCATCATAACAATATATCCAGTAGTGGACTTTCGATCATCTTTGTCGTTAGCCCAATCCGAATCAGAAAAAACAGATATATCAAACGAGCCCTTTTGAAATAAAATTCCACAGTGAAGAGTACCTTGAAGATAGCGCAGAATGCGTTTCAAGGCCTGAAAGTGTTGTTCTGTGGGAGCATGCATTGATTGGGAGACTCGATTGACTGCATATTGGATGTCCGGACGAGTAACAGCACGATAATGAAGTCCACCGACGAGGCTCCGATATAGTGTAGGATCGGCAAAGGGAGTATTCGGCCCTGGGGATTGGCGGACTGCCATGGGAGTGACCGCGGGTTTGCAGTCTGTCATTCCAGCCCGATTTAGAAGTTCAAGGGTATATTTTGTCTGAGCCATGGGAGGGACGACTTCCAGTCAGGCCGCGGACAGGGACGAGGAAACCAGCGGATGCCCACACGAGATCTTCCGACGTGCCAAATTTGTACTAAACGGGGCCATTCTGCGGCTAATTGCTGGTATCGTTATGATGACTCGCAGAATGTAAATAGCCAGTCCGGAGGATCAAGGGCGATGCATGCGTCCACAAACGCTCAATCTGGCGAGGACTCTTTAACTATAGATTTATAGTTTAAATTTAATGAGATTTTTTTTTTAAAAAGCCTAATATTTTCAAATTTAAATATTTTTTATAATTTAAATTCAAATTCAAATTCAAATTTTTCTTTTAGTTAGTTCAAATTCAACTTTATCTAGTATAGAGTTTGTTTTTAATATTTAACAGAATCTGTAACTTCTATTTGAAATTCAAAATTTAACACCAATTCAACACTCTAATATTCAACAAATTTTATCTTTATCTTAATTTGTTAAAAAAGGTTTAGTTTGTTATTATTCTTGTTTATCCTTTTTTTTTAAAATGTGATGTATTAGATAATATTTTGAAACCAATGATATTATTATTATTATTATTATTATTATTATTATTATTATTATTATTATTATTATTATTATTATTATTATTATAAGACTTTATCTTTCATTTAAAATTTGATCAAATGTATTAGAATATAATATATTACTAATACCGCTGCTACTATTAATATATATATATACGTACTGCTATTTTTTATTATTATTATATTATACTATTGTTATTATTATGATATGAATTCAAAAACAATCTACTGCTACAACGACAACTACTATTATATATGTATTACTACTACTATATTATTATTATTGTTGTTGTTGCTGTTGCTGACTCTTTAACTATAGAATTCTTAGTTTAAAGTTAATGAGAATCTTTTTTTTTTTTCAAAAAATCTAATGTTTTTAAATTTAAATAATTATAAATATTTTATTGCAATACTTTTAAATTTGTCCTAAAAACTGCCACGTGGCTTATCAGCATTTTGCCACGTCGCTTCGTCTGGTGCTTCGTCCTCTGCTTTATATATATATATATATATATATATATATATATATATATATATATATATATATATATATGTTTATTTGGAGTTTATATCATTAAATTATTCTTATTAATTATAATTTAAAAATATAAATTTGAGTATATGCACTTTATGTAGTCATTTAATGATAAGAATAATATTGAAAGATATTATAAAATTCTCTTAATTTTCATAAATGAACAATTAAATTAAAATAAATATTTTTAGCAATAGAGCTAACTAAAAACGACACGAAAGGAGTATATAGAATTCAAATTCTTCTGCGTGGTTTATTTAATTCCAGTGGTTTAAATGCGTCATACATTTCCGAAACTCTCAGGAAAATCTACTAAAGCCACACTTGGAAAAAAAAATTTTCTGTATAATTCCAAGACATGTTAGATAGAAATATTTGTTCTTTTTAGAGGAAATGGTAACTGAAATATTTGTTTGTGTTAATATAGAAGTAACGTCGACAGGGAGAAGCAGGGAAGCAAAACCAAAAAGGATTTGTCTGTGATGTGTCATTCCTTAGAAAATGTTAGGAGTGTAATTTTCTAAAGACTTGTTATGTTAGATATAAATATTTGCTTGTGTTAACAAGAGTAACTTTGTCAGCGAGCAGTAGGGAAGCAAAACCAAAAAATGATTTGTCTGAGATGTGTCATTCCTTAGAAAATGTTGGGAGCGTAATTTGTCTGAGACTTGTTAGATATAAATATTTGCTTGTGTTAATAAAAGTAACATCGACAGTGAGAGGTAGGCAAGCAAAAACAGCATTAGAATAACTAGTAAAGTTGTTGTCATGTAATCAGGAGGTCATGGGTTCAAGTCTTAGAAACAGCTTTGGCAGAAATGCAAGGTAAGGTTGCGTACAATACACCCTTATGGTGGGGCCCTTCCCCGGACCCTGTGCATAGCGGAAACTTTAGTGCACTGGGTTGCCCTTTGACAATGAGAAGTAGGGAAGCAAAAAGAAAAAGGATTTGTCTGTGATGTGTAATTCCTTAGAAAACCAGAGGCGGATCTAGGATTTCGAGGTTGCGGGTGCCATGTCACTTTTAACGTTAAAGCTACTACTCAAAAAGGATACTTTTTATGAGCATCCCACTGGAATTTGGCTTATTAGTAAGAGATTTTTGAAGGAAAATTTCATTGAAACATTATCGAAGAACCTAATTTTTACGAATTCAGTTGGAAATCAGTTAATTTTTTGCTTTACGTTTTTCTATTTATACTGCCCCAAATAAGACAAATATTTTGTCGATTTTATAGACTTTGGGTTTCGATTTGATTATTTGTCTTTTCAATTTGTATAGACAAATAGATCAAATAATAAAAATGTGATTATTATTATAAAAACTATCGAAAATAACCTTTCTACTTTTCCGGAGGTAGTGTATGGACTGCATATATTTTACCCTCCCCAGACCCCACTATGTGAGAATACACTAAATTTGTTGTTGTTGTTGTTATTACTATAAATTGTGTAACAAGAGTTAAATTCAACTTATCAGTCAGCGTGAAAGTACAAAATAGTTGTCAACATTCAATAGATATTTTCAATTCTATTGTTAAGAAATTATAACATCAAGCCAAGTATCATTATTATGATTTATGAGGAAAGGTTAACAATAAATTTGAAGGAAGAAAGAATCTTCAATTATGTTCTATACTTAAGTTAAAAATTCTTAAACAAAGTTTACCAAAAAAAGAGTCAAACAAGGATTAAGTCAAGAGGAAAAAAAACTTATAGAAAATAGAATAGGGATCAAAAAGTAACAAAATAATGTTAGCGTCTGGATTTGAACTCTGGCATACTAGGTGAAATTTTAGCGCATTTGCCACTGACACTACTTCCTCAATTGCTGTATCGGGTGGCACTTAAATAATGTACTGGTTTTCTTCAAAATATATATATACACACTGTTTTTCGATGAAGTTTGCTGGTGCCATGCCACCCCTAAACCCCCATTAGACCCGCCTCTGTAGAAAACGTTGCGAGCGTAATTTGTCAAAGACCTGTTAGATGTAAATATTTGCTTGTGTTAATAGAAGTAATAGAAGGCTGAAGTCTTAGTGCTTGGTTCTTTTATTTGACAAGGTCTTAGTGTTTGGTTCTGATCAGCTTTGAACATGCTTTATTCTCTTCCGGGTGCATCAGATGATTTTCAATTAGGAAATTAAGGAAAACCTTTACATGATTGGCTGATTCAATCCGAAATCCCTACATTGTTTCATATGGATGCCAGAAGCCTATGTCAAATATTAGTGATCTGTGTTTTTGATGGAGATCGCCCGTATGATATGAAAAGGAACTATCAAATATGAGAGCAACTGTTGTTAATGAGGAGGTATGCAGTAAAAATTTTGTGGTGCACAGATAGAACTAATAAAAAAACTTCACAGTTGCAGTAACTTTGGAGGTCAGTAAAGTAGATCTTTTGGAATATTCTAGCTTATGCTCTTCAAAAGTAGAGAGTATCTAGTGTAATGGTCTAACCAGAAGAAACAATTGCATTTGCCAACCAGATTCATATCGGATCTTGCTGTATTTCTTTACCAAATGTACGGCTATGATATTAGAGTGGAAGACAAAGTGGTCCTGAAAGTTAATCACATCCTCTTCTATAAATTTGCTTTTATGCTTTTAGGACAAATCTACCCCATTATTGGTTTTCTGAAATTCTTATCATCTTGCTTTTCTGGAGCTTGGTGGAATTATGACTAGATGAGCTATATACGTGTTGTAAACTTGTAATGATTGTTATAACTTATGAATACCTCTTTAGATCATTTTATGAAAGTTTTATCTAATTCTAACTAAAAATGAAAATACTACTGGACATATGGTTTGACACTACCTTTTGTTTTGTTCAGGGCTACTTCACCACACTCATTTGCTTTGGAAGTTTTTGTGCACTGTGAGGGAGAGTCAAGGTTTAGACGTCTAAGTCAGCCTTTCCTTATTCAAATGTGCTTGACGTAGAGGTACCAAGTAAAACTTTGTGTAATTCGTCTTATTCATATGGTGGTCTTAAAAGTGGGTTTAGTGTTTAGGATTTTGTTGTAAGAACTAATCCACATTGTTGGAAATCGGTGTATAGGAGAATGTACTACTCTATTTTATTTATTTTTACGGAAAAGGGTCTAATATACTCTTCAACTATTGAAAATAATACACAAATACCCTCCTGACACCTTTAGGCTCAAAAATACCCTTCCATCCATCTATTTGACTCAAAAATATCCTTAATGTATTAGAAATGACTCAAAAATGCCCTTCTTCCTCTATTGGTTCAAAAATACCCCTCCATCCACCCATTTGAATCAAAAATGCCCTTAACATTAAATTTAAGTTCAAAAATGTCTCCTCCCGTATATTATATTATTTCTTTTGGTTTCACGTAGTGGTGGGCTTTTTTTAGTTACAATTTATTTTATTATTATATTATTTTGGGATTTTTTTAATTACAACTTTTTATTATTATATTATTTCTGGATTTTTTTAATTATTATTTTTTACTATTATATAGTTTTTGTGGGTTTTACGTCAGGGGTGGTTTTTTTTTTTAATTATTATTTTTTTAGTTTTAGGTTGGTACCAAGTTATCAAGTAATTTATGGTACATCATAATAGCTATATTTATGATAATTTTTGTATTTTCAAGAAATATATTTTTTCTATTTTAGGACTCTTAATTTCCTTCCATATATTTTAGGACTCTTAATTTTTCAATATGTTTCGGGTTTCATATTTATATATTTTAGGACTCTTAATTCCATTCTATATATTTATTTAATAAAATAAAAATTAGAGGAAAAAGATTAAATGATTTTATCTATTGTAAAGTCTTCTAAGGGAGAATGTTTTTTTAAAAAAAGTTTTTTTTTTTTTTTTGGTTTCACGTAGGGGTGTTTTTTTTGTAATTACATTTTAATATATATATAAGGAAAAAGATTAAATGATTTTATCTATTGTAAAGTCTTATAAGGGAGAATATTTTTTTAAAAAAAAAGTTTTTTTTTTTTTTTTGGTTTCACGTAGGGGTGTTTTTTTTAATTACATTTTAATATATATATATCTCATTACTATTTTTCTTTGTATTATTATTATTTTTATGGTTTCATGTTGGAGAAGGATAGAAGTGTAAAATATTATGCATTCTTACCTAAATTAAATAAAGAATTAAATTACTTTCAAGTTTTTTTTTTTATATAAAAAGTTCAAAACCTAAAAAGAACTAAAAGTCTTCAAAATTTTACCTAAAATATGTTTTCTAATATTTGAGCACACATAGATAATCATTAACTGTGATAGTATTTGCCCTTTGCTAGTTATCCTATTTAAGGAATTCTTTTCTAATTTTACACTTAAACATTAATTAATTCTTTTTAAATTTTTATATATAACTAAAAAAATTAGTGAAAAGAGGACCATTAAATTGTGAATGAATTTGAGTCTAATTACATGTGGACCAATAAAAATAATTTCATGTATTTGATTTAAATAAAATTATATTTCACATCAGAATTTGTTAAAAGGAGGAGACATTTTTGGACTTAAATTTAATGTTAAGGGCATTTTTTATCCAAATAGGTGGATGGAAGGGTATTTTTGAAAAAATAAAGGAAGAAGGGTATTTTTGAGACATTTCTAATACATTAAGGGTATTTTTGAGCCAAATAGATGGATGAAAAGGTATTTTTGAGCCTAAAGATGGAAGGAGGGTATTTGTGTACCATTTTCAATAGTTGAAGGGTATATTAAACCCTTTTTCGTTTATTTTATTCAAGAGTAATTATTGTTCATATGGAAAATCCATACAAATATTTTTTCTGGATAAATCCATTTGAAAGTTCTTATTTCGTGGCCTTTATAGACGCCATGTTGTATATTTGTTTGTATTTCACTTTTACAACTGAAGCTTCCTTTTATAACTGGTGGTTTCAGTTTGTTGGACAATAAAATTTTTGAGACCGAAAATAAATAACCGAGACAAGAAAAATACTGCAACAATCAATTTATTGATTTCAATGCGAGTGTTACAATCTCTATGATTCCTCTGATTCGCCTTTTCAACTATAAATTCAAGGGCTTCGAGCCTGATCTTGAACTTGACGGATTTAATCTTGACTTGTGCTTGAAACCAAGGGCTTGGTAGCTTGCTCTTGAATCTTGTGGTCTTGATCTTGAACTTGAGCTTGATTTGCGGGTTTGATGAGCTTGATCTCGACTTGTACTTGAATTCAAGGGCCTTTGAGCTTGTTCTTGAATCTTGAAGTCTTGATCTTGAAGCTTGAACTTGTTCTTGAACCTTGAACTTTTGACCTTGAAATCTTGAGCTTGTTCTTGAACCTTGAACTCTTGATCTTGAAATCTTGAGCTTGTTCTTGAACTCTTGATCTTGAAACTTGATGAACTGATCTTGAATTCTTGAATTTGTAGAGAAATATGTTGCTTTGATCCACGAGCTCTCTGTTGCTTCTTGTTAAACTTTTTTCTCCCTTTTCTGAATTATGAGGCCCTATTTATAGTTGTAGGAAGTAGAGAGTCATGGTAAACATAAACTTCCTTTGACCAATCAGATTTAAGTGACATGGTCTTGATAAATATGAACTTCCTTTGGCCAATCAGATTTAAGTGACATGACATTTCTTATGGGCTTTTAATTTACTGCATCATTTTGACACATGGCATGGTTCCATTGGCTCTTTCACTTGACTTGACATGCCACGTCATTTGACATATGACACTAAATTGGGCCTCTAGAATATGATGACATCTTGGACTTGGTAAAGTGGGCTTAGTCATTTGTAACCCAAATTAATATGATGACATCTTGTGCTTGATAAAGTGGGCTAATCATTTTTAACCCAAATTAATGGACTAGCCCAATTAAAAGAATTAGACTTTAATTAAACTCACACATGTTTTGGATTTAAATAATTGATCCAATTACATTAATCCACAATATTTATTTGGGACTAATGTATTTTAAATTTAATATTATCCAAATTTTATACGGATTTAAATTTAATAAAATTTTATTGCTTACAAAGTGCCCCTACTTCAAGACTTGTTGAGATATTTGACTAGGCTTGAAGTAAAAAAAATAAATATCCACGTACATGATAATATTCACAGATCAATACACTTCATAATAGCATATTTCCTTTGTGTAAAAAATCCTCTTAGATCCATTTATTTCCACGTGGCAATTATAAGCAAGACAACAAAAACCATGATGTTGACTTTTTTTAAAAAAAAACTTGCCAGCCATTGATCGCCTACAGCAAAGCAAAAGAATTTGCAATTGTTGCCTCCTTCAGTAGTCTTAGAATCCTCGTTCGATTATATTAAATCATTTTAACTTAAACTAGGATTCTACCAAGGCCAACATCTGCCGCCCTTATACACCTATAAATACCCCATAAGCGTGGTATATTTTTTTTTTGTACCTGCACGAACACTTGCGAGACATCCATAGCAGCTTCGTGGTCGATTGGAATCAACAACCAGGTATTTCTTTTCCTTTCATTTATTATACATATATATTTTTTTTTGTATAACAACTTATGGACGACTTACAATTCTCGTTCAAATAATATCTTTCATGCAAAGACGAAATCACATGGTGCGAAGGGATGACTACTTGTCTCCGCCATAAGAAAGGTAATTTCATGGTATTCTTACGGTAAAAGGTAAAAGGTACTTCATGGTAGTCTTATGGTAAAGGTAAAAAGGTAAAAGTAACTTCACGGTAGTGTTATGGTAAAGGTAGAAGGTAAAGGTAACTTCACAGTAGTCTTATTGTAAAGGTAGAGGTAACTTCACGGTAGTCTTACGGCGTATCGGGATGACTTGGTCAAGATTTTTTTGTACCTATATATTGTTGTACGATATAGATTTAATCCTTCTTCTTTTCTTTACAGTTCGAAGAGATGGTGATTTTTAGACACTACACCTCCCCTTCCACAAGCTCCAAGTATCTTATAGTCGAAACTGAAGATGGGGCCCAACAGACTCGACTTTTGACTCACACTCCATTTACTGGTCGGTATGCAAGTTCGTAGCCTTCTCTCAAGAATCCATTCTCTATGACGAACTGGACTTTGGTACAAACCCTTAATTTCGATCAGTCATTCAAGTTGTTTTCTCTTCAAGTGCCGGATCATCATCATGCGAATATCGCAACTCCACTCCCCAGTCTGGGTCGCCGTATAGCTTTAGGAGAGATGCGTTGGGGAGCCGAAATGACACTTGAGGGAGAGTATCATCACATTCCTGGGTATTGGGAGTGGAAAAAAGATATACTTGGTAGGAGCCAAGAAACTTTGAGCAAGGTACATATTTATGATGCTGTTTATGCATCACTTTTTACCTATGATTGTAACTCAGATATATTCCAAGCATTTTGTGAAGCTTGGTTCCCCAAGACAAATACACTTCTCACGTCTGTCGGGGAATTATCTATATCCTTATGGGATTTGCATGTTCTCAGAGGCTTGCCAAGTCAGGGTATTCTTTATGAAGAAGTAGTGCCTGATGCCAAAGAACTTACAGGTTTAGATGCAAAGAAGGTAAGGTATATTTTCCGAACTTGTGAGTACTTGTTTGCGGCCTTTCATAATCTGCGGAATGCTAGCCAAGAAGTATCATTCAGGGATTGGATAACACTCTGGTGCAAAAAACCTTCTAAGTACGGCCCTGCTCCTCCAAGGAAGGAAAAGAAAACTGCTCGCTCTGAATTGACGCACAACCCTAGCGAGATTTTGGCTGATACTCAAAGGTGGTCACGTTCTGAAGAGAAGGTATTTTTTGATCTTGGGGTGAACCGCGATAAAAAGGATGATACATATTTGGCAGCTTTCTTGTCTTGTTGGTTGTGCGCTTTTATTTTCCAAGTACGAAAGGTGACTCCCAAGAAACTTTTCGGAAGTAACTCCGAAGGCACACTTCAATGGATTCATCCTAAGTTGATATCTTCGAAGTAACTCGAACACCATTCTTAGATCTTTTAAGTGGTCATCTCTCTTTCTTGACTTCACCACTAGATCATCCACGTAGCATTCAACATTCTTGTGGAGTAGGCCGTCAAATATGTTTTGCATAGACCTTTGATAAGTGGCGTCAGCGTTCTTCAAACCAAAAGGCATCACCTTGTAGCAATAAATACCTTTGGGCGTACGAAATGCATTGAGCTCTTCATTTTTTAGCGCCATGCAGATTTGGTTGTAACCTGATGAACCATTCATGAAGGACATTGCCTCATAACCAGTGGTGGCATCAATCATCAACTCTGGTATTGGGATTAGGAAATCATCCTTAGGACATGCATTGTTGAGATCTCGAAAGTCGACACAAACTCGAATTTGTCCATTCTTCTTCCGTACTGGAACAATACTTGAAATCCACGTGGGATATTTAACTTCACGAATAAAGCCAGCTTCAATGAGTTTGTTAACTTCATTTTCAATCAGTGGAACCAACTCTGGCCTAAAGCGCCTTTGAGTTTGCTTAACAGGACGAGCACCATTCTTGACCGCCAACTGATGGACCGCTACTTTCGGATCTAAGCCAGACATTTCCTTATAAATCCAAGCAAAGACATCCATATATTCTTTGAGTATATTCATATACACAATTTCTTCCTCCATCTCTAGAAAAATACTCAAGTAAGTTGGTTTTGGGTCTTCATTGGTTCCAAGGTTAACTTTTTTCAAGGGATCTATTGTGGCCTTCACTCCTTCTTCAAGTTGAGATGGAGCATCTCCGGCATCTTCCTCTTCTTGAGGATCATCGTCGTTGATGGATATGTGGTGACACCAGAAAGTATCTTCCATTTCTTCACCAACCTTCATTTGAGATGAGGCCTCGTTCTCATTCTGGGCTGTAACATGATATGAGGAGCCAACACTTTCTTCATCTTCCTCACATTCCTTGGTATAAACCACAGTATGAGCCTTTGCTTTTAATACCTTATTGCATGAAACTACCAGTTTCATCTGTCGCTTCATTCTAGAAGGAATCAAACTTTGGAAATCCTTCTGAATCTTAGGCGAGGAGTGCACTGTCATATTTTGATGACTTCTCCGACGCTTGTTACTTCTCTTCTTATTTAGAGGACCCAACCTCTCAAATACAAACGTTCTTACGGTTGATTCTCTAAGTCGGTCAAAGACAGAAGACCTTTTGTAGGATGCGGTAGACTCCTCTTTTACAATGATGTAGTTACTAACTGCCCTTCTTATGGAGATGCGAATTGGAGGTGGCTGTGTGTATCCTAGGCCTTTATGTGCTTGCCTTATTGTACCTTCCGACGGAAATTTACCTAACCTTGATGGCTCATTAGGATTATATCCAGCCTTTACAACTAACTTGTATGTATTTGGGTCGAAGCCCTCCTTTGTCCGCTTCGTAGGGAGTGTTATATCTTGTGGCAAATTTTGAGCCACAACTAGCCTTGAGGATGGATTTATCGCGTCAATCTTCCTAATAGGTAAAGTTAGCCCATTTAGCACATTATCTTGGGCATCAGATGGGTGATCTTTCTCTTTCTTTACCTTTGGCACGTAGCGAAGAATAAGAGTTGTCTTATTTTTCATAGGAGCGACGCTTTCTTCATTTGAAGTGGAGAAAGGCTTCTTGGTGGCGACCTTTTCAATAGCCACCACGACCTTCTTGGCTGCAAGATCATCAAACTTGGTATTGGTGACATCATCAACCCTTTTCTCATCTACAAATTGCTTCTTTAAGTAGAATTTTGCATCGGCAATGTGACTCAACTTCAGTGAATGGTTTGTCATCGGCAACTATCTTTCTTTCCACTTCGCCTTCGAGGTATTTCAAGTATTGATAGTAAGAGGAAGAGATAATTTTGTTCCCATGCACCTAAGGCCTACCAAGAAATATATTGTATGAAGTTTTAGCATCAATTACATGCATCAATGGGTTTGATTGAAAATCATCCATACGAATCCCCAATTTGATACATCCCATGGACCTTTGGCCCCCTTGGTTGAAGCCTTGAATCATTATATGACTTTCGTCCAATTCGCTAGCAGCAATGCCAAGTTTCTTCATCGTGCGGATATGCAGGATGTTGACTCCAGATCCCTCATCTATCAAGATTATATTGATCTTCTTTCCTAGAATTTGACCCACCATATATAAGGGATGGTTATGTAGGGCCTCACCAAGCAGAAGATCGTTATTTGTGAATGTGATTTTTGTATCACATACATGTGCCTCTTCACCAAGAGTTTCAGTAAGCTTTTCGGAAGGTAAAGGAACCTCCATGGGTAGATTCTCACCCTTTGCCCCCTCTTTGGAGGTATTAAAACAAGACGTCTCAAGGTTGACTTGGGCAGTCTTTACATGAAACCAACTCGGTAAGAATTCCTCTAAAGTCACCGGATGCTGAGGTTTTTGGTGGTGAAACTACGTCACCCTCGTCTTCTTTGGGAATTCAACCAACTTCTGTTTCCTTGGTTTATTTACCATTCTCCTTCTGGTTGGCTGCTTGGATGACTCCTTTCGCAGACTCATCCTCTTGCGTCTGCGCCTCATCACCAGAGTCCAACCTTCATAATTACCTTTGTCAACTGAAGACCTGTCAGGCTCTAATATTTTCTCATTATGCTCTTCGACACATATTTGGACTGGGTCGAGAGAGCCAAAAGTAATAGAGATTTGATGAGAACTGGCCGTCTCATCATCGAAGAAGATCTTCTTCTCTTTTGCCAGTTACATGACTTTATCTTTAAAGACAAAGCACTTTTCCAGAGGATGACTTACGAGCCTATGATATTTGCAATAATTAGGGTCATTGGTCCTTCTATCTTCGTTGGGACACTTCATCTCTGGGAGTTCAATGAGCTTATGCTCAAGGAGTTCATCGAAAATCTCAGCAACATCAAAATCAAGGAAGGGATATTCCTTTTCTTGCATCTCCTTTAAAGTTTTCTGATTCGGACGTGCTCCAGAAGTTGTCTTCATACTTTGCTTCTTGCTTACCTTTGTGGTGACCTTCACAGGAGACACATCAACATTCATGGACTCCTTGTTTTCATTTTTGGGAACAAACTTGCCCCATCTTTTGGGTTCCTATTTTTCCTTTCCCCTTCGAGGGTCATGAATAGGCGTTCCTTCCTTTCCAGCGGAAGACATGCTCAATTCTATGTCGTGAGCACGAGTAGCTAACTCTTCAAAGGATTTTGGTTTAATTCCTTACAAGATGTAGAGAATCCCCCAGTGTATTCCTTGGATGCACATCTCTATTGCAGAAGCTTCACTGAGCCTATTTTTGCAGTTTAGACTCGCATTTCTCCATCGATTGATGAAGTCGATGACTGGCTCATCCTTTCTTTGCTGAGTATTTGTGAGCTCTATCATGCTCACTGTACGCCTTGTGCTATAAAATCAATTTAGGAACTCGTGTTCTAATTGCTCCCAACTATCGATGGAGTTAGGCTTGAGGTCCGTATACCAATCAAAGGCATTTCCCTTTAGGGAACGAACAAACTGTTTGACAAGATAGTCACCGTAAGTTCCAGCATTATTACACGTCTCAACAAAGTGTGCGACATGTTGTTTCAGATTACCTTTGCCCTTAAATTGTTGAAATTTGGGGGGTTGATAGCCAACAGACATTTTGAGGCTATCTATTCTCGCAGTGTAGGACTTAGCATACGCAAGGGAAGACTTGGTGACAATATCATACTTGTCTTTGAAGGTCCCTTCAATAAATTTCCTTAATTTCCCAATCGAGATTATTCCTTCAGCAGAAAATTGCACCTCATTAGTCGGTGGTGTTTGTTTCACAGGATTTTCTATCTCATGAACCTCTGGAGCTTTTCCCGGTGCATGGCTAGATTCTCCGTCTATCAAGCCTTCCACCCTATCTACTATCTTATCAATCCTAGCCTCTTGATTCTGAACATAGTTGGTCAGGCCTTCAATTGCCTTTGTCAGATTCGCAAGCTTCTCCTCCATAGACGATGCATCAGTTACCATTGCTTGCATGATCACCGGAGACGTCGGAGAGTAACATGGATTATCGCGTAGGTTGATCTTCGAAGTGGTTAACTTATGCGGTGTAAGTGGAGATGACGCATTTGTTGAACGACCATCGCTCTTTGTGCCAGAGTATTTGGAACCAGAATGCTCAAGTAGAGCAAGAGTCGTCTTAAGCGATTCCGCGACACTGCTTCCTCCTTCCGAAGAACTTGTATTGGACTTCATTCCTTTTGGGGTTGAAGATCCAAAAACTGGAGTTGGTGCGGACGACACTAGATGTGTTTGTTGTCCTAGAAAGCCTGCCTTGCTCCTCGTGACAACTCTTAAATTTCCGAAAGTAATGTAGACACCTAATTTCGTCCCTCCGCAATATCATTTTTACCCATTTTTTACCTTATCCAACCGTGTACCCTCAATCATGTAATTATCCCTCCACAAATGACAAAAATCAAAACCAACTCTAAATAAATCTTATCCCAAAATCCCCACATAATCCCAATTGATAACAAATTAACAACCTTCCCAATTAAAAGCGGACACCTAGCTACCCTACCCCACCTCACGCCCTACCCCCACCCCACCTACACTCACTCACCTCATATATACACGGTTCCACTCACTATAAGGGGGAGCTAACCATTATTCTCTGAAGAAAAGAAAAAAGGACTCCACATAGAGAACAAGATACACACCCAGAATACACAAAAGGGGAGAAGACTCCATTTTTGGGGATTCCTTCTTGATCTTTGCTAAAAAAACATGAGGCAGATGGATGAGCATACATAGAGAAAAAGAAAGAAGCCATGATGATCTCCATTGCTATTTTTCACTCACAGTGAAATTGACTCACGCACAAATCGCACAACCAACACACCCATGATATAAACGGAGAGAGAGAGACGAGAATGGCAAGAGAGATAGAGTGAGAAGGGTAAGGTCAGTCCATCAGAGGATTTCCCATTTTTTTTTTCAAGCTTTCTGGCCGTCTTATCACGTTTTTTCGATGAAATTCTTCGTTGAAATCGGCTCCGATTCATCGAACATACCTTCCCCAGTCCCTAAACTCCCCAAATCTCCCCATTTTTTCCTTGATTTTAGGGGAAATTTCACTGAAAATGCTAGGTCCTGGAATCCGTTCACTTCGCCATCATCGGAGCTAGCCGGAGCTCCGGCTTTATTGGTTTTCCACTCTTTCTTTTCTTGAATTTCTGGTTTCGGTATCCGTTTCTCTTTGAGAATTTGTTCTGGTCGGGCTATACTTCAGCGTTCTTTCTCAGTTGTTCGTCGATTCTGTTCGTAGATCTATTTTGCTCGGTTCAGAATTTGGGTTATCGTATTTTTAGGCTGTTTCTTAACTGATTTGGAAAGTTCGTAGTCGAGGTTCGAATTGAGGTTCTTCGGTGTGCAGATTCCATCTTTTGATTGACTGGTATTTGGAATAAAGTCGTCATCGAGGTCTAATTCTACTCTTTACCTTTTTGTTTTATTATTGATGGTATCTGATGCATTGATTCTAATATTGTGTGCTGGTTGATTCGTGATGATATGAATATTTATTGTTCTAGTTCGGTATTTGATTCCCTTGATTGTGGATTGATTATGGATTATGTGATGAAATGATATCTCGTTTGGAGAATTAAAATTGATTGTTTGGGGCGGAATTAGAATTGATAAAAGTGAATGCGTAGTTGTTTTAATTCATTATTAGCGGTTTAACTTGGAATAAACATGAATAATGTTGGTAAACTCGATAGTGTCACTGTTTTAGGTCGAGTGGGTAGGCAATCGTAGGTTCGGGTAGGCAAAATTTAGAAATAAGTGTTTCGTTGGATGTTTGAAGATGGAGTTATGTGTTGACTGTTTTCTACTTTATCGCATTCGATTTAAATGTATTCATTTAGCCGGGGAATGCCCCGAGGTCTTATGTACTTATTCACCGGGGAATGCCCCGACGTATCATGTTGGCGGAAAATGATCGTGATGAAGGCCCACGGCATCGGGAAAGACATTGGAGTTTAGTCTAGATTTAGTTTAGAATAGGATTTATATTTTCGTATTTTTCTAAAAAAAATTTATTGTATAATTGGACTGGACTTTACATTTTGGATTGTTTTGTTTTGTTTATTGTTTGATTGTTTTTGCGTGCTTTTGTGTGATTTATACATTTCTTAGTGTCAAAAATAGTCGATACACTCCACCAAGCGACCGTGGTTGAACCACGGGATCGAGGGGTGCCTAACACCTTCCCCTCGATCAACAGAATTCCTTAGCCGGAATCTCTGTTCGCAGATCAGTTTAAAAGAGTCAAAAATTGTTTTCGAAAAAGGATTTTCAATGGTGACTTGGCACACCAGATTATGCCAAGTGGCGACTCTGAGTTCAAATATAAACAATCCTTTTCGAAACAAAATTTTTATTTTTTGTCACTTTAATAAAAACCCTGTCGAATCGTAAAATCAATTCTTTCGGAGTACGTAAAAAAGGGGTGCGACATCTTCTAGCGACTCTGCTGGGGAATACTATGAGAAGTTTTCAGAATTCGAGCTATTTTTGGAGTCGTATCGGCTTTGTTTGGCATTACGAGTGTATAAACATTGTTTGTGGTTATTGTTTGTGTTATTTTCACTTTTTGTGCTTTTTCGTGCTCTTTGTTTATATTATTTTACCTTATGTGTTACCTCTTTATATCTGTCATCATGAGCCCGCCCCCCGGTCTTCTTTCTGCAACAAGTCTGTAGTACACGTGTTGTACACAACCTCTAGTTGAGTCATCCTTATTTTAGGGGGGGATCCGTCGGTGTTATGGAGTAGGTGGAAAGCAAAGCAGCCACTATCGACCATACGCTCCCCCGAACAGCCTTGTTAGTAAACCACAACGTAGGTCAGCCTTTAGGTCATGCTTATGTGCATCATGCGGAGACCTAGCGGGACCTACATGGCCCTTTATAGGAGACTTCCCTTTAAAGCATCCCTACATGCTAACTGTTGCATTATTAAGGGTAACGTGGTCATTTGACGGACTGATTTTTGAAAAAAAAAATTAAATTAAATTAATTTAATTTGTTAGGAGTAAGGTGTGTAGGCAAAAATGAAAAAAAAATAAAAAATAGAAAAGTGAGTCGATAAGAACGAAAAAAAAAAAGAGGAATGTCGTAGTTTATTTTAGAATTCCTTATGGCCTTTGTTTGTTTTTTTCACAATCCAAAAACTCAAAAAGTTTTTTTTTTCTTTACGTTTTGTAAAGTACCGAATTCAAAAAAAAAAATAAAAAAATTTTAGGAATTTTTTTTTGCTTTTTCTACTTAATTGTCAAAAAAAAATAAAAAAATAAAAATATATATATATATACCAAAAAGATTTTTCTGTATAATTGGTGGTGTCAGTCTTGGTTAAAGCGTCTAGTTGAAAAAAAAAGAATTTTATTCGTTTGTTTTTTATTATGTCTTTTAAGTTAGTTAATCGTTAATTGTCCAATCTGAATGAATTACGCATACCTGATTCCCTTCCCTCGGGTTGGGATACGTAGGCAACCCTCGGTGGGTCCGGTAAATTTTTGTGTCAGCCTTGGTCTTAGTATTAGTCTAAGTCTCTCGTCCCGTAATCTAGAGTTGTTTGCCAAGTAGACTGATTTCGCTCAGTACTTCTGTTCGGCAAATTGGAGTCATGAATGTGGTCTGTCCCATCGACATATGTTGGCATAAAAAATCCCAAGGATTGGGAATCTTCTACTCCTGTTGAATTTTTGAGGTAACGTCTTGTGTGTTATTACAGGATGGATTTGTCCACCAAGTCTAGAGTCTTGATGGTTGTCAAAGTGCCCAAAAAGTTAATCAAATGGTGGGAAATGTTTAACTATGTTGATCAGCAGAAACTGACTAAAATATTAGGTGATCTTACAGAACTTCTGCATGTTACCCCTCGTCCAGATTTAATAGAGGCCTTGTTGACCTTTTGGGATCCGAGTAGTTTGGTGTTCAGGTTTGGGGAATGTGAAATGACTCCTACTTTGGCAGAAATATCCGGTTTGTTGCATTTGCCCTATATCGAGAAGGATATGATCCGAGCGCGAAATCATACTGGCGTGAGATTTTTGCAGTCTTGTGGTTTAAAAAGTAAGGGTATCCGTTTGGGTTGTTTAAGTGATTCGTGAGTTTCCTTAGACTTTTTGTTCGCTAGATTCGGGCCCTCCGAAGGTTTTGATTGCTTTTGGGATGAATTTCATGTGACTAAGGAGAAGTGGGAAAAAAAACGCCTTGAAGTCTTCACCCTCGCTTTGCTAGGAACTTTAGTGTTTCCACTAGAAGAAAGACATATCAATACCCGCTTGCAATCTGTGGTGATGGCCCTATTTCATAAGGATCAAAACGACCAGGGAATTAATCAAAAGGGCAGGTTCACTCTCATACCCATGATCTTAACAGAAATATATAAGGCTCTAACCGAAGTGAAAATGGGAAGGAGATTTTTCGAGGGCAGTAACCTGATATTGCAGTTATGGATGATGGAGCACTTGCATGCACCTTCTTTAGTTAGATCAGATGTGCTAGATCGTTGTATTCCTAATCGAGTGAAAGCCATGGATTCCAGGTTGCGGTTGGACAAATTCTCACTGCCCGTGGGAGTCAAGGCTTGGATTGAATTTCTTGAATTAAGAACCAGGGACAACATTTTGTGGACTTATCTGTGGCTTCGACCAAAGGTAGTATTGTTGGGTTGTCAGACGCAGTTCCCTTTAGTTATGTTAGGGCTCAATTGCACTAGACCATACAATCCTTCCAGGGTAATGCGCCAGTTAGGTAGGCTACAGGACGTGCCACCAGCAGTGAATCTTCTGAAGGATGTTGAGTACTTCAAATACCAAGCCTTAGGTGAGAGCAGGTATGAGCAGTTTTGGAAGCATGCAACAAAGCTAGGTGTGGACATATTCAAAGAAAGTTTGGATAATCCGGGCCATACTCAGAGATATGAGGTCTGGCTTCAATCTGTCCCTCGGGGTATCAGTCAACCTTTACCAGCGCAGCTTAGAGGGAGAATATAGGAAGAATGCATAATAGACGATCATCAAGATGAAAGTGTAGGGTCCAAAATGGAAACACTGAGGTTTCAGCTAGCAGATTTGTTCAAGACAGTAGAAAGGTGTCAGAATAATCTTTTCAAGTGCACTCCTCATGAAGCAGGAATACGGGCTCGAAACTTCTTCCCCGGTATCAGGGTATCTTTACAGGATATGCTACAAGGCTTGAATGGGAGAAAGAGAACTTCAGAGGCAGGTCCATATCAACCAGGGTCATCGCGCAGAGCGCCAGTCTAAAAGAGCACTTCTTATGTTTATTTCAGTTGGAGTTTTTTTTTTTATGTGTCTGTCATTGCAGGGCGGTGTTTGTTTTAAGTCGAGGTCAAGTTGTTTTTGGTATTAGAGTCTCTATTAGTAATTTCACCTGTGTTGTCTTAGGGGTCTATAATGTTGTTTCGTATTTTTTTTTTTTTTTAGTTTTACAGTGGTCCCAAAATTCTATACGTTTTGTTGACAAATTGTTCATTTTGGCAAGGCCCGAACTACGCAAGATCTGATTCATGTACAACATGATACGTAGGCAACCTACTTTTGGGTTCGATCTAATCATTTTGTTTTTGTTGTTTTTCATTATTTTTCCTCTTTTAAGGAAAACAAAAGCCATAAAGAATATTAAAATAAAGGTAGATAACGAGAGAAGTGGAAAGAATAGAGATGAATACGAAAAAAAAAAGTGTAGATAAAAATCGGGATGATGTTAAAATGACTTCGCTACCCTTGAAAGTTGGTAGAAATGAACATGAACTTAGGGCAATCTTACCAATGTGATTCCCATGCTTTTGGTATACCCTAATCCTAACGGATGTCGTCTTTGATGAGCATGTTCTTTCAGATAACAGTGGTAGGTTTGCAGCACTCTGGCTAGTCACCCATACTTCACTAGATCCAAAGCAAAGCTCGCCATGGCTAGCAGGGAGATTGAAAATTCGCTCATTGACCCAGATCAGGATCACAGGGAAGAAAGTTCAGAACACAATGATGAGGTAGTAAGGCTCAGGCAACAATTGATAGATTTGCACCGAGCATGGGCCAGCGGAATGCCTCCTCCTCCGCTCCCTGAAGGTCTTGGAAATATCTCTAATTGCCCACCACTCTCTCAGGCATAATTCTCTACTCCTACTGAGTCACCTGAGCACGCGCCAGGATTCACTCCGCGACATTATTATCCTGGCAATTCTGGTGTGCCCTTGGCAGCTCCCCAATCAAGACCAGTTGCTCAGCCAGCGCCACCGATCACACCGGTATTTGTGGCCCCGCCACCACATGAAACTCACATATATGTTGTGCGTCCCACAATGAAGCTTCCTCGGTCTTCCAGTGAGCCAAAGGTTTCAGATGGTCAGTATTATGCTACGGAGCCTACTTTGCAATTGAATGAACCGTATGGGTACACTCAGCCGCCTGCATTTCCATTTGATACGGAGAAACCTGTCGCAATGGAGGAACAGGATGTCATAGCCCGGAAACTGAAGAGTTTAGAGCAAGCTATGAGGAATTTGCAAGGAATCGGAGATTATAGAAGTGTTTCCTATAAAGACCTGTGCATGTTCCCAGACATCAACCTGCCCCCCCAGTTTTAAGATGCCTAAGTTCGAGAAGTACACAGGGCACGGTGATCCTGTTGCACACTTGAGACGTTATTGCAACCAGTTGAGGGCTGCAGGAGGAAAGGAAGAACTACTCATGACCTTCTTTGGTGAGAGTCTTTCAGATCTGGCTTCAGAGTGGTTCATCGATCGGGATATCGATAAATGGAACAGTTGGGATGATTTGGCTTCTGAATTTGTTCAACATTTTCAGTACAACATCGACTTGATTCCGGACGAAAAATCTTTGGTCAACATGAAGAAAAAGAGTATTGAAGGTTTTAGGGAATACGCGATAAGGTGGCGTGAACAGGCCGCTAGGGTAAAACCTCCAATGAAAGAAAGTAAGTTGGTAGAAGTTTTCATTCAGGTGCAGGATGAGACCTATTTTCAACATTTACTTCCGGCAATGGGAAAGTCTTTTATGGAAGTCCTCAAAATGGGGGAGATGATAGAGGACGGGATTAAGACCGGTCGAATAGTGAGTTTTGCTGCATTAAAAGCTACCACACAAGCGATTCAAGGTAGATCTGGCGCATTTGGAGGCAAAAAGAAGAAAGAGGATGTTGCGACTGTCGTAGCCGAAACCCATTCTTATCCTAAAAGACCACCTCGCCCCTATCCCCAATCCCAAGCCCAAGTCTACGCCCAAGCTCCATATATTCCTCCCCACCATTACTACCCTCCACAAAACCCTTTATATTACATTCCACCACCCCCTTACCCAGTATATAGTGCGCAGCCATATGCCCAAACCCCTTCTTACCCGCAGTGGCGCGCGCAAACTTCACAAAATCGCCCATTCGCTCCACCAAATTACCAAAACCCCTCCAGACCCAGTTTTCAGCCTAGGCCCGAGTATAAGCAGGAGAAAACGATCAAAAATCAATTCACACCTCTTGGGGAGTCATATGCTAGCTTGTTTGATAGGTTGAGGAAGTTGAAGGTTTTAAGCCCAATTCAAGGAAGGCTTTCAAATCCACCACCAAGGAATCTTGATTATTCTTTAAGGTGTGCGTAATTTTCTGATATGCCAGGCCATGATATTGAGAAATGCTGGCATTTAAAGAGAGCTGTCCAAGATTTGATTGACACAAATCAGATGTTGGTCCAAGCCCCGGAGGGTCCAAATATTAACCAGAATCCGCTGCCAACCCATGCTGAAGCCAATATGTTAGAATTGATATATGATGGGAAAGAGTCTTCGAGGGGTTATAAGCCTATTGTCAAGATACACACCACTGAGGAGAAATCAGTGAATGTAGCGGAGTCTTTGAAAGCAATGTCATTGAGCCAGGAAGGAATGAGGGAGGATAAATCCCTAGAAAGCACAAAGAAGCCCATGATCACAGTACAAGGCGCCAGAAGGTATGGTGATTCGAGTCAGGATAAACCTAAGTTGACAGTGGTGGGAGCTTTGAGTCAGCCTATCTTGACGGTGAAAGGAGCACTGGCAGCGCCTATTGTCCTCAAACCGGTGACCCAACCTCCGATAGTTGATACGAAAAGGATTCCCTGGAATTATGGGCGGACTGTGATGACCTATCATAGGAAAGAAGTTGTGGAAGATGTAGATGAGGTAGGAGGTTTGACCAGGTCAGGAAGATGCTTCATGCCTGAAAGCTTAAGAAAGTCTAAGCCAATGGTGAGTGGACCGTCGTCTATCAAAAAGCCTATCACTGAGGAGGAAGCCGAAGATTTTTTGAAAATGATGAAATTGCCAGAGTATTCAGTATTAGACCAGCTGAAGAAAACCCCTGCTCAAATTTCCCTTTTATCTTTGTTGTTGCACTCCAAGGAGCGTCGTGATATTTTGCTGAAGGTATTGAATGAAGCATATGTTCCAAGGGAGATTACAATCGACCAGGTTGAGAAAATGGTGGGAAAAATCTTTGAGGTCAATCGGATCAGCTTTTCTGATGATGAATTGCATGTTGAAGGTACAGGGCATAATCGGGGTCTTTACATTACAGTGAAGTGTGAGGATTTCTACGTCACTCATGTTATGATTGATGGGGGTTCAGGTGCAAATATTTGCCCTATTTCTACTTTGCAAAAACTGAATGTTGGTGCTGATAGGATCAAGCCCAACAATGTATGTGTTAGGGCTTTCGATGGTGCAAAATCAAATTCCATTGGCGAAATAGAACTAATGTTGACCATAGGGCCTGTTGAGTTTGCCATAGAGTTTCAGGTATTGAACGTAGAATCCTCTTACAATCTGTTGTTGGGAAGGCCCTGGATCCACAAGGCCAAGGCGGTTGCATCTACGCTGCACCAAATGATTAAGTTTGAGCATGACAGGCAAGAAGTAGTTATTCATGGTGAAGGAGATTTATCAGCCTACGAAGATTCTCCCTTGTCCTTTATTGAAGCAAATAACGTAGAGGAGACATTCGTCTATCAAATTTTTGATACAGTGCCAGTGAGTCGTATCCCTGAGTGGCAAGCTATACCGGGACCGCAATTGTCTTCTGCTTCTATCATGATGGTGAGTGAACTTTGGAAATATGGATTTGAGCCAGGAAAAGGTTTGAGAGCATCTCTGCATGGTATAGTTCATCCCATATGTCCGACTGAGAACGTGGGCACGTTTGGTCTGGGATTTGAGCCTACAGCTGAAGATCTGAAGAAAATCAGGGGAAGGAAGAAGGAAATATGGTCACTCCCTCGCCCAATGCCACTACTCAGTGAGTCATTTGTTAAGAGCGATGTCGCGAAGCATGTGGAATATGAAGTTGAATTGGTGGGTGACCTCCAGAACCTTTTTATTGAAGTTGATATGGTTGAAGCAGGAGAAGGTACCAGTATGGCAGATGTGCAATTCATAGGTCCAGCTGTCCGGCTCAATAATTGGGAAGTCACTCCTCTCCCCGTCAGGAGGGAGTTTTGGTAGTTTATTTTGTTTTCCTTTCTGTTTATCCGAGTTATTTCAAGGTTGTAATTCGGATTTTAGTTTGTTTATGTTATATTGGTGTCTGTGTTTAAACCCTTCTATCTTTTATTTAATGAAATGCAATGTCCCTTTTGTTTTGTGTCTAATATAGTTTGTTTTTCTTTTCTTACACAGTTCTCTTTATGCTGATTCTAATGACATGACATGCATGCGGAATTTTCAGCCTGATTTTAAAATCTAAACTAATCAAGATGTAATGAAGCAGGATGGGAAATATGATGAAGAACAAGCACTAGAAGAAATAAGCAAAGAGTTGGAACAGTTTGAAGACAAACTGAATCCTAATTTGAATGAAACTGAGTCAATAAATCTAGGGGATCAAGAAGATGTTAGGGAAACTAAAATCAGTGTACATGATTTGCCACAACTAAAAGAGGGAATGATTCAAGCATTGATTGATTATAAGGACGTTTTTGCATGGTCTTATGATGATATGCCCGGTTTAAGCACTGAATTAGTGGCTCACAAGTTGCCGATTGATCCCGCGTTCTCTCCTGTCAAACAGAAGTTGAGGAAGTTTAAAACCGATGTGAGTATTAAAATCAAAGAGGAAATCATGAAACAACTTGAAGCCAAAGTAATCCGAGTGTCTCGTTATCCTATGTGGTTATCCAATGTTGTTCCCGTACCAAAGAAAGATGGCAAAATTCGAGTGTGTGTTGATTATCGTGATTTGAACAGAGCAAGTCCTAAAGATGATTTTCCACTGCCCAACATTCACATTTTGTTAGACAACTGTGCTAAACACGAGGTTGCCTCTTTTGTGGATTGCTATGCCGGATATCACCAGATTATTATAGATGATGAAGACGCGGAGAAGACATCTTTTATCACACCATGGGGAACTTATTGTTATCGAGTGATGCCGTTCGGTTTGAAGAATGCTGGAGCAACATACATGAGAGCCATGACCACTATGTTTCATGACATGATGCATAAGGAGATTGAGGTCTACGTGGATGACGTGATTATTAAGTCAAAAAGTTAGGCCGACCATATTAAAGATTTAAGAAAGTTCTTTGAGAGGCTTCGCAGGTATAATCTCAAACTAAACCCGGCCAAATGTGTATTTGGAGTTCCATCTGGAAAGTTGTTGGGGTTTGTAGTCAGCCGTCGGGGAATTGAATTGGATCCCTCAAAGATCAAAGCCATTCAGGATTTACCCCCGCCCAAGAATAGAACGGAGGTGATGAGTTTGCTTGGTAGACTGAACTACATTAGCAGGTTTATTGCTCAACTCACAACCACTTGTGAGCCCATATTCAAGTTGTTAAAAAAGAGTGCTGCGGTAAAATGGACTGAAGAATGTCAGGAAGCATTCGATCGAATCAAAAGATATTTGTCAAATCCGCCCGTGTTGGTACCCCCCGGAGTCTGGTAGGCCTTTGATCTTATATTTATCAGTCATGGACAATTCTTTCGGTTGTGTCCTGGGTCAACATGATGTCACAGGCAAAAAAGAGCAGGCTATTTATTATCTTAGCAAGAAGTTCACCGCATATGAGGCCAGGTATACTCTTCTTGAAAGGACATGTTGTGCCCTAACTTGGATAGCACAGAAGTTGAAGCACTATCTCTCATCCTATACTACTTATCTCATCTCCCGCATAGATCCTTTGAAGTATATCTTTCAGAAGCCTATGCCGACAGGTCGATTGACAAAGTGGAAAATATTGCTTACCGAGTTTGACATCGTATATGTGACTCGAACCGCCATAAAAGCCCAATCCTTGGCAGATCATCTTGATGAGAATCCCATCGATGAAGAGTACGAGCCATTAAAGACATATTTTCCTGACGAAGAAGTGTCATGTGTCGATGAAGTCATTATAAATGCTGATCCAGGTTGGAGGTTATTCTTCGATGGAGCTGTCAATATGAAAGGAGTCGGAATAGGTGCGGTTCTTATCTCTGAATCGGGACAATATTTCCCAATAACAACACAACTTCGATTCTACTGTACTAACAATATGGCAGAGTATGAAGCCTGCATCCTTGGTTTGAGGTTAGCTGTAGATATGGGAGTCCAAGAATTATTGGTGATGGGAGATTCGGATTTGCTCATCCATCAAATTCAAGGAGATTGGGAGACGCGAGATTTGAAGCTCATCCCGTATCGACAATGCTTGCAGGAGCTATGTCAACGGTTTGTGTCAGTAAGATTTAGGCATATTCCAAGGATTCGTAATGAAATTTCTGATGCTTTAGCCACTCTATCTTCAATGCTCCAACATCCTGACAAAGCCTACATCGATCCAGTGCATATACAGAGTCGTGATCAGCATGCTTACTGTAATGCGGTTGAAGAAGAGCTCGACGGAGAACCTTGGTTTTTGGATATCAGGCGGTACATTCAGTCAGGAGAATACCCAGCATATGCCACCAACGATCAAAAGAGGACTATTAGGCGTTTGGCTAGTGGATTTTTCTTAAGTGGGGGAATCTTGTGTAAGAGGACCCCAGATCTGGGACTTTTAAGGTGTGTAGATGCAAAAGAAGCCTCGGCAATCATGGTTGAAATACACTCTGGAGTATGCGGGTCGCATATGAACGGTCACGTCTTGTCAAAGAAGATTCTTCGAGCAGGTTATTACTGGCTTACTATGGAGAGGGATTCTATTCAGTTTGTTCGAAAGTGTCATCAATGTCAGGTGCACGGCGATCTAATACGTTCTCCTCCTGTTGAGTTGCATGCAATGGCCGCTCCATGGCCGTTCGTAGCATGGGGAATGGATGTGATGGGACCGATTGATCCGAAGGCGTCAAATGGGCATAGATTCATTCTGGTAGCCATTGATTACTTCACAAAGTGGGTAGAAGCAGTGACTTTCAAGTCAGTGACAAAGAAAGTTGTGGTAGCTTTTGTTCATGCCAATATCATTTGTAGATTTGGAATTCCTAAGATGATCATTACAGATAATGCTGCCAATCTCAATAGTCATTTGATGCAAGAAGTATGTCAACAGTTTAAGATCGCACATCGAAATTCTACCCCATATCGCCCAAAGGCCAATGGTGTTGTAGAAGCCGCCAATAAGAATATAAAGAAGATACTGCGAAAAATGGTACAAGGGTCTAGACAGTGGCATGAAAAGTTGCCATTTGTATTGCTGGGTTATCGCACCACTGTTCGTACTTCAACAGGGGCAACTCCATATTTATTGGTGTATGGGACAGAAGCAGTCATCCCTATAGAAGTTGAAATTCCCTCTCTTCGAGTCATTGCAGAAACAGAGATTGATGATGATGAATGGGTAAAAACCCGACTGGAATATTTGAGTTTGATTGAAGAAAAAAGGCTAACGTTCGTGTGTCATGGCCAGTTGTATCAGAGGAGGATGGCTCGTGCGTATAACAAAAAGGTCCATCCCAGGAATTTTGAAGTTGGTCAGTTGGTATTAAGACGTATCCTTCCTCACCAGGTTGAAGCAAAAGGCAAGTTCTCCCCTAACTGGCAAGATCCCTTCGTTGTGAAGAAAGTGTTACCCAATAGAGCCTTATATTTGACAGATATTGAAGGCAAAATGGCAGAAATGGCTATCAATGCTGATGCGGTCAAAAGATACTATGTATGATAGTTGATCTTTTGTTTGATTTTATTGCATGTTTAGTACTTGCATTTTTGAAGATTGATATGATGAAGGCATTTTATTCTTCTATCCAAACATTGTGTCATCCCTTGTTTATCCGTTTGAGCTTCGTTTTATTTTTTTCTTTCATATCCCTCTTTTGGAATCGAAATAGAGTAAAAGATAAATGTCGAGGAAATGAGAATAAAAGAAAGAAATTAAAAAAAAAAATCAAAATAAAAAATCAAATCAAAATCAAATCAAAACAAAGAACAAGCTGATAGAACTACGTGCGACCTGATTCTCCTCTCTCGAGAGTGAGATACGTAGGCTGCCCTATTTCGGGCTCGGTCCAACCAAATAAAGATTTAAGATTCACCCAGTCAACAAAACTGGGGCATGAGTTAATGCATTGTTTGAGTCGATTCCAAAAGTTGTAAGTCCCACCCCCACTTCAAGTATCGTTTGAGCCTCTTACCATCTTTTCTAACCTTGACCAAAAGCCAAGTTACAACCAAAGAAAGTCCTTCAGATCAATTTTTGATAGTGTTAAAGCTAAGCATGCAATGGATATGATGATACATTACGAAGTACCGCTTGTCTCCCTCAGCATAAGAAATCAGGAAAGAAATACAAAAATGAGAGAGTCTTATTGGTGAAAACCTTTGCAGGAACCATAAGGCGATGGTGAGTTGTGAGAAAACAAAAATGAGAGAGTCTTATTGATGAAAACTTTTGCAGGCACCATAAGGCGATGGTGAGTTGTGAGAAAATAAAAATGAGAGAGTCTTATTGGTGAAAACCTTGGCGGGCACCTTAAGGCGATGGTGAGTTGAGAGAAATACAAAAATGAGAGAGTCTTATTGGTGAAAACCCTCACGGGCACCGTAAGGCGATGGAGAGTCCAAGAGAAAAGTGAAAAGTGAAAAGAAAGAGATTTGTTGGCGAATGTCTTTTTAGATGTCGTCAGTCGAATGTGATGTATGAGTCCAATGGATTTGAAGAAGCGGCTCAGCGACAAAAGGCACGAACTCAACAACAAATGGGGAGTTTGGATAGGAAGATCAGACAGCTGAATCCAAAATGCATGTCATACTCATTGGAGTTGGTTGTCGTATTCAGATAAGTGTTCTTGTTGAATATGGGACATTGCCCTTTTCTTTCATTTACATATTCATGTTTTTGTCTTTTCTTATGTTATTTATCAAAACAAAAGTCACCATCATTTCTTTACATTTTTAAGTTAAGTCTGTGTCAACACAAGCGAGAAAAGATTTCAAAATTTACTACCAGTCTTTCCAATTATATGAGGAAAAGCCAAGGAACAGCACAGGAAAGAAATATGATCGTAATTCAACACGAAGCAAAGGAAGTCTATCAGCCGACAAGCTAATGGATTCGTGGAATCATTCAGATTTGGGAAAAGAGTGCACCTCAGGGGCATGGTAAAATGAAAACCCATTGTTTGAGTCAGAACTCATTTCCCTCAATCTGGATCTTGGTCAATGATGCGGTAAGACAGGGCAAGTGTTAGCAATTTGGGACAAAGATGAAAGGAACGAGTACTGGGGCAGATACCTGAGAAGCCAAGAGCTGCAAGCCATCACTAAGTTTTTAACTGACAAATTTTCTTTGATTGAAACAGGGGCAAATTCGTTTCACTTGATTCAGCTACCATTGGGATTTTACTTTATGCTCAGGACCCTCCTGAAAAATGGGAATTTACTTTATGTTCAGGACCCTCCTGAAAAATGGGATTTTACTTTATGTTCAGGACCCTCCTGAAAAATTGGATTTTACTTTCAGTTCAGGACCCTCTTGAAAAATGGGACTTTACTTTCTGTTCAGGACCCTCCTGAAAAATGGGATTTTACTTTATGTTCAGGACCCTCCTGAAAAATGGGACTTTATTTTCTGTTCAGGACCCTCCTGAAAAATAGGATTTTACTTTATGTTCAGGACCCTCCTAAAAAATGGGATTTTACTTTCAATTCAGGACCCTCCTGAAAAATGGGATTTTACTTTATGTCCAGGACCCTCCTGAAAAATGGGAATTTACTTTCAGTTCAGGACCCCCCTGAAAAATGGGATTTTACTTTCAGTTCAGGACCCTCCTGAAAAATGGGATTTTACTTTCAGTTCAGGACCCTCCTGAAAAATGGGATTTTATTTCAGTTCAGGACCCTCCTGAAAAATAGGACTTTACTTTATGTTCAGGACCCTCCTGAAAAATGGGATTTTACTTTATGTTCAGGACCCTCCTGAAAAATGGGACTTTATTTTCTGTTCAGGACCCTCCTAAAAAATGGGATTTTACTTTCTGTTCAGGACCCTCCTGAAAAATGGGATTTTACTTTATGTCCAGGACCCTCCTAAAAAATGGGAATTTACTTTCAGTTCAGGACCTTCCTGAAAAATGGGATTTTACTTCAGTTCAGGACCCTCCTGAAAAATGGGATTTTACTTATGTTCAGGACCCTCCTGAAAAATGGGACTTTACTTTCTGTTCAGGACCCTCCTGAAAAATGGGACTTTACTTTCTGTTCAGGACCCTCCTGAAGAATGGGATTTTACTTTTGTTCAGGACCCTCCTGAAAAATGGAATTTTACTTTATGTTCAGGACCCTCCTGAAAAATGGGACTTTACTTTCTGTTCAGGACCCTCCTGAAAAATGGGATTTCACCTTATGTTCAGGACCCTCCTAGAAAATGGGACAACGCTTTCAAAAATGAAATACTACTTATTTATAATTCTTGTTTGGGATAATTTTCGTTCTAGTTTTAATTTTGAGTTTCTGGAGCCCGCCTGAAGAACAAAGTGATGAAATAACAAGTCAGGAGCCCGCCTGAAGAACAGGGTGATGAAATAGCAAGTCAGGAGCCCGCCTGAAGAACAGGGTGATGAAATAGCAAGTCAGAAGCCCGCTTGAAGAACAGGGTGATGAAATAACAAGTCAGGAGCCCGCCTGGAGAATAGGGTAAAGAAACGAAAAGTCAAGCAACAAAGTAAAGCAAATTGAAAGTCAAGCAACAAGTTGAAAGAAATTGCAAGTCAGGAGCCCGCCTGAAGAATAGGGTGATGAAAGTCGAGTCAAGAACCAACAGAAGTTGTATAGATAGGATTTTTGTAATTTCATTTATGTTTCAACTTGTAATTTTTATGTTTGATGTAATAACAGAACCGCAGACCGGAACCTCGATGGAACCTCACTCGACTCTCCAACTCGGTATAGTCCACTTCTCTTCCAATCCTTTGAAATACTCGTGACTTGATTCTCTCATAACTTGGGTAGGTAGGATGTCTTAAGTCAAGACCCGGTTGTCCTTCTTTCTTCTATTTCTTTCTTTGAATAATGGTCGGGATAAAATTCAGTCTTGTTGTCTACTTCTTTGTCTGAAAACACTCCGTGTTTACATTCAAAGGGGGCATGATGTAGACACCTAATTTCGTCCCTCCGCAATATCATTTTTACCCATTTTTACCTTATCCAACCGTGTACCCTCAATCATGTAATTATCCCTCCACAAATGACAAAAATCAAAACCAACTCTAAACAAATCTTATCCCAAAATCCCCACATAATCCCAATTGATAACAAATTAACAACCTTCCCAATTAAAAGCGGACACCTAGCTACCCTACCCCACCTCACGCCCTACCCCCTACCCCCTACCCCACCTACACTCACTCACCTCATATATACACGGTTCCACTCACTATAAGGGGGAGCTAACCATTATTCTCTGAAGAAAAGAAAAAAGGACTCCACATAGAGAACAAGATACACACCCAGAATACACAAAAGGGGAGAAAACTCCATTTTTGGGGATTCCTTCTTGATCTTTGCTAAAAAAACATGAGGCAGATGGATGAGCATACATAGAGAAAAAGAAAGAAGCCATGATGATCTTCATTGCTATTTTTCACTCACAGTGAAATTGACTCACGAACAAATCGCACAACCAACACACCCACGATATAAACGGAGAGAGAGAGACGAGAATGGCAAGGGAGATAGAGTGAGAAGGGTAAGGTCAGTCCATCGGAGGATTTCCCATTTTTTTTCAAGCTTTCTGGCCGTCTTATCACGTTTTTTCGACGAAATTCTTCGTTAAAATCGGCTCCGATTCATCGAACATACCTTCCCCAGTCCCTAAACTCCCCTAATCTCCCCGTTTTTTCCTTGATTTTAGGGGAAATTTCACTGAAAATGCTAGGTCCTGGAATCCGTTCACTTCGCCATCATCGGAGCTAGCCGGAGCTCCGGCTTTATTAGTTTTCCACTCTTTCTTTTCTTGAATTTCTGGTTTCGGTATCCGTTTCTCTTTGAGAATTTGTTCTGGTCGGGCTATACTTCAGCGTTCTTTCTCAGTTGTTCGTCGATTCTGTTCGTAGATCTATTTTGCTCGGTTCGGAATTTGGGTTATCGTATTTTTAGGCTGTTTCTTAACTGATTTGGAAAGTTCGTAGTCGAGGTTCGAATTGAGGTTCTTCGGTGTGCAGATTCCATCTTTTGATTGACTGGTATTTGGAATAAAGTCGTCATCGAGGTCTAATTCTACTCTTTACCTTTTTGTTTTATTATTGATGGTATCCGATGCATTGATTCTAATATTGTGTGCTGGTTGATTCGTGATGATATGAATATTTGTTGTTCTAGTTCGGTATTTGATTCCCTTGATTGTGGATTGATTATGGATTATGTGATGAAATGATATCTCGTTTGGAGAATTAAAATTGATTGTTTGGGGCGAAATTAGAATTGATAAAAGTGAATACGTATTTGTTTTAATTCATTATTAGCGGTTTAACTTGGAATAAACATGAATAATGTTGGTAAACTCGATAGTGTCACTGTTTTAGGTCGAGTGGGTAGGCAATCGTAGGTTCGGGTAGGCAAAATTTAGAAATAAGTATTTCGTTGGATGTTTGAAGATGGAGTTATGTGTTGACTGTTTTCTACTTTATCGCATTCGATTTAAATGTATTCATTTAGCCGGGGAATGCCCCGAGGTCTTATGTACTTATTCACCGGGGAATGCCCCGACGTATCATGTTGGCGGAAAATAATCGTGATGAAGGCCCACGGCATCGGGAAAGACATTGGAGTTTAGTCTAGATTTAGTTTAGAATAGGATTTATATTTTCGTATTTTTCTAAAAAAAATTTATTGTATAATTGGACTGGACTTTACATTTTGGATTGTTTTGTTTTGTTTATTGTTTGATTGTTTTTGCGTGCTTTTGTGTGGTTTATACATTTCTTAGTGTCAAAAATAGTCGATACACTCCACCAAGCGACCGTGGTTGAACCACGGGATCGAGGGGTGCCTAACACCTTCCCCTCGATCAACAGAATTCCTTAGCCGGAATCTCTGTTCGCAGATCAGTTTAAAAGAGTCAAAAATTGTTTTCGAAAAAGGATTTTCAATGGTGACTTGGCACACCAGATTATGCCAAGTGGCGACTCTGAGTTCAAATATAAACAATCCTTTTCGAAACAAAATTTTTATTTTTTGTCACTTTAATAAAAACCCTTTCGAATCGTAAAATCAATTCTTTCGGAGTACGTAAAAAAGGGGTGCGACAAGTAACACCAAGGATGCTTTCCACTTCAGCAGAGAACCTTGAATCAGCAGCCTTGAAAGCAGTTGATTGAGAGTTGATCTTCTTGAAAGTCATTTCAGTGTTCTTAATCTTCAAAGTCTGAAAAGTTGAGATGAGAGGTAAAGATCATCCCACTGGGCGTGCTAGAATTTGCTAAACTATAAAATTCTCGAAACCGAAAATAAATAACCGAGACAAGAAAAATACTGCAACAATCAATTTATTGATTTCAATGCGAGTGTTACAATCTCTATGATTCCTCTGATTTGCCTTTTCAACTATAAATTCAAGAGTTTCGAGCTTGATCTTGAACTTTAACTTGAACTTGACGAATTTGATCTTGACTCGTGCTTGAATCCAAGGGTTTGGTAGCTTGTTCTTGAATCTTGCGGTCTTGATCTTGAACTTGAGCTTGATTTGCGGGTTTGATGAGCTTGATCTCGACTTGTACTTGAATTCAAGGGCCTTTGAGCTTGTTCTTGAATCTTAAACTCTTGATCTTGAAGCTTGAACTTGTTCTTGAACCTTGAAATCTTGAGCTTGTTCTTGAACCTTGAACTCTTGATTTTGAAATCTTGAGCTTGTTCTTGAACCTTGAACTCTTGATCTTGAAGCTTGATGAACTGATCTTGAATTCTTGAATTTGTAGAGAAATCTGCTGCTTTGATCCACGAGCTCTCTGTTGCTTCTTGTTAAACTTGTTCCTCCCTTTTCTGAATTATGAGGCCCCTATTTATAGTTGTAGGAAGTAAAGAGTCATGGTAAACATAAACTTCCTTTGACCAATCAAATTTAAGTGACATGGTCTTGATAAATATGAACTTCCTTTGGCCAATCAGATTTAAGTGACATGACATTTCTTATGGGTTTTTAATTTACTGCATCATTTTGACACATGACATGGTTCCATTGGCTCCTTCACTTGACTTGGCATGCCACGTCATTTGACATATGACACTAAATTGGGCCTCTAGAATATGATGACATCTTGGACTTGGTAAAGTGGGCTTAGTCATTTGTAGTCCAAATTAATATGATGACATCTTATCCTTGATAAAGTGGGCTAATCATTTTTAACCCAAATTAATTGACTAGCCCAATTAAAAGAATTGAACTTTAATTAAACCCACACATGTTTTGGATTTAAATAATTGATCCAATTACATTAATCCACAATATTTATTTGGGACTAATGTATTTTAAATTTAATATTATCCAAATTTTATACGGATTTAAATTTAATAAAATTTTATTGCTTACACAGTTCTAGCCACTGGCATTTGGAGGAATTTGTTTTGTATTCACCTTTTCCAGTTGTGAATGCTTTGGTTTCTTTGGTAGATTATTTTGAAATAATAGTCTTTTTTCTGAATGGAATATATTTTTAATTAGTTCTAAATGGATTCGAGCCGGGGTCTATCGGAAATAGTCTTTCTACTTCTTTCGGAGGTAGCGGTATAGTTTGCGTACATCTTACCCTCCCCAGATTCCACTTTGTGAAATTACACTGGGTTTGTTGTTGTTGTTGTATAATTCTGGTATTCCAAGAAATCCATGTCCCTAATTTTCTTTTTAAAAATGTAATGTTGGAGAGCGGTAGCTATCGTTAGAGTGGCCAAATGGATGGATAGGATTGAAGTTGAGCGGATCAAAATGTATTGGATTAATATACGAGTCATTGTCTAAACGTATCATAGATGGAATGGTGTTTTTCTTAAAGATTTTTATGATATTTTTCAATCTTAGAACATATATTATCATGAATCGGGATGAATTAAACAATAAGTCATAATTCAATTACGACTTGACCCCTATTTTACAAATTTCAAACTTAGGGTTCTTTGGTGTGAGGTATAAGGAATAAATAGTCCTGAAATAAATGGAGGACTATCTTATCTCATGTTTGGTGTGAGAGATTAGTTAATATCGAAATTATATATCCCACCATTTATATCATAATGATGTAATAAGAGATCTGAGATAACTAATTTCAAAATTAATTATCCCGGGATAACTCTTTCAAAACCAAACAACCCCTAACAGTTTAGGACTCCACTAAGGCAAGACAGACGTTTACCAAAATAAAATGGTAATTTGAATGAATAATTTGTTGGACATCAAGACAAGAGCTTGTTTGGTCAAGTTTTCGGGAGACCAAAAGTGTATTTTTTTCATTTTATTTTAAAAATTTTAAGTGTTTGGCCAAGCTCTTTAAGAAAATAGTAAGTCATTTTGGGTTATGGTTATAGCTTACCCTAGCAAAAACCCATTAAAACATGAACGGATTGGGCAGGTTATATAGATTCGGGTCCAATTTCGCTAGCTACTTTCACTGTGTCATAAATATTCAAGAAGAAACAATAATTACAGGATGGTCACTTTGGTCATACAATTAGCTACATGAAACTTTGGAGGAATCCAGTTCCATATACGATTCTACATCAACTGTGACTAAACAGATTACTAGCTGGATAAACAAGCTCTTCGAAAGAACATATCTACTCAGCAAACCTTTCTACCCTACTCTCTCCCGACCTCATTTGTGGGATTACACTGAGGGTATCTTGTCGTCGTTATTTATCAACTGTGTTGAAACAAAGATTTTAAGAATGGACAGAGAATCAGTGTCCTTTTCGGTGTGATGTGCATTGTGGAGAAATCTAGCAGATTAAAAGAAATCCATAGGGAGGTCCCAATCATCAGCAAATTCTTTCATTTTCTTCCTTAACTTCTTTCCTGAAGATTTTTTACGGCTTCTGCTATACTCCGGCTTAGGACGCGTGTTTCTTAAGTTGCTGTAATCTTGCATTTCATCTGCAGAGTAAGCCATTTTCTGGGCATCCCAGAAGCCCTGGCAAACATAAATGTCATTACGAGACAGTTGGAATAATAACTCATTGCACTATTATGGCGGGATAGGAGTGGTAGGGTTAAGAACTCGTCGTCTGACTTGGTAAACTCAAAGTACAGAAATCTATAAGCCAGCACAGATAGAACTTTGAAGAAAAACACCAAAGAGGGAAACAGTTACTCCGCTAACATTGACTAATCGACCATGAACACTCCAAAGTACCTTTGTAAGTCTCTGTAGGCATGAGGCTGCAGCTTCATGCACAACAATAGTATCTGATAATACGTCGACTACATCCTCCACAAATAGACAGTAGGTGCTCACCTGATATAAACCAAGTTCAAATGTCAAGCATGCAACACATTACTTTAGCAAGAATGACAAACAGGAGGAGGTCAACACGCAGCTGCAGCACAAGAAAATTTATTCGTATTAACCTACCAAGCTGGATGGTATTATGGATATTCCTAAGGAATCAAGCTCAAGAGATTCTACAGCCCCTGAGTTAATATTGAAAGTATAGCCACGAACCTACAGAAAAACAATATTTGTTTAAACTAAACTTATCAAATTTAGAGTAATACAGAGACGTGAAAAATGAAGCAGAGAATCACCTTCCCAATATTCCGCTGACGTGGTGTTACAACATTGTACCCCACCTGTAGAAGAAATAAAAGAAAATGAAGAAAGAAACAAAGGCCGTACACCACGGAATAAGAAAAAAGATGGGAAAACGAAGATAAATAATCAGAGGTGGCAATTCCATAAACATGAAAGTACTCTTTCAAATATTCACGCAAAGACTATGAAGACTTTAAAGAGGCAGACAAGCCAGGGGAAAACAGATATCTGAGGTTGATCTCTTCACTGTTAGGGGAAGAGCAAGAAAGACGACACACATTGGAATGCCATACTTTTTAGTATCATGCCAGCGCCCTTTCTCGATCCACACTAGGCTATCCAAACACAACTAAATGAAAAGTCATATATATTGTTGGTTCATATATATACAAGCTGTTTGATATCTTTTAATTGATATAGCAGAAATCTATAGATTAAAAGTAAAAGGACACACGAAACCTATTTGGACTTGAATATTAACATTTTCTTAATGTACTATTAGTCATTGAAAAAAACATTTTCATCTTATCCAAGAACCGATATTCCAGCGAGAAAATTCAGTTTTAAGGCATATCTTTTCTCCTTGATACCTGAGCTTCAAAGGAGGCTCATATGGTCGACCAGGATGTGATCCACTCATACATGGAGCAATTCATTAACAGAGAGAAATATCATTATGCAATTGGTCAGGCAGTATCCTCTACTTGTGGATCCTTCATCCCATTCCCATTAGTCAAAATAGGACCTTTGTGAGGTGCTTCAATCTCAATGTCATAGATGTCAACTAAATCTTTAGACCGAGTAAATAACCAAATTGGTGTCTACCATTAACGATGAGTAAATAACCAAATTGGTGTCTACCATTAACGATGTATAATGATTTGGTTTTCGAACTTTATTTTGCACAGAAAATGTCCGCAATGTTCAACATCAGTTTATAAAATGGTCCTTGACATTTACCACCCTGAAATGTGATCAGTATGCACTTGATCTCATTGCTGGTAAAAGATTTTCTTTAATCAGTACCGCTGGGTGAAATATTAGAAAAGAAACTAACCACCGAATTTTTCTTGCTATGACTTTTAAGTTGAATTTCAAATATATTCAAAATTTATCCAGAAATTGCCTTAAGCTCATTGTGGTTGAGTTTGGGAGACAAAAATGAATGTCAAACATAAACTAAATACTACTCACGTTTATAAAGAAAAATGCCCCTAATTTCATGGAGGTTGAATTTGGAGTACAACGATGAATGTCAAACATAAAGTAAGTGTTATTTACTGTCATTAACAGTCATAGCTTTCTTACCTTTATGTTTCTTCTTGTTATCTTTTTTCCTAATGATATAACGCAAATCAAATACTTAAGTTAACACTATTAACAATACAGACCAATTTGATAATTTTGCTCAACTCCAATTAGAAGTAGAACTCAATTTTTAAAAGTCTTACAGGCTTAAGATAAACTCTCTGTAGTGTACCTGTGTAAACTTGGGTATTAGCAAAGTACAAATATGAATCATTTTTAGTTAGATAACTACTGAATTTAGGTTTTCATAACATGGAGAGATGGAATGAATTTACAACATGGCACCAGTTGCATACTTTAGCAGCATCTATATGATGCCAAACGAGTTCAATGGAAAACAGAGTTCTACTTCATAGACAGTTGGTTAACTGACCAACAGCACAGGTACTCTGACTATCAGTAATCCCCAAAAGAAACCAACAAATAAGAGAGCATACCAGCGTTTGCAGTCCAACAAGCTTAAATTCATTTTCCATCACAGTTTCATCCTCAACGAGCACAACATCTCCTACCTGCAATGATCATTGAAAACACACAGTTATAGCATCATAATTGGAAAGAACATACCAGGCAGATTAGTTCACTTAACACTCCAGGATACACAGTAAATAAATTTTGGAACCAGAGAAAGGTTGAAAGCTTAAAACCTCATAAAGTTACTCCCTAATACCAAACAGATTAAGGTGCATAACTTCTACCTCATTTGGAAAGAATTTCAGGATGTTTTGATGAAATGGAGAATTTTACGTAGTATGTATTAAAAGGAAAATCTCTTTTGAAGCATTAAAAAAAGGAAATCTCTTTTGAAGCGCGGAAAAAAGGAAAATCTCTTTTGACGTGCGAAATAAATGTAAATCTCTTGAAACTTAATAAAATGAAAATCTCTTACGTTTCTTAAAGGCAAAATACTCTTAAGTTTAGCTTCAAATAAAACATAAGCAGCATAACCTATCTTCACTCATGCAATATTGCTTGATCGGCCTTCCGCCCATTGTCCAAGATCATCCCCCAAAGTACGAGTTAACACCGTGTCTCATTCCCAGAGTGCTCTCTGGAACTATGTTATATATTATATTTTTTCTTTGTCTGAACCATTATGGAAAAGCAACTAAGAAAGGTGGTATCCTGGAGCTCCAAACTGTATTCTTTATATTCTACAAAGTTCAGATTAACTATCTAATTCTATATTGTACCACTAAAGATACAATTTAAATGGTTGAATGGTAAGTTTGAGACAGAAAAGTAGGCATTCCAGAGCTACAACTTTTACGCACATGAGGTTACCTGTTTGACATCCTCCAGTAGAAACTTTTCCCCTTCGCCAGAAAGTAAGTTTGGCCTCACTTCAACTAGAAAAACAATCCACTGTGGGAAAGGAAAACAGAAAGTAATCAGAAGATAGCACCTATTACTGAAAACAAGTCTCGAAGAGCCAAAATGTAGAAATCGAGTAAATGGACTTTTAACACCAGGAGGCCAGTCATTATCAGTGTCTAATCAGGTGGAAGTAGGGTACCGCAAGGGGGTTCATCCAAAAATTCTCCGTCGAAAAATTAGACTGTATATATAAGGTCAAAATTATTTTTTATGTTTGGATAGTAGGTGTGGAATCCTCTTGGCTCTCTTTGTACTTCTAATTTTTTATATTCTGAATACCTTAGTGAAAATTCCAGGCTCCGCCACTGCTAATCAGTTTAAGAAATATGAGCAGAAAAGGATAAAAGAGGGTTCATAATGCACATAATGTTTTTCTTTAGCTGGAAATTTCATTAGGATATAGATTAATCATGACATAATACATCAACAGACACTCAAACTTGGCCTCGGCAAGTAAGCACTCCAACTTTGAGAACGCACGTCTGGACACCTCATCTTGGTCTCAACTGTCAACTAAACACTCCTGCTTGTCTTCACTGTGTCTCGTGGACAAAACTAGACAATGACATAGCACATAAAATTTGAAGGTATCTAAATGATCGTATGTTGTACGCCGGAGTTTTCAAATGACATAGTGGGATAAATTGAGGTGCCTAGATATGCATGCTCAAAGTTGGAGTATAACCGTATGAGAACCGCAACCTTTTCATAGATTACTGAATTGCACAACAGGAAAAAACCGATAAATTATGTAATAAGTATAAGAGAATTTGAAGTAGAAAGGTTTTGGAATGTACAGAATTAATATCGACCCAAAGCTGGGAAACAAAACCCAAGGTGAGAGCAGAGCGAATACTGATGACTTGCTTGGCAATCAAATTAGACCTTTTCATCAATTGCTTCTTCCTCCGCACATTTCTCTTTTCCAATTTAGCTTCCCTGTCTATCTTCTTATTGTTGAATTCAAGAAACCCAACGCTCCCATCATCATCAATTCTTTCTCCGGTACTTGGAGCAACATCCAATTGTTTTTCAATTCTTGAAGATGGAATGACAGGGATTTCAGTTTGTTCCTTGTTTTTCAACCATAAATCGTCGAAAAAATCATACCCATCTGAACGGCTCGACGACTTGGGTATATTCTTTTTACTGAAAATTCCAAGTTTTAAATTGGCAGCATGGATGGGTAGTGTTTTATGGGTTGATTTGGAAGTAGAGAAGCAAAATGAAAAGGAAGAAGAAGAAAAAGAAGAATGAGGAAAGAAACTAGTAGTAGGAGAAAAACAACTGCACATAGCGAAATTAGGAAATTTGAGTTATCAGCTAAAATCTGATCCACTGCTCACTCATGGCTTTTTTCAAAATGATCCAAAAATAATGTGAAAATACGACTCAATTTGATCTATAGTGTAACATTATCTCTAAATTATTAAAAAATAGCTGATATATACCGTCGCTGTTACCCCCTCTATCCTAATTAGTGACTCGCCTTATTAAAAATAATTATTTTAAAGTACTTTTCTCCTCCATCTTAATTTGATTATTTTTTTTATTTTAACATATTCAATAATATTTATTTAATTTATAAAATTAATTTATTTATTTTTATTCATTTTGCTCTTAACAATAAATAAAATTTATTATCCAATATATTTTTAAAGCATTAAATATTATAATCAAAAGGTAATAGGTTATATGGTTAAGTTCCTCTTATTATTTATTGATTGTTAATTTATGTATTTATCAAAAAATAAATAAATAAAGATGGATGAAGAGAGTATTATATATTATAAAATTAAGATAAATTAATTATATATGTTTGTATGTCATCTTGAAATTTTAAAAAGTTATTTGTAAAGTTTTAAATAAAAATTTTTGAAAAATAAATTAGTAAAATTATCGTTCTCATTTGTAGTTTTTTAAAATATCTGTAAAGAAAAAGTGGACAATTAAAAACTCATTTGGTATAAAAGATGAAAAATAACTTATCCCCATTAATTTAAAATTAAATTAATTTCATACTTCATTGAAATAAAATCACAGCCAAGAAAAGATAAATGTTGTTGGCTACAAGAGACAGGCGTTGTTGTTTTGTCATGCTCCACACATCCATGTCCAAAAAGATAAACCCCACAATCCCTCACGTGGACAAAATACTACCTCTGCTGACACTTTAAACAACGCTCAACAAAACACACTTCCCATAATACACAACACTCATCAAATGGCATCTCTTTTCCCCCCTTCTGCCGCCATTGCAATAACAAGTTTCCATCAAGAACCAAATCCCATTTGCTTTTCACCTTTAAAACCCATTTCAAAACGCTACTACTTTTGTTCTTTCACTAACCCTTGTAAAAGAAACAATACCATTGTTACTTGTAGCTCATTTCTTGAAGAAGTTTCTGTTAGCTTCGACGACTCATTGTCTCAGTTTCCAGTTTTCCAATCTGGGTTTGAGACATTTCAGAAATATTTGTTAGATTTGTCGGAAGAACAAAGATTGGTGTTGTTGGTTTTCGCGGGCCTTATATGGATATACTTGACAGCTAGACCTGGAGTTTTAGTTGGTGCTATTGATGCATATATTTTGGCACCTATTCAAGTGGGGTTGGATAGTTTGAGTGGGAAAAGGAGTTTTAAGATGAAGGATTTTTTGATTGGGGAGAGATTAGGAGAGGGTTCATTCGGGATTGTTTATTCTGGGGTTATTGTTCCTAAGAATGTTAATTTGGATGAAACTGTGAGGAAAAGAGGATCATCAGTAAAATCCATTATTACAGATTCAAGATTCAAGGATAAGGTCATTCTTAAACAGGTAAAAATGCTGCATTATATTTATCCTTCAATATTCTCCATTTATGAGCAGTGTTACTTGTATGCTTTTTGTTATTGTCCTTGCCTTGCTTGGATGGTTGTTGCATATTGTTTCACAATGTACCATATTATATCATATCGTGTTGTATTGTATTGTATTGTTTGATGAATACCGTCGGTTTTCATCATTATATAACGCTACACATCAACTAGTTGAAGGATAAACTTACCACAAAAGTAGGATACATGATAAAACTATTACTCCCTCCGTTTAAAAAAGAACGACCTAGTTTCCTTTTTAGTCCGTATAAAAAAGAATTACCCCTTTTCCTTTTTGGTAATACTTTAATTTCAATTTTCCACGTGGCATGTTTAAGACCACAAGATTAAAGGACACTTTGGTATATTTGACACAACTTTAATTTAAGGCCACAAGATTCAAAAGTTCTTCTTTTTGAAATGGAGGGAGTATAAAAAGATAAAGGTAAAGGATAAAATAGGGTTACTAGATAATAAGCAAAGATAAATGAGAAAAAATTAAGGTAATGACGCGATTACACCTAATCAGTCTATTACATAAAATGAGACTTTTCGTCGTTACATAACGATAGATTAACAATTCCTCTTCCCTCCGTAGCAACAACTTAGTTTGTTTTCCATTTTGTAGGTAAAGATTGGTGTTCAAGGAGCTGTGGAATGTGGTGAATTTGAAGAATGGTTCAATTATAGGCTATCAAGAGCAGCTCCTGAGACATGTGCAGAGTTTCTTGGTAGCTTTGTTGCTGAAAAAACTAACTCAAGATATATTAAGGGTGAGAAATGGCTTGTCTGGAAATTTGAGGTACTTGGACAATTTAGCGTACTTTTTTGAGCGAAATTTTTCACTTTTTTGGAAGTAATGTGACTTTTTGTGTTTTGAAAGTCAAAAATACAAGGTAATCTGCCAATTAGTATTCACCTTTAGACTAGCTGCATGCCTGCATCAACATATATTGTTCAACATTAGTAGGAATACATAACATTGATTTCCTAGTAAAAGAAGAAAAAGAATCAAGGGTGCTTTGAATGGGGAGCTGAGACCTATTTCTCGATTTTCTGATGTTTGAATCTTCAGAAATTAAAAAATGTAGTTGTTGTCCAAACCTTTAAACTCATGGGATTTATGAGAATAGGAGCTTCAGTATTCAACTCTTAGCAAGCATGTTAGGGCAAAGGATATAGTTAGGCAGTTGCAATTAGTAGTTACCATATCCTTTGACTCATACTGTTTTCTATGATTAAATTTTATGATTGTTTTCCATATTTATGTTTGGTTCAACCAAATTGGTTGAATTGCATTAAAACTTGTGAGATGGAAGCTGCATCCATAATGTAGGAACTTCATGTGACAGGGAGATCGGGACCTAGCTGATTACATGAAGGATCGCGGCTTCCCCTTGAACATAGAATCTGTCATGTTTGGTCGTGTCTTACAAGGATTGGAGTCAATTCAACGGAATGCACTAATTATCAAACAAATCATGCGTCAGATTATTACTTCCCTTAAGAAAATCCATGACACAGGTATAGTCCATAGAGATGTAAAGCCATCCAACTTAGTGGTCACGAAAAAGGGACAAATCAAGCTGATAGATTTTGGGGCAGCAACTGATCTTCGGATTGGAAAAAATTATGTGCCTGACAAGGGGCTACTAGATCCTGATTATTGTCCACCTGAACTCTATGTAATGCCGGAAGAAACGCCAAAACCACCACCAGAGCCAGTTGCTGCACTTCTTTCCCCCGTTTTATGGCAGGTATTCTTCTAATACATGGATTTATATTGCTCGTAGCTATTCCTTCATTGTAAGCTTGACAGAAAAAATGATTCGATATGTAAATGTACCAAAAAGGTAAAAATAAAGACCAAGGGTGTGTTGGCATGAACGAGAATGTTTTTCAATTTTCCCATGTTTGGTTTAGTCAACAATTTTGGAAAACAAGTTCCTTAAAAATGAGGAAAATGATTCCCTATTAGAGTGAAAACAGGTTTCGTAAGTGACATTCCACTCCTCCCCATCCTCCAACACGCTTCATTCCCTAGCCCCCACCTACACCACCCCCACACCCCTACCCTCCATCCCCAACCCTCACAGTGTTTGACTAGATTATATATAAATGCTTTTGGGATAATATTTTCTGCTTACTAACTAAACACCAGAAAATAAGTAAGAAAACCACTTATTTTCCAAGAAAAAACATTTTCTTTTATACCAAATACATCCTAAAGCATGTGTCAACACCATTTACTACACTAGATTTTCAGTCTTTGGAAAAGAAATTTGATGATGATGTTGCTGCAGAGTTCATGTTATATACTTATAGCAGGATAACTCTTGTTATTGCAGCTAAACAATCCCGATCTTTTTGACACGTATTCTGCTGGAATAGTGCTTATGCAAATGGCAGTACCGAGCTTAAGGTCTACAGCAGGCTTAAAGAACTTCAATATGGAACTAAATGCAGTTGGATATGACTTGAATAAATGGAGAGAAAAGACTAGGACGAGGCCTGATCTCAGTATTCTTGATCTCGACTCTGGTAGAGGGTGGGATTTGGCTACGAAACTTATTTCAGAGAGAGGTGGACGTTTATCTGCTGCTGCAGCTCTTACACATCCTTATTTCCTTCTAGGTGGTGACCAAGCTGCTGCAGTTCTCTCAAAACTTAGCTTCTCAAAGTAGGAGCTCGACTTGGTAATGCAAGTATGCCATGTTTCTGGTGCCTAATACTCGTTTTCCCTCCTTGTTATGCCGATATTCTTTTTGGTCAAGGCTTCTTTTCCTTAGCATCTGGAGTTGTTGACGTGCATTTATGCAGTTTGTCCGTCAATCAATACTCTAGATGTCTGCGCTAGGATTCAAGTTTTTCATTTTCTGATGAACGGCTTCATAGAGTCATGAAGTGGTTCAAAACCTGAAAACAAAAGAGAAAAGATGCTAACAGGGAAAAATGACCTGCTATGCTTTAACTCTTTCTGCTGGATGGCCTCTTATTGGTAAGGCAAAGCAAATTAAAATCATACACATTTACTTCCTACACTTGGTTGAAGGACAAAAGAAAATTTTCAGCTTGTAGCAGTCGAGTTCTTTTTCCCTGCACGGCGAGCGAGATCAGTAAGAAATATGTAAACAAAACAGATATAGAGATCACCATTTGCAGAGCTGCAAGCAAATTATACTCGTCTCTGGTTCATTTATCTTTGTAAACAAATGACATGGTCAGTAGCTGGGATAACAGAATTGTATATGAATTATTGTGTATATTTCTTTTCAAGGCATATTGATCCTTGTAGTTTATAACCTCTTAGCAAGCACATACTGCAAGCTAGGCTTGGGTATCGAGCTGACCCGAGTAGAGTCGAGGTCAACCAATTCTACTTTAGCAGTACCAAACCGAGTTAAGCCGGACCCGAGATCTTTTATAGTATCTAGTTGGGCGTGAGTCTTAGCTAGTTTGGCCATAGATTCCCAAATGTTTTTGGCAAGTTATTTTTGGTGAAGTTTGACTGTGTTTTGGCGAGAAAAATAAGGCAGAAGGGCCTTCCAAGTTTTCAATTAAAAAAAGAGATAAGTGGGTCCCACAAACTTGTTCTTTAAAAAAACTAAGACCTTTGAACAACTGGGATAGTTGCTGAACAACTACATTAGTTGTCTGAACAACTTCACGTAGTTGTTGAACAACTTCTCTCAGTTGTCGAACAACTACGCCTAGTTGTTCAACAACTAACTAGGCGCAATTGTCGAACAACTCAAAAATATTTATTAAATAATGAGAAATTGTAACAAATTGTATGGTCAATAATTAGTTGCCAAGTTTTTCCCAGAAACTACTTGGGAAATCAACGTGTCCTTAGCCAAGACTAACCAAGTTTTAGTACAACTAAATCGAGCTTGAGTGGAGTAGAGTCGTAACTTTTGGTTTCGCTCGAGGCGAGTAACTTTAGTTCACATTCTAAATATATGTGAATTTTTTAAACTAATCAAATATAAATAATAAGTCTCAAACGCAATAAAATCAATTGGGATATATTGAAATTCTAAACTCGAATTCATAAAGTTAAAATTTCAGACCCATAAATATGTGCTTCTCTATTTGTACCGCAAAGGTGCATATTGAGCAACGGTTTTAGGGGATTTTCGATAATTCATATACTATAGTCAAGAGTGATTGAATTAGAAGAGAGAGATTTGAATTGGCTCTATGATAGTAAGGTCTCATTTGCCTGCACTTAATGGAGGTATGAATCTGAATGGTTTAAACTTCAGATCATTAAGTGCATTTGTTTTTTTATTAAGATTTTAACTCTTAATAGGTCTGAATAAGTCTTAATCATTCAGATCTAGAATCAAGTCTTAATAGATCTGAAGGGATATTCTGGTGTTGGATAATATTCATCACTCTATTCATAATCAGCAGTTACCACTACCGTCACCATTGTCAACCAACACCCACCACCACTATCACAACCACCATCGACAAAAAATACCGCTACCAACCACAATTGTCAACCCCTATCACATCTACTACCTCTTTTATTCTAATTATATTCACCATCACCACTGCCATCAACAACACAACAATCAGCAACCACTAGCGGCCAATCCCTACTACCAACCAACTCATCTATCATAACTAGCACCACCACTAACTACCACTAATACATTACAACCTCTACACATTCTTTGGCCGCCACCACCATTATCACTAGTAATGCCACCTCTACCACTACTTCAACTAGTACTATCGCTACAATTTATCTCTACTAACAACCATTTCCACATCACAACAAATAAAATCTCCAACTAGCACCAACACATCATCAATCATCATGCATTCATGTTTCAACCAACACAATCAACACCTTAAACTACTAACATCAAACAACGTCACATCACAACAACCACCATCACCATCAATCGTCACCATCATAACAGTCACTACAATACCAACCATCACAATTATCACCACCAGTAATATTAATCACTAACATCAATCATTGTCACCGCAACCACCATTATAAGTCATCTCCACTATCACTAACAAACATAAATGTTTTTTTCTCAATCAAATACTAATAATTTTATTGTATTAAATTACATATTTTTTTAATATATAATTAATTTTTTATTTGAATTTTATTTTTTATTTTATTATGTATACAAATAATTTTTTTTTACACATTGAGATGTTGAAAAACAAACAGTCTTAATCATTCAGTTTTCAGATCTAGAGACAACATCTTAATCATTCAGATGTCCATTCAGATTCAGCTTAAAAAAAACCAAATAGAGCCTAAATAAGCAAGCTATAGTATAAAAAGAGTTGAAAGAATTAGATAGGAGTATTAGGTTAACGAAAATAAACCATTAAAATTTAAGCATTAGAATACACTATCTACGTTTTTCTTGGGGTGCAGCTTTTTTCGAACCTTACATGAACAGCGATGCTTTGTGCACCTGACTACACTTTATTAAATCCATATTAGATTAATTGATTAAAAAACATAAGAATTATGTGACTTGTAATTAGTTTACTAAAGATTTAAGTTAAATAATGTTGAATTAAACTGAATACAAGTAATTTTAACGTAGTATTCTTCACTTTATAGTCCGTTCGAAAAAATATATTTACTAATAGCTCAAAAAGAAGAAGTTTAGTCATGACACTAATAAATTCATTGTTAATATATTCTACATTTGGATCATCATCATGCTATGCCTTAGAATCAAAGAAATTTGTGTCTCTCTCTTTTTACCTGGTTCGGCGTATAATGGAAGGGAAACAATGCCCAGTCACAGAGTCACTTCAATTCACACACATCAGAGTCGAATTCCGAATTTAAACTTTATGAGTTCAACTTATAAGTTTTTTCACATCGAATCCATCATATTCATGGATTCATGTTTTAGTTATTTACTTTTGCTTCAATTTTATTATTCCTCCCAATTTATCAAAAAAAAAAAGGTCACATTCCTTTATTCAACAACTTTTTAATAACATGATTCCCATTTTATCCTTTTGGATCCCACTTAAACGTTTAACACTAGTATGAAGAAAAGTCAACTAAGAAAAAGTACTAGGGTGTTTTTAATAATGCAATTTGATAAACATAATAAAGTTTTTTCTTGTTTTTTAGACTCTGTGCTCGATCAAATGATTCCACATAAATTGAGATAGAGTGAATAATTTTTAAACATAAATTTATGTTTTGAATAGAAAGTACTGAATTAAGATAACCTGATACCATAACACTGAGTACGCCCCTCTACGACATTATTATTCAGTAATAATTGTCTCACAATGCTAAACTGTCAGTGGAGGGAGGTGCAAAACGATGATGATGATCATAAGTATGAAAATGATTTCCAATAGGTAGTGGAATTACACAACAGTTAAATTGGCTTCTAAGATAAGTTAAATCATTAAAATGTCATATTTGCCTAACTAGCTTTACCCACCCACTATGTAAAAAAGAGAAAATCCCTCCAACTTTGCTTTGTATATTTCAGCAACTAAGTGACCAAATGTATCAAAATTAAATCAGACATCTGCTGATCTGAAGCAATTTTTGAACCATGGCAGCCACTTGGCTGTTACTTTGCTGTTTTGTCTTCTCTTGTAGTATCCATTTAACATACAGTGTCACAGACCCCAGAGATGGTAAGAACTTTGTAACTAATTGCATACATGTTCACTAAGTTCAAAACAACGTTGTAGCTTGTGAAAATTTTATGTTTATAGTTCATATTCTAGTGAAATATTGACAAGAGTCGGATCTAGTATTTAAACTTTATGAGTTCTACTATTTGTTGCCTTTCTACTTCTCCGGAGGTAGTGGTATGGACTGCGTACATCTTACCCTCCCCAGACCCCACTATGTGGGAATACACTGGGTTTGTTGTTGTTGTTGTTGAGTTCTGCTATTTGTTGCAGTTTTCGTAAACTTTTTCTCATAAATTTATGCTCTGCGTTGAAAGTACGGGGATGAACATGATACTGATATTCTGCGTCCCATCTGAATAAAATACATATACTCTTGCTTTATTGCAGTTACAATACTTCGATCACTGAAAGATCAGTGGGAAAATATACCACCTAGTTGGCAGAAATCAGATGATCCTTGTGGAACATCATGGGAAGGTGTAACCTGCAACAACTCAAGGGTAACTGCATTGTGAGTATGCTCGTGCTTTTTACTATTTGTTATTTTTAGCCTCCAACATCTAGGGTTCGTTTCATTTATGTTCTAGCTGTCTGGAATTATGATGTAGGAATTGTTTACGAGATCAATAATAATGTAGTGATTGTTGTAAGGTGAACAATAACATAGGAATTGTTATACATGATTGCATAAATAAAGGGCATTTCTTTTGATAGATACTCTTATCCACATATCAGTAATCCATGTATTGCATTTGCTGTCATATATTCGATCCATACAAAATAATACAAAGATTATCGTGTAAGTTATAACAAGGTTTAGTTTCCAAGATTAATCTCCATATAACTTGGGAAAGTTTAAAACCGGACACAACATTGTATTAGTTATGTTGTTATACAAGATTTACATTTATAATCTAATAATGTTGTATGAGTAAAACGAAAATTTATACAGAAAATAAACTTTATATATACTTCAAACCATGCCTTGCCTTAGTGTTTAAAATTGTTGTTTCACCAGAGAAGCACTTGTTAAGCATTGATTGTGTTTATTGTTTCATCAGGGGATTATCAACGATGGGACTGAGAGGAAAATTAAGTGGTGATATTGGAGGGCTCACTGAATTAATTTCCTTGTGAGTTGGTTTTTAAATCAAATAAACTTCTGTTGAATTTTAGTAATAGCTTGTATTTGTCACCATAATTTGTTCACTTCAGCTTCTGAACTTGCATTGCAGAGATCTGTCATTCAACCGAGGACTTACAGGTTCACTTTCTCCACGGATTGGGGATCTACAGAAACTAAACATATTGTAAGATTATTAAAAGTTGATGGTCTTGACTCTTGATTGTATAATGTATTACCCGTTATGTACACAAAAGCGATAGGATATTACATTTTCGTCATAGATGATTATTTGATCTTCTTTCTTCTTAGTAACTTGTATCATGATTCAATCAAAATTTCTTCCAAAACATACATGACTTGCATATATGTAAATGTCTCTATTTTACATTTCAGAATCCTTGCTGGCTGTAGCTTCAGTGGCAGTATACCGAGGGAATTGGGAAAACTTGCTGAGTTATCATTCTTGTATGAATTTCTCAGCCATATTAACTTATGATTATTGTAAGTGTTCATCAGTTCACTTAGTTCCATGTCATTTTCTTTGACAGAGCACTTAACTCGAATAATTTCACCGGTGAGATCCCACCAACTCTTGGCAATCTGTCAAAACTCTACTGGCTTGATCTGGCAGATAATCAGTTAACAGGACCAATTCCTGTTTCAACCTCCACAAGTCCGGGATTAGACCTTCTAAAAAAAGCAAAACATTTGTGAGTAAACCTTATCTATTCGTACGACATGCTGTTCTTAAGATAGGATATATACCTCTTAAGGTCTGACTTCTACGTTATGTCATTATCGCAGCCATTTTAACAAAAACCAACTTTCAGGCTCCATTCCGGACATTCTTTTTAATGATGACATGGTGCTAATACATGTGTAAGTCAAGAAACTGAAGAGGGTTCACATTATTCTCCCGGCTCCGATCCTCACTTTGTGAACTTCTGAAAATGGCAGACTGTTTGATGGGAATCAACTTAGCGGGAGCATTCCATTTACACTAGGACTTGTTCAGACAATTGAGGTTCTGTGAGTAGAATCGACCATCTTATTTATCCCACCTTTCATACTACTTTACCTTTTTGTTTTGGATTTATATGCTTGTACTCTTTTCCTTTTGCTGGTATTCATTGACCTAACATATACAGTCGGCTCGATAGAAATGCCTTAAATGGTAGCGTCCCATCAAACCTTAACAATCTCTCAAGCGTTGTAGAGTTGTAAGAATACTTTTACCCATCATTGCTCATTGAATTGTTTTATTGAAATTACTAATTTGTAGATTGAAGTAGTCCTTTTGTGCTCTTGTTTTTGTTTTAGGAATTTGGCTCACAACGAACTGTCCGGTCCTCTACCAGATTTAAGTGGAATGAATTCCCTTAATTATCTGTAAGGCTTGTATGAAAAATGTACAGAATCATGATTTACTAAGTTGTTTCTCTATGATAAAGTGATACATAATATTCCTTCTCTTCCAGGGACTTGAGCAATAATTCCTTCCATAAATCGGAGGCGCCACTATGGTTCTCGACTTTACAGTCTCTCACCACTCTGTGAGTATTAATCAGTTATGAATGCAACTATGATATCCAAAATATATGACAAATCTAAGTTTGGAAGAACTGGTGTTATGCTCAGTGTCATTGAATATGGCTCACTCCAAGGATCAGTGCCTCACAAACTTTTCGCTTTACCTCAATTACAACAAGTGTGAGTATCGTGATCCTAACTGAATATTCCATGTCTATTACGCGCAATGGTTGGAATAATCTTAGTAACTTATGCAGGAAGATGAGGAACAATGCATTTAATGACACATTGAACATGGGTGGCATCAGTGGCAGGCAACTCACACTTGTTGATTTACAGAACAATGAGATTTCCTCAATAACACTAGGCTCTGGATACAAAAATACCTTGATGTGAGATGGTTCATTCTCCTTGTCATCGATTAGATTATGTTGATTTTTGCTTTCTCCTTGATTGCTTGTGGTTGTCCTCAGACTGATCGGAAACCCTGTGTGTGACACGGCCCTTGGAAACACGAAATACTGCCAGCTTCAGCAGCAATCCGCAAAGCCTTACTCTACCAGCCTAGCTAATTGTGGGAGCAAATCGTGTCCTGCCGATCAAAAAGTTAGCCCGCAAAGTTGTGATTGTGCTTATCCATATGAGGGAACATTCTACTTTAGAGGACCCTCTTTTAGGGAGTTGTCCAATGATAATACATTCCATTCACTTGAAATGAGCCTGTGGGTGAAGTTAGATCTCACGCCCGGTTCAGTTTCTCTGCAGAACCCCTTCTTCAACATTGATGATTATCTTCAGGTGCAGTTAGAATTATTTCCACCAACCGGAAAGTATTTTAATAGATCAGAGGTTGTGCGGATTGGATTTTCCTTGAGTAACCAAACTTATAAGCCGCCTCCAGAATTTGGACCATACTATTTTATAGCATCTCCATACACTTTCCAAGGTATAATTGCACTGAATCTTTTAATGCTAGAATTTCTAATAGAATACTAACTTAAACTATAACTGTGTCAGCCGAACGTGGAGAAACTTCTCTTAGCTCAAGACAAGTTATTGGAATAGCTACCGGGTGTACCATCCTGGTCCTCTTGCTTGTTGCTCTTGCAATATATGCTATTCAGCAGAAGAAACTTGCAGAAAGAGCTATTGGAATGAGTAGACCATTTGGTAATATCGCCTTCTACTAAGTTCATCAATGAGTTATATATGTTCAGCATGCAAGTAGTAATTGAACTAAAAGGTTTGATTACTTTGATCTTCTTTGTCCAGCATCGTGGGCTCCAAGTGGCAACGACAGTGAAGGTGCACCACAACTAAAGGGATCCAGATGGTTTTCTTACGATGAACTTAAGAAATCCACAAGTAACTTCTCAGAGAGAAATGAGATTGGTTCCGGTGGCTATGGGAAGGTATGCTATGAGAATCCATTGTAGATATAGAATAAAGAGGATAAACTCTTGTTCAGCTACCTTTCTTATTTGCTAATGTTCTGTTTTCTAGGTCTACAGAGGAACGCTCGCGAATGGGCAAGTAATTGCTATCAAAAGGGCTCAACATGGATCCATGCAAGGAGGACTAGAGTTCAAGACAGAAATTGAGTTGCTTTCACGGGTTCATCACAAGAACCTCGTTGGTCTGGTCGGATTCTGTTTCGAGCAAGGTGAACAAGTACTGGTATATGAGTATATGCCAAATGGTTCGCTCAGGGAAAATTTGTCAGGCAAGTTACATCCTCCTATGCACATAAAGATTACTTCCTATTGATAGTAATTAAAATTAACCATATCTATGTAAAATATAATCCAAAAAGTTCTAAGCTTTAGTAATACCTCTAAAAGGAGCAACTCAAAATGAGATTTCCGCTATGTTCTACAGGGAAAACAAACATTTATCTAGACTGGAAAAGGAGACTTCGTGTTGCACTTGGTTCAGCCAGAGGATTAGCTTATTTGCATGAACTTGCCAATCCTCCTATTATTCACCGAGATGTGAAGTCAACTAACATTTTATTGGATCAGAATTTAACAGCGAAGGTCGCGGATTTTGGCTTGTCCAAACTCGTCTCAGATAGCTCAAAGGGTCATGTTTCAACTCAAGTTAAAGGCACATTGGTCAGTACCACAACCTTCTTAATTCTTTCGTCACGCATCTTATAGCTCCGTGATGATGTGTTTTATTAAGATGAATTTGTTGAAGTTACTTGTTTGTTGGATCACTTTTCAAAATGTCTACTCTGCTTATACAAGATCTTGAGTATGCTACTGAATCCTTCCTTGCCTTTATTCATTATATCCATAACCAAGATAGTGAATTTGAATTCGTATAAACTCATAGTGATGACGAATGTTACTAACTCTTTTAAGATTTTACTTCTCATGACTAAGGTCTTTATTTTCTCAGAATATTTCCCCTTATTTTACTTGTAAATTTTAAAGCTATAATTGTCCTCTAATTTACTACTCTTTTCCTCTAATTGAAAAAAATACTCTTTCTGGTTCAAGAAAAAGATTGAATTTTGTTGAACTATGTGCATGATAATTGGAGTTGAATTTAAGACTTGATTACATTGCAGGGTTACCTAGATCCTGAATACTATATGACTCAACAATTAACCGAGAAAAGCGATGTGTATAGTTTTGGTGTTGTAATGCTGGAACTCATAACTGCAAAGCAACCAATAGAGAAGGGGAAATACGTTGTTCGAGAGATGAGAACAGCAATTGATAAGAATGACGAGGAGCATTATGGCTTGAGCAATATGATTGATCCAGTCATTAGAAGCATACCAAATCTAGTTGGTTTTACAAGGTTTGTGGACGTGGCAATGCAATGTGTTGAAGAGGCTGCTGCTGATCGTCCAACGATGAGTGAAGTGGTAAAAATGCTTGAAACTATTCTTCAAAATGATGGTCTGGAAACTAATTCTACATCTACATCATCATCGATAACAGATTTTGGGACAGCTATAGCTGCTTCTAGACATCCTTATAATAAGGAGGCTCTACAGAGAAGGGAGATCAATGATACTTCTCATGCTTTTGATTACAGTGGTGGATACACTCTTCCAACAAATGTGGAACCAAAATAGGGACAACCAAAACGAGGACTTGTCTCTGCTCTCTCTCATTCTTTAATTTATTCTTCCCTGGTAAAATTTTTGGAAAATTGGTGAAAGGGATAAGAGAATTCGGTTGTTGCATTGTCCCTATATTGGCTAGTTTTCTAGTGATATCAGCGCGAGTCTGACATATATCATGTATAGAATCAAGAATGAAGTTCAGATTTCCTGCCACCGAGGCTTACAGTCTAGTGGTATCAGCGAGAGTCTACTATACACTAATTGTGAGTTTGATTTTTACTATCCTCCGATCCTCAAAAGAAATAGAAAAAATTAAAAAGGAAAAAATCGTGATTTTCTACCACGAAGGTTTAGAATACTGTACCCGTTTGGTGTGAGGTATAAAGGATAAGTAGTCCCGGATAAAATAAAGGATTATTTTATCTCATGTTTGGTTGGAGGTATTAGTTAATATCGGGATAACTTATTCCACCATTTACACCATAGTGATCCCATATACATGATGGGATAAGTTATCCCGAGTAATCCCGGGATAACTGATCCCGGGATTAATTATTCCGGGATAACTATTTCCCAACCAAACGACAAGTGTGAGTTCGATTTTTACTGTCTCCTTCCCATTACCTGATTCTCCAATGTAACAGAAAAAAGTTAAAAAGGGAAAATTGGGATTTTCTAGCTAGCTAAAGAAGTAAAAAAATAAGCATGATCATGGTATATTTTGTGTCAATATTTCATGTTCTAATTTGGTTATTCTGTATATATACTGGTCATAGAGAGTTTCATTATGAAAGTAGTTTAAAGTTCTCACAAACATGAAAAGGGAATGAATGAAAAGGAGTAAAAATAACATGCTATTCATTTACTAATTGTTCCGACTTACCAATCTTCAATTTTTAAACCTTTTTTTCCCAAGTAAAGTTAATGTCCACACACTGTCAACCTCACTTTCGAGGTAGAGGTACGGACTGTGTACGCTCTACCCTCTCCAGACCCCACTTTGGTGGGTATGTTGTTGTTAGATTAAATATTGGTCCAAACGACTATTTGTTCGTATAACACACATGGCATACAACACAATTACACGACATATTTTGACTAATAAACAACAAGAAACTAAAGTACAAGAGTAGTCCTTCAACTTCATCTAGAAATTAAATGTAATTTTGCATGATCACTGAGGCAGATGGATTAGTTTTACCATACGCTCCATCAATAACCAAATTAACACCACTCACATACTTAAGACTCATCACTTCCCAAATAAACAGCAGCCTCATCAGTATCCTCTAGTTCCAATATTGTCCCTTTAAGATTAGCAGTTTCCATAATAATTTCCTCTGCTGTTTCCTGATCAATTTTCCCCAAAATTTCCCTAACAAGTGCTGTAGCAACTGTATATGGAGAAATGCAATTGACTCTTATTCCATATTGTCCCAATTCAACAGATAAATGATTAGTTAGTCCAACTACAGCATGTTTTGATGAAGCAATGCCAGCAATTACAGAAGCAATACTAGAAGTGAATAAAATGCTTCCTTTTTTAGTTGGTATCATAGCTTTGGCTGCAATTTTGGCACCTAAAAATGCCCCGTAAACATTGACTTCGAATACGTTCTTGAAGTCGTTGTAATCCGTGGCTAAAATACTCGGATTCTTCATGTTTCCGGTTATGCCCGCGTTGCTGAACATGATGTCTAGCTTTCCGTACCTTGAAATCGCTCCTTCTATCGCATTTTGCATGTCGTTTTCATGTGTCACATCGCAATGCGCGAAGGAGATGGTGTCGTTTGAGCCTAGTTCTTTGCACAAGACTTGACCTGTTGAGCAGACATAGTATAATTAAGTAATTAACAAGTGATGGGACATGAGAAAACATGATACACTTAACTAATTACAACTGTCGTTTCTTTAGAGACAATTAAAGTTTTTAGGTGAAATTATCACACCACCTATGTCATCTCGAACATCGGCTACCACAAGTCCACAACCTTGGCGCCATGTTTTGTAAAAAGACGAGTTGCGGCCTCTCCAATTCCACTAGCTCCACCTGTGATTACTGCTACTTTACCTTCTAACCTGCAGATCAAATGTTCTTTAATATTTACTTAATTGCAATGACCATATTATACATATACAAAAAGGAAAAAAAAATATGATTCCTCCAAATAAATACAGAACTAATAGTTATTATTTCATAGTCACATTTCTACTCAATTTTTTTTTTTAAATGATAACTATTAACTGAGTATAGTACTAATTTTGAGTCGGTAATAGTCACGAGTTACCGATGGAGGAATTCCCATTTTTTTGGCTAAGGAAATAGGCTCAAGAACTATTTGCTAAAGTACTTTGTTAATACTAAGGGAAAATAATAATATTACTACTAAGAAAATATAAACTATGCAACAGATTAAACAAATACGTGTAGTACTATAGTTTATGGCGTCTATGTATGAATTGTCCCTTTGACCATTTGAACTTTATACTTTAGTGCTCCGTCCATATTCTTTTGTTAGAATGTCTTGGTAATTTTTAATTCTAAAATTTTTGTATGACTAGTTTAATATCATAAGATTCGATAGGAATTGTTTGGTTTGGAGATAATTTATGTTGGAATTAGTTAGAGCTTATTTGAATATAATTAAAATCTGATTAAATTTGCTTTTTTTTTTTTTTTTTTTGATATTTGGTAATATTAAAAAATGCTTAAAAAAGCAAAAAATTGATTAAAAAAAGTGAGAAGTTGGATACCCTCAGATTTTTATTTTTTAGATTAAAGTTCTTTTAGGTTTGTTCAAATATTTACCTTTTTATCCTTTATATTTTTTTCCAATTTCAACAATACCTTGAACTTATAACCCTTAAATATACTGTTTTTCTTTCTTTTTCTTTTTGCTACTTCTGTTCGTCTCTTTCCTCCACTTGTCTCTTCATTTTTCTCCTTTGTTTTCAGAGAATCCATCATTACATTGGAGATTTACATATTTTTTAACATAGTTAAGTTGTTACAAACTTGCAATATTATAATATAATATTATTTTTATATAAAAAATGACTACAAAATTTATTTTTTAATATTTAAAAATAAAAAAGTAACTTAAATTTATAAATTGACATCACATAATTACTTTACGTTGAAAGTGCATTTAAATAGAAATTATTTTTGAATTATTATAATTAAAAAATATAAATAATTCACCTTATTTATGGTGTTAATAACTTTAAAGACATTTAAGTCATTTTGACAATAAAAAAAGTGCTTGACATCACTTATTTACCAAACACATCAATATATTTTTTTTATTTCAACACTTCTATCCAAACACTATAAACTACTTAATGTATAAATACTTATTTTAAGCTTTTAATCACTTAAGCTAAAAAATTATCTTTTAATCCTATTCAAACGGACTCTTATTATGCTATTATTTCTTATGAATATTTATTTTATTGTATTAAAAGTAACATGTATTGCGTAGTTTTTAAGAAGTTGTTTATTTTAAAAAATATCGTTGTTTGTTTATAAAAATATCATTCACCTATTTAGTTAAAAATAAAAGGTTTAAAAACTCCTAAGGTACTTTTGTCATTTTTATTATTTTATTTTGAGATAACTAATTATTTCGATACTAGTTATTTCACCCTCGGATATAAATAACTTATTCTCATACTAATTAATTCTAATATATTTATCCTAAAATAATAATAAAAAAAGATAAAATAATATTCCTAAATACAAAATTATGGATGCTTCTCCAACATATCAAATACTAGATATGGAAGGGCCCGTGCACGAGCCCAATATATGTTATTTTTTTGTTTCAATTTATATGACACAAATAGAATTTAGATAATCAATCATATTTTTAGTATATTTTTAGATATTTTAAGTTGTTAACTATTGTAATTTGTAATACTTTTTTATGTAATTTTTAAATAATATATGTTACTTTATTGGACAATTTAGGTAAAAGTGATAACAGAGTTTTAAAATGAGGTGTAGGTGACTCAAGTTTTTAAAATTGAGTGTAGGTAACAATTACTTTATTAGTGATTAAGAAAGTTGGAAAAGTTTGAGAATAGCCCACAAGTTTTTTAATTTACACTTTTATCCAAGTAAAGCCTAATATAACTAGAAACAGAGGAAAAAATGCGTGTTTTCTCTTTTTTCTCATTATTGTTGTTTTCTCTCTCTTCGCGATTTTTATTGTTCATTGTTGCTGCTGTTTTATTTATCATCTTGTACTTCATTATCACCATCATCTTCTTCTTGTTGACCATTACTATTGTGGTTACCGCTATTGCTGCTACTTGATCAATTTTTTAGGTCAAATTTAGTTTCATACATCACTTTGGCATTACTTCATAGGCGACATTGGTAGTAAAATTATAATTTTTAGTTGAATTTCTAATCTGAGTACACTGCTACTGCTGTTTTTAAAATAATGGATAAAATTCGAACATGAACCCAACAAAAGATTAATCTATTTCAACAGATGACTCATCTGTTGCGACAAATGAGTCATCTGTTGCAATAGAAAACTCATATGTTCGATTCATGTTTATGGTTCTATAGTGTTGTAACATAAATGGGTCATCTGTTGCAACAGACAAACTATCTATTGCAACAGAGGAGTCATCTGTTGAAATAGACGAACTATCTATTGCAACAGAGGAGTCATCTGTTGACACAGATTACTCACCTGTTGTAATAGAACCTGAAGTTGATTCCAACAGACGACTCACTTGTTGGTATTCATGTTGTAGAATATAGAACCTAAAGCTGATTCCAACAGATGAGTCATCTATTGCAACAGGTGATAAATCTGTTGCAATAGTTTAGTGATCTTTTGCAATAGGTGAATTATCTGTTAGAATCAACTTCAAAGGTTTTGTAGTACATCCCAACAGGTGAGTCATCTGTTGCAACAGATGTATAATTTGTTGCCACAGATGAGTCACCTGTTCTAACATATAACTCATCCGCTGGAATTAGCTTCAGATTCTATAGTACTGTAACATGAATTACCAATAGGTGAGTCATCTGTTGCAACATATAACTCACATGCTGTAATATAATATTCACATATTGCAACAGATTACTCATCTGTTGAGGTTCATGTTATAGTACTATACAATCATTATTAATTTTATTATCATGTCATTATTAACTTTTTTTTAAAAATGTCTTTATTTAGGTACCTATAATGGAGGAATCAATAACAATAGGGGTGGATTATCATGGTGAATGGATCGAAAAGAGCAATCGATATGTTTGGCGTTAGAAGGAGGGTGAAATGCTAGAGACGCTAGTTATGACAGTCCAAAGTGATATTTTGTAAGATGATTTTGTGAACTTAATCATCAACTATTGTGGACTGAATTGTCAACTGGAAGAACTCATCATCAACTATATGCACAATTTCTTTGAAAATCAGAGGGTACTACCTTTCAAGATAAACGATCAGGTTCGGTTGCTTACTTATCTTACTGATTCATCTAGGCCGGTGTTAAGGGTATACGTGGTTGAAAAATTGATAGAGAATGAGAATTAGAATATAGAAGAATAAGAACAACAAGACATCTTTGATGATAAGATAGATGATCTGGACATGAATATTTCAGATAATGATCAAACACCTACGCCCGTTGTTGCAAGCAATACAGTGGGCATTCTTCTCAATCAACACAGTCGGACAATCGTCAAGATGATGAGACTGTCTTTTACAAGGAAATGTCATTCAAGAATAAGATAAAACTATGTACTTTGTTTATTGCTTGCTTGAAAAAAGATTTCAGACTAAAGAAGGTTATTAATTTGAGCAAAGTCTTTTTCTTTAGATGTGCTAATCTGAACTGCAAGTGGTGGTTGATGGATGTGAAATACTTAAGTTCTGACAGATTCGTCATTAATATTTATGAAAAGTATCACAGATGTGGTTCGGATCATATTACGATCCAAAATTCTCACACCACGGCAAAGGTCCTCGGTCAATATTTCTAGAATAAATTTCTCAATGACAAAGGCCCTTCTACAAGTGATATGGACAATCAACTCCTTACATAATGGTGTTACGGTCAGTTATTGAAAGATATATACAATCATGGGGATTTTCAAGGACTTGGTTAGGGGGACACATGAGCACGGGTATGCAGTTCTCAATGCCTACCATTTCATGCTTGATTCCACAAATCCCAAAAGTAAGACGATACTGTATGTTGATGAAAATAGAAGGTTTAAGTATTTTTTTGTATCCTTTGGTGCTTGATTTCTTAGTTTTCAACATTTGAGAAAAGTCATAACCATCGACGGGACTTTCTTGAGGAGCAAGTATAATGGAGTTTTGCTAGAGACGGTAGCACAAGATGCAGAGAGTCACATCTTCCCTGTCTCTTTTTGTGTAGCGGACTAGGAATGTGATGCCTCGTATGGATATTTTTTTGAACAAAATGTGAAGCTGCGTTAAAAATACCGAAGAGTTGTGTTTTATTTCGGATAGGCATTTAAATATTCCAAAGATGAGTTCAATTTTCTACACTTCAACTCACTTTGGTTGTGCATGAGGCATCTTAGAGATAATATTCGAAACAACTTTCACAACGAAAGGAACATGACTTTTTTTATAGAGAAGCTAAAGCATATAATAGAGATGAGTTTTTGGACCCCTTCAATCAAATAACGGATATGCATCCCAAAGCAGCACAACATCTTAAACGTGTCAGTTTTAAGAGATAGAGCCATAAATTTTGTCTGGAAAATAGGTACATTCTTATGAATTTAATGTCTTGTTTGAGTTGCAAGTTTAGTATGATGTAGTACTAAGTGTCTCTACTAAGTGATTCTTTTGTATAAGTATAATATTATAACGTCAAACATAGTTGAATCAGTGAATTCATTATTTTGCATTGAAAGAAAATTTCCCATCGTGACTCTATTTGATGAAATAAACAAGAAGTATGGCAACTTATTTCACGAAAGACATATGCAGTTCGCGAATGCAGGAACCACTAGAAGCAAAAAAACAAATATCAATGAACATCAGTTTGGGGAATAGGTTATTTACTCATCAAATAACAGATAACAAGTTCAGTATCGATGGTCATGGTGATGTTGCCACGGTCAATCTTCAAACAAGATCTTATACGTGCAGAGTTTTTGACTTGGACAAAATACCCTGTCACATGTTATGACAGTGCTCCGAGCTCAATATGGTGCGCAATATGGAACTAGAATTTTTGAGTGCTCGTCTTCATATTATTCAGTGAAAAGATATATAATGGCATATAATGAGAATATTAATCTGATGCCTCCCAAAAAATCATGGGTTATTTTTGTAGAGCTTTTGGGGAGATTAATATCTCCTCCATATATTGACCCAAACACTATCAAATCGAGAAGAAGGCGATATAAGAGGAGGCGTGGAGTCAGAGAATCATTTGCATTAAGAAAAAATAAGTGCTTCGTATGTAAGAATGTTGTCCACGAAAGAACTACATGTTCGGATCGTAATGCACCATGATAGTTATAATAGTAAAACTCGTGTTGTTGTTTGTTATGAACTTTGATATTTTTAACTCATTGTTGTGAATGTAAATGTAATTATTTATTATATGAAATATCTTTTTATTAACTTGTGTATCAATAAAAAGAGGTAAAACATGAACTAAATACAATAGACTACAAATATATTTTCAGTAGACTACCTATCTATTGCAACAGATGGACATTTGCTGGAAGAACACAATATAGTTCATCAAACTGGAATGTGTTCTTCCCACAAATGATCAATCTGTTGCAACAGATGGGTAATTTGTTGTAACAACACAATACAATTCTTTCCACTGATTTGTGTTGTTCCAACAGATGGTCCATATGTTGAAAGAACTCAAAACTCTATGTATTGCTACTGGATTAAAAATTGTGCCAAACGCTCAATCCCTATCTCCAACCGTCGATATATTGAGAAAAAGAAATAGGCAAAATGAAAATTAAATAAGAATTAAAAATTTAAAGTCGACCAAACTTAAATTTTTTTACTAAACAAAAAAAAATACATTAGGTAAATAGATCGGATATAAATTAAAAAAAATACATACACTAAAATAAAAACATAACTTAATTACTTTTATCATCATTATTATTTTTATTATTATTGTCAGCCGACCAATCATCAACCGGCAGCAGCAGTGCCCTCCTCAACTTGCGAATCTCTCGGAGTATCCTTGCTCTCATGGCGCCCAACTCCCACTGCAGGTCATTAACCTGCCTCTGAAGTTCCCGCAAGGTGTCGCATAGAATAGCAATGTCTCAAATAGGATCAACCATATCTCGAACACACATAAACTGACAAAAAACGTAAACATGAAAGTAAAAAAAAAGACTGAATGTAATATGGCACATACTACCAACTGGGTAGATTTACATAAAAAAAAATAAAAAATTACCTGAGTCAGGAAAAGAAATTTGGTCTTTGAAGAGTGATGATGTCCAAGCAACACCTCCTTTTATATGATGATACATTTATTTTAAGATATAGTAACCCAACTGAGGTTGGGGTCGAATCCCAAGGAAACACGTGGCTTGTCAGATTTCAGTAGTTGAAGTCTATGGGCAAAAATAGGAAAAGTAAATGAGGGGATTTGTTTGTAGTAGTCTCGAGCATAGAACAATATTAACTTGGTTGAATAGTCCTCAAAGTATATATTTACTTTCATTATTTGCGAAAATGATGGTAACTACACATGTTTATCAAATTTAAAGAAAACACACAAGGTACGTGAACATATACTTATGATATACGAAAAGTAGCATAATTTATTGTCAAAATATACGTGCATGTTTCAAAGAGATATGAAAATGAAGAGAGAAAATTTAACATTAGTAAATACGTATTAAAAAATTTAAGGATTTATAGTTTTATAAGAATATAAAGTCTAAACAATATAAGAATATAAGAATATAAAGTTCGTAAAGGAATCACTTATGATGTAAGAGGAAATATAACTTTTAAAAATGTGTAAAAAATTTATTTATTTATAAATTATCATGTCGTAATTTATTTCGAGAGTAAATCTATGTAAATGCATTTTCCGTAAAAATAAAAATATATCAAAAGATATTAACATATTAGTTTTTGAGTAAACTAGACTTGTGCACTCTTAAAATGTGGACAATCATACTATTGTCCAATTATTTGTAAATAATTAAAAATAGACAAAATAAAAGTAATAAAAAAAACACCTATAACTATATAATTGGCAGAAAGTGTAGAATATAATAATAACAATAATAATTATAAAATAAATAAATAAATAAAAGTAGCAATGACGACATGTTGTATATTATAGAGTATATTTATATGTACCTTGTGTTTTTAAAGGCTTTAGCGTCTGAAAAATTTAAATAAAGTTAGGGGTAATTAAGGAATGTGGTAAATAAAAAACCGCATTTGGTTGGTGAATTACTTAAAAAAAAGCTTGACTAGTTAAAATCACTTAGCGATTAACTTGACAAATAATTTTGATTAGGATGATAAAACATTAATTAATATTTTCGAAAATGAAGACAATTGATGCATATGCGAACCTATTTGAAAAAAAATATTTCCATATGGGATTGTATTAAAATTCAAAATTTGCCTTTTATTCTAAAGGTTGATTTACGGGTACAAAAGTGTGAAAAATGAGTTGTTAAATAATACTCTCTCCGTCCCATTTTACCCATCTCAAATTGGGATGACACAATTATTAAGAAAGCAATGATTGGTAATGTAACTTTACCATTTTGCCCCTCTTAATTCTGTCTTGTTGTTAGTTCCAATATTGATGGATGACTAATATCAAAGCACTATTTATATTTTTAATGATGTATTTTTAATGGTACTCCTCTTTACAACATTTTTCAAAAATGCTAATAACAAGGAGTAATCAATTACACTAAGGGTATAATAGAAAAAAAAATTTGTTTTGTCTTGATAAGTAAAATAGGACAAGTAAAATGGGACATCAAATTAGAAAATTCGGGATGGATAAAATGAAATAGAGGGAGTATATTATTATTGTAATGACAAGCGTCGAATGAATAACAGATTCATCAATACTAGGTGACTTAAAATGGAACTAAACAAAATAAAGTTAATCAAATCACACAAAATACATATTCAAAATGATACAAAGTTAGTAGAATAAATGCGAATAATAAAGTAACGAAGAAAGTAAGAAACTCAATACTATAGATTTTCTATTGAAGAAATCGGCTTCTAGAGATTTAGACCCCAAGCTCTGTGATCCTATTGGCCGTTGACCCAATCTTTGGATTAAGACGAGTTTTCTTCGAAACTCCAAGTCCCAAATTTACATGAAACAAGGAAAATAATAAGGATTAGAGGTTTAAAGACACGATGACGTAAAATTTAAAGAACAAACACATACATCGTATATTTGACACATGCATTATTTTAAAACAATAGGAATACACGTACATAGCTAGGCTGCCAAAAGAATCAAGAACTCAACTTTCGTAATTCACACGAAACGTTTAACAATGATATAAACGGAAGGATTTTGTTACTTCCTAACTCACGTGGATTAAATAAGGCATATTTAACACATATTCAAGGATGTCACGCCTGGAAACAAGAGTATAAACTCTCTTTAACTAAGGCCAACCGCAAAACACTAATGGGTGACAATTTTCACCAAATATGCTCCAAGTTGCCTTTATTTTTTAAAGGAAAAGCTTAACAAATCAAGACCAAAGAGCGGGAGCTCGAGTTGCGGCTGAAGTAACCAAAGCCAACCGCCCCCCATGAACTTCATTATTTGGGAAGCGACACAGAAACAAAAACACAAGGAAGGCAACATTTTATTTGCTTTAGCCGAATCTCATGATTACGACGCTCAATTTATGCGGATTGTCAACAACATAAAACACACTCATGTTTATCGCATACTATAAACAAATAGATACTAATCTCATCCAATTAGATTTTGAATGAGAGGGGGAAAGAAATTGATTTTAGTGATTAATAATTACAGAGACATTTGTTGGGTTCAATATGTATGAAAAATGTGTGAATGGAAAATGGAGGGACACAACCTTTGAGGAAAATATATTGTTTTGGAAAAAGAGTGACTATTCAGATAGTTGTGTCTGTTCAGAAAAAGACACAATATTTCGAATGAACAAACATAACTCTTCCAAAGGATACACCTTTTCAGACGAACCATTGCCACCTTTGGGAAGGGGCACTTGATGGCTATATAAACCTGCATTTATCCACAGGTTTATGAATGAAAAATTTTCTGAAATAAAAACTTTTCTTGTCTTCAAAACATTCTTTGTGATCAATCAAATCGTTGAGTGAGTTCGACGAATCCAATTATTTGAGGTACTACTATAGTTGGATTTAAAGCCATTTTATCCTGGGAGGAAGATTCCAAAACGTCGAGTACAGTGAGGGAAATTATTCCTTAAGGACACTTCGTGAAGTCGGGAGACTTGACTTTATATTTCTGTTTCATCTTAATTTCTGAAAAAATAAAACACACTTCTTAGAAAGATCACTTTGATCTTGTGTTGAGGGTGTTTTTGTACTTCATAGTGTTCTTGTTTTAAACTTGAACTAGTGTTGAAGTTGTTGTGCCTAAATACAGATTTTTGTACCCGAAAATACCATAAAATAACAATCTTAAGGAATAATTCTTGCAGAATCTGTATTGCTTGTTTTTGGAGATTAAAACTTTAAGATTTCTACTCCGTTTGAACTTAACTAGTGATTCGAAGACATAAAATCTTCAGCACAAATTAAAGATCATTTGGTTGACGATTGGAAGTCATAAAAACTTCATTGTTAACTAGAAACAAGAAGAAGAGTTTAAAGTTGCTTAAATTATAAATAGTATTCTGAAAATACTAAATTTTATTGTCTTGTGGTGACAGAAAAAATGACTAATGAAAGTCAAGTGCAAGATGCGGCTACGACTATAGGGGCAACTAGTATTACCTCAACAAGTTGAGCAAATGCTCCGCAACCAATGGCACCTGCGGAGAAGCCCGAAAAATTTGCGGGCATTGACTTTAAGCGATGGAAGCAAAAGATGTTCTTTTACCTCTCCACTCTATGCCTTCAAAGGTTCACTAGTGAGGATGCTCCTGAGGTGCCCGAGGAAACCTCGAACAAAAAGCATTTCATGATTGTAGAGGCTTGGAAGCACTCAGACTTCCTTTGCAGGAATTATATCTTGAGTGGTCTCCAAGACGACCTCTATAATGTTTACAGTGAAAATAAGACATCAAAGGAATTATGAGGGGCACTAGAACAGAAATACAAGACAGAGGATGCGGAAATTAAGAAATTCTTTGTTGCAAGGGTCTCGGACTTTAAAATGATAGATAGAAAATTAGTTGTATCTCAAGTGCAAGAATTAAAAGTAATCATTCACGATCTCCTAGCGGAAGGTTTGACTGTGAATGATGCATTTCAAGTAGCAGCGATTATTGAGAAGCTACCACCTATGTGGAAAGACTTCAAAAACTACTTGAAGCACAAACGCAAGGAGATGACTGTCGAAGATCTTATTGTCCGACTGCGTATTGAAGAGGATAATAAGGCTGCCGAGAAAAGGTCAAAAGAGAATTCTACAATTAATGGAGCACATATTGTAGAAGATGACCAAAACAATTCTAAGAAAAGGAAGAAAGTTGAACAAGGAATCAATCAACCCAAGAAGAAATTCAAGGAAAAGTGCTTCAACTGTGGCAAGATTAGCCATAAGTCCACGAATTGTCGTGCCCCTAAGAAAGGCAAGAAAAAGGACCAAGCAAATATGATTGAGTCCAACAAAGAATGTGATGATCTGTGTGCTATGTTTTAAGAATGCAACTTGGTAGGTAATCCTCGCGAGTGGTGGATGGATTCTGGTGCCATCCGCTATGTTTGTGCCAACAAAGAGTTGTTTTCGTCATTTGCTCCGGCTCAAGTAGAAGAAATGATCTACATGGCTAACTTCGCTAAGACTAAAGGTAGAAGGAACAGGAAAAGTGGGCTTGAAAATGACATCAGGAAAGATCTTGACACTTAACAATATCTTGTACGTTCCAAAATTACATACGAACTTGATTTCTGTTTTACTTCTAGACAAGAACGGATTCAAATGTGTAACCGATTCTGGAAAAATTATAATTAGCAAAGGAGAAGTGTATATAGGAAAAGGCTATCTCATCGAGGGCCTTTATAAGATGAATGTAATGAATGTTAAAATCAATAAAAATTCAAATTCTTCTTACTTGCTTGAGTCTTATAATTTATGGCATGAACGTTTAGGCCATGTTAATTACAAAACATTACGAAAACTGATTAACTTAGAAGTTTTGCCAAATTTTGAGTGCAATAAATCAAAGTGTCAAACGTGTGTGGAATCAAAGTATGCAACACATCCTTATAAGTCCGTTGAAAAGAATTCCAATCCTTTAGACTTAGTACACACTGATATTTGTGATATGAAGTCAACACCATCACGTGGTGGGAAAAAGTATTCCATAACTTTTATTGATGATTGCACTAGATATTGTTATGTCTACTTGCTAAATAGTAAGCATGAGACAATAGATGCATTTAGGCAATACAAAAGTGAAGTAGAAAATCAGTTAGAGAGAAAGATAAAAATGAAAAGAAATGATAGGGGCGGAGAATAAATGAAAAGAAGTGATAGGGGCGGAGAATATGAATCTACCTTCGTCAAAATATGTGTAGAGAATGGAATTGTTCATCAAACTACGGCCCCGTATTCACCTCAATCTAATGAAATTGCGGAAAGGAAAAACCAAACTTTGAAGGAAATGATGAATGCCTTGCTTATAATTTTTGGTTTACCGCAAAATTTGTGGGGGGAGGCTATCCTTACAGCCAGTCGTATACTCAATAGAATTCCCCATAGTAAGACACAATCAATTTCTTATGAAAAATGAAAAGAAAGAAAATCCAACTTGAAATATTTCAAAGTGTGGGGGTGTCTAGCAAAGGTCCAAGTTCCTATGCCTAAAAGGGTTAAGATAGGACCTAAGACGATGGACTGTGTGTTCATAGGATATACTAAAAGTAGTAAAGCTTGTCGATTTTTGGTTCATAAATCTGAACATCCGGATATAAATGAAAATATGATAATTAAATCAGATAATGCTGAATTTTTGAAAACATTTACCCGTATAAAACTAGACATGAACAGTCTAGTGGAGGATCTAAACGACCTCGAGATGAACCAAGTGAGAGTGTATATAATGAAGAGAATCCAAGACGTAGTACACGTCAAAGAACTTCTACTACGTTTGGATCAGATTTTGTAACATTTCTCTTCGAAAATGAGCCTCAAACGTTTAAAGAAGCGATGCCGTCGTCAGACTCATCCTTTTGGAAAGAGGCAGTCAATAGTGAGATTGATTCAATCTTAAGAAACCATACGTGGTAATTGATTGATTTTCCTCCGGGAAATAAACCTTTAGGTTCTAAATGGATCTTCAAAAGAAAAATGAAAACGGATGGTACTATTGATAAGTACAAGGTAAGACTTGTAGTAAAAGGCTTCAAGCAAAAAAAAGGCCTTGATTACTTTGATACATACTCGCTAGTAACAAAGATAACATCGATTCAAATGTTAATTTCCTTGGTGACAATATATGGTCTTGAAATCCATCAAATGGATGTGAAAAATGCATTCTTAAATGGAGAATTGGTGGAAGAAATTTACATGAAATAATCTGAGGGCTTTGTGGTTCCAGGAAAGGAGAATAAGGTGTATAAACTTATTAAGTCATTGTATGGACTAAAGCAAGCACCTGAATAATGGCATGCGAAGTTTGACCAAACCATGTTGGCAAATGGGTTCAAGATAAATTAATGTGATAAATGTGTTTACATTAAAGACACTCCAAATCACTAAGTCATTATTTGTTTATATGTGGATGATATGCTGATCATTAGTTGAGATATTTCTGACATAAATGCAATGAAATGAATGCTAGAGAGCAAGTTTGATATGAAAGACCTTGGAGTTGCAGATGTGATCTTAGGTATAAGAATCCATAGAAGTCTACAAGGCTTGGCATTGTCACAGTCTCATATATCGAAAATGTACTTGATAAATTCAAGTATATGAAATTCGGTATTGCCAAGATTCCTTTGGATGTGAGCTTTGCACTTCAAAAGAATGAAGGTGAAAGTGACTCACAATTGGAGTACGCAAGAGTATTGGGATGGTTAATATATATAATGAAGTGTACATGACCAAACATAGCATACGCAATCAGTAAGTTGAGTCGGTACACGAGTAATCCCAACAAAACTCATTGGATGGCAATGAAAAGAGTTTTGAGGTATCTTAAATACACTCAAGACTATGCTTTGCATTATAATAAATATCCCACGATACTTGAAGGATATAGTGATGCAAATTGGATCACTGGGTCGAACGAAGTAAAATCCACAAGTGGATATGTATTTACTATCGGTGGAGGAGCAGTCTCTTGGAAATCATCCAAACAGACTTGTATTGCTCGCTCTACAATGGAATCTGAATTTATCGCATTGGATAAAGCCGGTGAAGAAGCAGAATGACTCTAAAATTTCTTGGAAGATATTCCTTATTATCCCAAACCAGTGGAACCAGTATGTATACACCGTGATAGCCAAACGGCAATAGGTAGGGCAGGGAGCATGATGTACAATGGTAAATCTCGTTACATACGACGGAGACATAATACCGTTAGAGAACTTCTCTTTAGTGGAATTATCACTGTTGACTATGTAAAGTCAAAGGATAATGTGTCGGATCCACTTACAAAAGGCCTATCTAGAGAAAGAGTTGTGTCTAGGACATCTAAGGGAATGGATTTAAGGCCTATGACAAGTCAACATGGCGATAACTCTAACTAACAGACTGGAGATCCCAAGATCTAGGTTCAAGGAGATCAAACAAAGTTGTGTCTGGCAGGTTCAACATTGTCAAAATACCAACTCATTCTCATGATGTAGACAATGTTTAGTAAACAAGGATAAGACTTAAGGTGAGAAGTCTTTTAATGATTATCTAAATTTGGCAGATTTGACCAAATAGTTTAATCTATAGGATTGAAAGTTTAGAAATCACCTATGTGAGGGCAAAGTGGAAGCCGCTTCATGGAGAATGTTAGTGAAGGCCTATTCTCTAAGCTCTCATGAATCTGAGACGTGTTCATCTCTGAAAAGAACAAAATCGTGAGAACCATAAACGGTAAAAATCCGGTTGTGTGACATGTGTTGTCTAGGTGTACATTAAAGCTCGGCGGTTTAAAGATATCAAATCTACCGATTGACCAAGTGCATTCGATGCATATTCACTATGGAAAGTTTAAAGGATAACCCACTTATCCAGATACAATCAGTCTTTGCTTGATGATCATAAACTTATCCGTAAAATTTTACGAAAAAATAGTCATTCTCCATCCATATGGAGAATTGTTGGATTTAATATATATGAAAAAGGTGTGAATGGAAAATGGAGGGACACAACCTTCGAGGAAAAAACATATTGTTTTGGAAAAGGAGTGACTATTCAGATAGTTGTGTCTATTCAGAAAAAAAACACAATATTTCGAATGAACATACATAACTCTTCCAAAGGATACACCTTTTTAGATGAACCATTGCCACCTTTGAGAAGGGGCACTTGATGGCTATATAAAGATCTAAAATAGAAGAGTTTTAACATCCAACATATTCAAACGCAGGAAGCAAACAAGACGAAATCATGCTATCACGATCGATTTGGAGGGAACGAACAACAACACTAATGTAAACTCAAAAATAAATAAGAAAAATATATTTGCCAAGTCAAATCGGACGAAAAAATAAAGATGAAGGCAAGATATAGAGGGTGAATTTTACCTTGTTTTGGGCAGAAACACTGAGGCTTTCTGTCGAGAATTCTCCGGCTACCAAACTCAAACTCGGGAACGCAAGATTTAGATCGAAATCAACGAAGAAACCAACAATTTTTGTGACTTTTCTTGTGAAAATTTTGTGAATCAAATTTTTTTTTTCTCTCCCCTATACACGAATTTGAAGCCTTATACTCCTCTCTTTTCTCTCCACTCTTCGATCTGCCCTCCATGGGAACGAAATACCCATATTTATAGGTGTAAAGTCGGACTTCAAAGTTCGAATTTGAAATCTTAGAATAAGAAAAACGGGAATAAGAAGAAAAAATTTGAATTTTGAAACAATCCCTTCTGTACCCCAGCTTTTCAGGCTATTATGGTGATTTGAAAGGTTTTCTGAAATCTTATCCCCAAAATGGTGCTGATTTCTACTATTTTTGTGGATTTTTGGGGTTGGGGAGATGGGTTGCGTAGAGGTTATTGGGTTTTGTCGTCTACGATGGAGGGGAGGTAGAAGAGAGAGGGGATGGCCGTAGGTTGCCCTGTATAGAGGGATGGGACGATGGCTGCTTTGTGAAGAAAGAAAAAAGTTATGCGCCTGGTTTGTTTGTTGGAAAGAGTAATCACGCGTATGATTTTTTGAAAAAGGAAAAAGCCGTGTAAAAGAGTGTGCATTTAATGCACTGGTTGACTAATTTTGATCTGTTCGATTTCTTGATCGGACGGTCCAAATAAATATATTAATAAAAATAAATATATAAATTAATAATATGGTTTAAATTTAAATAAAAAATATAAATAAATAAATAAAATAATAATAATAATTAAATATATAAAATATGTATATAAATATAAATTATTTACGAAGTTGAAAATTTCAGATCTTTGATTTAAAAAGCAAATTGACGAACTAGATCGATTGGTGTCGGTTGGATGAAATGGTGAAACAAACACGAAAATTGTACTGAATTTTGAGCTAACTTTTGACCTCTTATATGAAATTATTAAAATAAGAGCTGAGTTTAGATAAAAAATAAAAATTGAATTATTGTTGACCCGAATACTCTTTCTACTGCAATTAAGTTTTGTCGATGCTTCGTGCTATCCTAAAATTATTTTTAGTTCAACTTATATAAATTACAGGGGTAAAACCTGTATAGGCGTCCAATTTAAATATCTTTTTTTTATTATTTAATATTAACAATATATATATGTGTGTAAAAAATAAGAATATAATAAAGTATATGTAAAAAATAAGAATATAATAAATTATAAAATATTTATTTTATATAATAAAAATATGCATATATATATGGTCACAATATCGCCCTAAAAGAAAAAAAAAGAAAAAAATTAGAAAGAAATACAAATACGATTAACAATAGATATTTTTTGTGATATTGATGTTAAAATATTTAATTAAATATTTATATTATGATAAAATAAATTTCCTTTTATTTTAAAAATTTGTAGAAATAGATTTAAAAAAATATGAATCTTATTTTTTATTTAATTTTTATAAATTATTTAGGGTCGAGGAGCATCGGTAAAATAATTAGAGGAAAAAGGGCAAGCCAAAATTGGGTGTCAACAAAATGAATGAGTAAGGAGGGACCCATTTATAGAGGATTGAATTTGAATGTGTGAGGCAAAAAGACACGACTGTTCATCTCCATTTTATTAATTACATTCAAATTGGTGACTTTTTGGTTGCTGTGAAAAGTCACAACTTAATTAAATCAAGCTGGTGACTTTTTGATTATTGTGAAAAGTCATGACTCTTCAGCTTCTTAATATTAATTAGCTCTTAAAATTAAATAATCATTTTCTCAATTAAATAATCAAAAACTTCTCACCTTTTCAATTTCCATTTTTAATAATATTCATTTTTATTGAGTTGTGGCAACAGATGGTCCATCTGTTGCATCATATAACCCATCTGTGGCAACAAATTTAGCATCTGTTGCAATAAATGGTCCATCTTTGCAACATATGGGTTATTTGTTGCAATAGATGGACCATCTGTTGGGGTACCATCTTTTTTAATAATCTCCATATACTTTAGTTAATTCAAACTGGAGAATTCTCGATTATTTAAATTAAAAAAAATAGATTTTAAAACAAAAAGGTGAAAAATTACGGCTTTTCACCTATTTAATATTAACATCAGCTTATTAAAATTAAATAACTATTTTTTACGATTTTAAATTGTGTTTATCATTTATTCCCTTATTATTTATTTATGAACCATTTTTCTTTATTAATTAATTGAAAAGTCATGACTTTTCACCTTTTCAATAACCTTTTTTTATTATCCATAACCGTATTTTGTCAGTTTTTCCAACAGATGGACCATCTGTTGAAATAGATTTGTCATCTATTCGAAGAACACAAACCAGTGGCAAGAACTGTATTGTGTTCTTCCAGCAAATCTGTTGCAATAAATGTGCCATCTGTTTTAAGAAGAGGGTTTTGAGTTTTCCCAACAGATGACCCATCTGTTGCAATATATTGGTCATCTGTTGGTTGAATGCAATGAAGTCTGATGAACTGTATTGTGTTCTTCCAGCCAATGTCCATCTGTTGTAACAAATGGGTAATCTTCTGAATATATTTTTTATAGTATGTCGTATTTAGTTCCTGTTTGGTTACCTCTTTTTATTGATGCACAAGTTATTAAAAACATATTTTATATAATAAATAATAACATTTACATCCCCTAATGAGTTAAAATTATCAAAGTCCATATCAAACAACAACACAAGTTTACTATTACAACGATCATGGTGCATTACATAAATAGCACTCATTTTCTCTTGATGGACATGTAGTCCATTAACGTTCAAGATGGTTATCCATTGAGCCTCTGTAGTTTTGTACGCTGCTTTACAATGGGAAATGAAGATTAAACATTGTTTGACATTGATGGGGTAGGAAAAATAAGGTGTATGCAAATGGATGGATCCACTTTCGTGCGTGAGAGTTATGTATTACCGATCAGGTTACTGTGACAACACACATAAAGTACAATGATTTTGTGAATTCAGTTTTTACCGATAAGGCATTGATCCTTCAAACAAGATCATGCATTTTATAGTTAAGTTTTAGAGGTGCGAACAGCTAAGGCCGAAGGGTTCCAAGAAGGTGGTGTCGATACCCTATTATAATTTAATGAAGGTTTTGCTCATGTTTATGCGTCAAGTTCTGAGAAGGGATCGATATTTTATGGCAGTGTAGAGATTCAAAAATGATTGGATCAATTTTAATGGTGTAATGAACTTTAAGAAGGCCTTCGAAGCCTTCCACTACAACAATCAAGAATGGAGAACCAATAGAAATTCCCCTGGTCCAAATTTATATGGATGGGTTGCTCAGGGAGACTATTATACAATAAAAGGTGCTTGAGAGAATACTTGTGTGGGAAAGGGGAGGTGGAGAAAACCATATATCATCTTAGACCTTGTTTAAGAGGAAACACAAGGTAGCAATTATAAAACTTCTAGCCAATTTTGGCCAATGAAATTGACTTGAATGATGAAAAACTAAATAAGCTGCAAATGCGAAAGTGCATCCAAAAATTAAAATCCGTCAGTCATCGTTGAAAATAAAAATGGTAAAGTGGACTAGAGATGGACACTTTGCTAGGGAACTTCGACTAGATAACGTAGCCTGAATGAAGACCCACAAAGCGTAGGATCATAACTCTAAGGAAGCAGTTTGGCGAGCACCAAGGATTGGTAAGATGATCACTCATGAACGAAACTTAAACCAAGAACTCCTGAAGTAAAAATAAGGGAAGCCAAGGTTTCAATTTCTGAAGTCTAACTTGCATCCCATGCCTTTTATTTGTGGTCCTGATTAGGTCAATGATAGTAGAAACAAAAATGTCTGAAGTTGGGCAGAAATCCTATACCTTTTTGTTTCCACTGCCTTTGACCTGACTAGAACCATAAGTAGAAGACCTGGGATGCAAGTTTAACTTCAGACATTTCCACCTTGGCTTGACCCCTTATTTTTACTTCAGGAGTTGTTGGTTTAAGTTTCGTTTATGGCTGACCATTTTACCACCCCTCAGTGCTCGCAAAGCTGCATCCTCAGAGTTTTGATCCTGTGCTTTGTGGTCATCACTTAGGCCACGCTAGCTAGTCACAGGTCCAGCCCATTTCACCATTTTTCTTTTCGAAATCGACTGATGGATTTTCATTTTTGGATACACTTTTATTTTTTCATTTTTCATGTCAATTTCATCTGCCAAATTTGCTACACCTTCCTTGCTACCCTGTGTTTCTTCTTTAATAAGGTCTGAGTTGATATATAGTTTTCAACACCTCCCCTTTCCCTCGTAGATATTCTCCCAAGTACCTTCTGCTGTATAAGCGTCACCCCGAATAACCCAACCATATAAATTGGACTAGGGCAATAACTATATTGATTTTCATTCTTGTTTGCAGCAGTGCGAGGCTTCAGAGGCCTTTCAAAAGTCTATTAACCCTAAAAATCATTCCAATCACTATTGAATCTTTACACTGCCACCAAAAACTTGGTCCCTTCTCCTAACTTGACCATAAACATTAGCAAAACTATCATTAAACCATAATAGGGTATCTACCCCACCTACTTGGTCCCTCATCCTTCTCAGTTTGAACCTACCAATCTTAACTCTAAAATATAATTAGCACTGTTCAAAAACTAATCGTAACTGATAAGCCAATCGCAAAATTGACTTATTGGCTTATAGGTATTGGGTTATCGGATTAACGGTTGGAAAATAGATTAAAATTTTATCGTTAATGGTTTATCGATGCGGGGGTGGATTTCTTAATTTTTTTATTGGATAAATCGTTAACCCGTTAAGAACTATTATAATTAATTTTTACCATTATCTATATACTTTAAAGTACCTATCATTACTCCTAAATCTCCATTTAATATTCTACAACTCCTTAAAATTGATCAAACCAAAACGTCGCTCCTTTAAGATCAAACTAAAACAAGTTGTTTTACTCTCTGTTTTGGACTTTTGATTATGACAAGAGAGATACATGTTCTATTAGCTAGTTCACAGGCATCATAGTTATAAGACTTGATACGATTTGTGACTTGAATTTCTTACTAATCTACTAGCTCTTTATTCTGGAGTTTGGAACATACTAGACTAGTCTTCACTTCTAATATATAAATGTGTATACTTGAAGTATATTTTGGTTAATATTTGTTAAATAAATGTTTATGTGTTTCCCTCAAAATTTAAGTTTTTATGCATTTTTCACTGTGAATTAAATTATAGAATTATAAGCTTAAGTAGAGTAGGAAAAATGGTTTTGTGGTAGATCAATATATTGATAAATAAAATTTTGAAAGTGAAAGAAGAGAACATAAAATGGTTGAGCCAATACACTGTCCGATAACCGTCCGATAATTACTAATCCGAACCGAACCAACCGATATATTATTGGTTGGCTAGTGGATTAGTATATTTAAAAGCCAATATCTGATAAGCCGAACCGTTAAGCATATTTATCCATCTGATCCACTCGATAAGCAACCCTAACCATCACCACAAACATCAACAACATAAAAACAAACAACAAAACCTATACTTCCAACAAGACTCTTTATGTTCTCCTATAAGATGACTTTTTTTGCATATTTTAATAAAAACAATGGTTCGTTTATTCAAGACTTAAAAAACACCTTTTCTTTAATTTTTTCAATAAATAAGATATGAGTAATGGGTAAATAAATTAAATCAACAGATGCAAATAACTAATTTAAATAAATAATGTAAAAATATGATATTCACAATTTTAATTTTCATCATAGAAAACATGATAAATTTGATGAAACAAGCAAAGAAGAAGATGAGAAATCAAGAATAATAGCAGAGAGCGCAGATCTAATAGTGCACCATACTTGGATGTAAAAAATAAAGGGATCAAAACACCAATTTTAGTCTAGAAAAAGTTATAGATTGGTTGAGACCTAAAAGGATCCTCAACTGAAAGAGGAGGGAAAAAAGAGAAAAGAGAGAAAAAAGAGGAGACATTTGGTATTATCCTAAAGAGGAGAGAAAGAGAAAGAGAAAGAGAAAGAGAAAGAGAAAGAGAAAGAAGAGAGATGAATTATTTAATAAGTGATTGAAGGAGATCAGATGGGTTAAAATAATTATTAATAATTTATGATGGTGAAACTGTTTGAGGCGATCGAAGAAACAGTGACTGTGACAATGAAAAGATAACTCAAGGAGGTGATTTTTGTGTTATCCAACAAAACTTTTTACCATCTTAGTATTTTTTTTATTTTTTTTGGACAAAAAATTTCTTTAAAATTGAAAAAAGATCTTAAAACAAATAGGTCATATGTTTCAATAGATGTCTACATCTGTTTGAAAATTTAGAAAAAATCAGTCATCTATCGCAACAGATGGCAATATCTATTTGTTAATTTCCAATAGATAATTCATCTGTTGCAACAGATGTCATTATCTGTTTGATAATTTCCAATAGATAAGTCATTTATTGTAATATATGACATCATCTGTTAGATAATGATCAACAGATACGTCATCTGATGCAATAAGTTGAACATCTATTTTAAAAAATGTCTATGATTGTTTGATAATTTTCAACAGGTATGTCATCTATTGCAACAAGTTAGTCCTATATTTATTTATAACAAGCCATTGTTTGAAATATTTAAATTAATTTATCTAGAATTAGGGATACGTTGATAGGTTCAACTATAATTTCAATTGAGTCATTGCAATTGATTAATGTTGGAGTTGCGTTCGTCCTTACTTGAGTCGTCGACTAATCAATTTGAGCTGAAACAATTCATATCAAGCCATAGGTTGAAATATCTAAATTGATTTAGCTAGAATTGGGGATAAAGTGATAGGTTCAACTACAATTTCAGTTGAGTCATTGTAATTGCATGTTGGTTGAGTTGCGTTCGTCCTGACCTGAGTCGTCAACTGATCAATTTGAGTTGAAATAATTCATATTAAATTATTATTTAAAATATCTAAATTGATTTATCTAGAATTAGATATAGGTTGACAGGTTCAACTATAATTTTAATTGAGTAGTTGTAACTGCATGTTGGAGATGCGTTCGTCCTGACCTGAGTCGTCAACTGATCAATTTGAGTTGAAACGATTCATATCAAGCCATTGTTTGAAATATCTAAATTAATTTAGCATGAATTAGGGATGCGTTGATAGGTTCAACTACAATTTCAATTGAGTCATTGCAATTGATTGATGTTGGAGTTGCGTTCGTCCTGACCTGAGCTGTCGACTGATCAATTTGAGATGAAACAATTTATATCAAGCCATTATTTGAAATATATAAATTGATTTAGCTTGAATTAGGGATAAAGTGATAGGTTTAACAACAATTTCAATTGAGTTGTTGTAATTGCATGTTGTTAGAGTTGCGTTCGTCCTGACCTGAGTTGTCAACTAATCAATTTGAGTTGAAATGATTCATATTAAATTATTATTTAAAATATCTAAATTTATTTAGCTAGAATTAGTTATGGGTTTATAGGGTCAACTACATTTACAATTGAGTTGTTACAATTGCATGTTGGAGTTGTGCTCGTCCTGACCTGAGCCGTCAACTAATCAATTTGAGTTGAAACAATTTATATCAAGTCATTATTTGAAATATCTAAATTGATTTAGCTAGAATTATGGATGAATTGATATGTTCAACTACAATTTCAATTGAGTCATTGCAATTGCATGATGTTGGAGTGACATTCGTCCTGACCTGAGTCATCGACTGATCAATTTAAGTTGAAATAATTTTTATCCAGACATTATTTAAAATATCTAAATTTATTTATCTAGAATTAGATATAGGTTGATAGGTTCAACTTCAATTTTAATTGATTAGTTGCAACTACATATTGTTGGAGTTGCGTTCGTCCTGACCTTAGTCGTCAACTGATCGATTTGAGTTAAAACGATTCATATTAAATTATTATTTGAGATATCTAAATTGATTTATATAGAATTAGGGATGGTTTGGTAGGTTCAACTATAATTTTAGTTGAGTTCTTGCAATTGCATGTTGGAGTTGCGTTCGTCCTAACCTGAGTCATCAACTGATCAATTTGAGTTGAAACAATTCATATCAAGCCATTATTTAAAATATCTAAATTTATTTATCTATAATTAGGGATGTATTGATAGGTTCAACTACAATTTCAATTGAGTCATTGCAATTGCATGATGTTGAAGTTGCGTTCGTCCTGACCTGAGTCATCGACTGATCAATTTGAGTTGAAATGATTCATATCAAGTCATTATTTAAAATATCTAAATTTATTTAGCTATAATTAGAGATAGGTTGATAGGTTCAACTATAATTTTAATTGATTAGTTGCAACTACATGCTGTTGGAGTTGCGTTCGTCCTGACCTTAGTTGTCAACTGATTAATTTGAGTTGAAATGATTCATATTAAATTATTATTTGAAATATATAAATTGATTTAGCTAGAGTTAGGGATAGGTTGATAGGTTCAACTACAATTTCAATTGAGTTATTGCAATTGCATATTGTTGGAGTTGCGTTCGTCCTGACCTGAGTCATCAACTGATCATTTTGAGTTGAAACAATTCATATCAAGCTATTGTTTGAAATATCTAAATTTATTTAGCTAGAATTAGGTATAGGTTGATAGGTTCAACTACAAATTCAATTGAGTCGTTGCAATTGCATATTGTTGGAGTTGCGTTCGTCCTGACCTGAGTCGTCGACTGATCAATTTAAGTTGAAATAATTCATATTAAATTATTATTTGAAATATATAAATTGATTTATCTATAATTAAGGATAGGTTGATTGGTTCAACAACAAATTCAATTGAGTCGTTGCAATTGCATGATGTTGGAGTTGCGTTCGTCCTGACTTGAGTCATCAATTGATCAATTTAGTTCAAATGATTCATATTAAATTATTATTTGAAATATTATTAAATTCATTAATGTTCCAATTGAACTTAATACAATTTATTATGATGAAAAAGTTAAAGTTTATCTCTTTTAAAAAATTAATTAAGATCAACTCGGACCAAATTAACATTTTCAAAACTTGTCATTCTTTTCCAAAATACAAATCAACCCATACAAATCATCCATTTATGGGAAAAATATTTTATCATTTTAAATCTCGAGTTCTTATTCTTTTCTTTCTCTCTCAATAATACAAATAACAACTACTCAACATATTGCTCAACCCTTCCCAACAAATCAATTTTCTTTCCATATCCCATCACGCAGTTGTTATTTTTGATTTCATTCTTGCTTGTATCTGTTATTTTCTTTGTCTTCATAGGTAACAGAGTTCGAGAAGAGTTATACATTTGTTCTTTTTTCTAAAAATTAGGACTTCTAGTTATTGATGAAAAAAAGACTTTTAGTTGTATTATCTTCGAGAATGAGTTAATAATTTTAAGTATTGATTCTAAAAACATAGGAAGAACTCGAGAAAACCCTAGTTTTTATTTTAGTGTTCCATTGACTATTGTGGTATTGTTGGATGGTATTGGTGGTGGTGTTGGTGGTCTTGGTAGTGATGTTAGTGGTATTAGTGGTTGTGTTGGTGGTCTTAGTGGTGGTGTTGGTGGTGGTGGTGGTGTTGGTGGTCGTGGTGGTGTTGGTGGTCTTGATGTTGGTATTAGTGGCATTGATGGTGGTGTTGGCGGTGGTGTTGATGGTCTTAGTATTGGTATTGGTGGTGGTGGTGGTATTGGTGGTGTTGGTGGTGGTGTTGGTGGTTTTAGTATTGGTATTGGTGGCATCAATGGTGGTGTTGGTGGCGTTGGTGTTGGTGTTGGTGTTGGTGTTGCTGTTGGTGGTGATGTTAGTATTAGTGGTGTTGGTGGTCTTGGTGGTGGAGTTGGTGGCATTGGTGGTGGTGTTAGTGGTAGTATTGGTATTGGTGGCATTATGGTGCTGGTGTTGGTGTTGGTGTTGTTGGTGTCCCATCTGTTGCAACAAGAGGAATATCTGTTGGGAGATATTAACATAGGTCTTCAAATAGATTCTCCATTTGTTACAACAAATGTTTCGGTTGTTGGCATAAAACAAGCAGTAGCAAGACTGTTTTTATCTCATCCATCAGGTTTCTCATTTGTTGCAACATGTCATACTTCTGTCGTAATAAATGATTCATCTGTTCCAATTGATGGGTTATCTGTTGGAATAATTTTTGGTAATGTGGTGTATAAAAATTTATTGAAATTTGTCTTACCTTTTTTTAAAAATTATGCAGACATCAATTGTAATGTATTTTTTTATTTTTCTATTGTTTATAGTTAAAAGATGTCTCTGAAAAGAAAAGAAACTGAAAGTGGATCAACTTTTGACCACCTAACAAAAAAATATTAGAGTCAGATGGATCTAGAGGAACTTTCTGAACAATCTCAGTCAGGGAAAAGTAAAGCTGAGGAAAGTTATGAAAACAATGTTGAGGGAGGTAAAGAAAGGTATGTAGAGGCTGGTGAGGAAAATAAAAGTGAGGAGGAGGAAGAAGAAGATAAATAAGAAGAGAAGGAAGTAGAAAGTGAGAAAGAGGATGATAATCAACATGATGATAATGCATTACCAATGGGGAGTGAGTTAAGATCGAAATCCCAGCATGATCCTATAGAAACTATTAGTATTGACAGGTTTCAAGTTGTGATACCTATAGATTACCCTGCAGAACTAACTGCTGATTTTGTAGTTAAATCTTAGTTGGGGAAACCTTTTGATGACTTTAGGAATACCATGAAGAAGGAAAAACTATAGAAATTCTTAAGAAGAGCTGCTTTGGGCAATATCTTGATTTGTTGGAGGAAAACAATGCTCGTTTCAAATGAGCATAGTATATGGTCTTCTTAAGCGCAGTATCAAGTATGTGGGGGATGATAAAGATTTGAAGGACGAGGGCAAAAAGATGGATAAAATCTAGATCAACTACTGTGGCATATCGATTTGTTTTGGCATGAAAAAATTTGCCATAGTGACAAGATTGAGATACGGTCATCTAAAAGAACCACTTATCAAGAAAACACCCCACAAAAAGTCTAAGGCAAGCAGGACAACCAAGCTACCACCATCAAATAAAGGAAAGGAATTATCCAAGCGACCACCCACCAAAACTAACAAACGCAAGAAAAAAATAGATGGGTTGTTGGACATTGCTGAACGTGGCTACAGAGCTAAGATGTTGTTAAAAAATCTCAAGGATAAAGCCATACCAAATAAGTAGAAGGATCAATTATGATTAGTTTGGTTTGCCCATTCCGTTATATTGTCAAGACATCTACAAAGTCATAGTAGATGATTTGTTAGAGCTTGCTGAGGATCTTATGAAATTCAACAATTATCCCTGGGATATGACAGATACAAGTTGACTGTCAAATATTTATTGACAAAGCTATCCCCAAAGACGATCACCTTGTACGAATTTCCTTGGGCTTTCTTGGTAAATTTAATCACTATTTGTATACTCTTGCATTAGTTTATATTGAATAATTATTATGACTTTTTTTTTTGGTTTGCTTCCTGTTTATATTTTTTAGGCTTAGGAATTTGAAGCTATTCCTCCCCTCCAAAAATAAGTTAAGGATTACCCAAATGAGTTTTCTCATCCAAGGATCCTTAGGTGGTTGGATGCAAAAAACAACACAAGAATTAAGGAGGTTGATCTCTTTAACCCTCCGAATGATGTAGTAAGTCTTCTTTTAAGTAAAATAATTTGACTCAAAGAAAGATATTGAAATAGATGATTCATAAGTTGCAACAGATTGGTAAACTGTTGTAATTTATCTTAACAGATTACCCATCTAGTGCAACATATTGGTAATCTGTTGCGACAAATGAGTCAGTTTTCACAACAGATTACCCATCTGTTGCTTTGTTTCTTTGAGCGTGACTTAACAGATTACCCATCTACTACAACTTATGCAAAAGATAGATAATCTGATGCAATAGATGGTTACTCAGTTTCCATATATAGATCATCTGTTGCACCATAAAGATCATCTATTGCATCAGTTATCTGTGTTAACATATTACCCAACTGACTGAAAATAATTATTTAATTTAAATGTATCTACCCTTTTTTAGGTTGTGCATCCATGGATCATACTCACTCAACAAGAGTTGGAGATAACTTCTTTTATTACTCTAAGTTTTATTGATACACTAGCGACCCAACGGTGGAGTTAATGAAGAAGAAATTGGCTGGAGCAACAACCATAAGAAGAACAGTTAGGCAAGGTCAGCCTAATATTGAGGCTCTTCATGACCCACCTGTTGTAACAAATCTAGGTGCTGCTTCTGGGGGTGTTGCTGGTGGAGTTGTTGATGTTGGTGGTAGCCATGCTGCTGCCAGTCATGATGATGAGCATGTTGATGCTCAAGAAAAAATAAATATATTTGAAATTTCCCTTTATACTGGTCTCTCTCACCCTTACACCGGTCCCTCTTACCCTTACAGTGGTCCCTCTCACCCCTTTTTACCCTCATGTTCTTATTGCAAATGGAAAGAGTGCATGGACAAACATAGTAAACTCTTTGAAAAAATAGATGCTATCGCTAAAGATGTTGAGGAATTAAAATCTAAGAGGGGTGTCATACCATACAATAAGGTGAGTGAGAGATACACTACTACAGTGGCGGTTAGGAAGAAGAAAAGAGCAATTAGACATATACTCTGAATTATGAAACCAAAAAAATTGCAACTCCTTCCTCTCCAAAAGTTATTGAAGTTCAGGGACCATTGAAGAAGGTGGACATATACGCGAAACTTGACCCTAAACAGAAGGCTGTTCTGAGAAAAACCATAAATTCCAAGCAACACGCAAAACCTTCACCATGATACCTTTTTCCCCAAGACTTTAAGAAGATGACAACTATGGATCAGTGGTACGTGGACACGGTAAGTTTACTTTTCCTAACCTAGCCTTCTACGCAAAACCTTCCCCATGAATACCTTTCCCCCCAAGACTTCAAGACGATGACAAATATGGATCAGTGGTATGTGGACATGGTAAGTTTACTTTTCCTAACCTAGCCTTCCAATCTACCCCATGAAGAAGAAGCTATGCAACAAATATGTCATATGTTGCAACAACTGGGTATTCTGGTGGAATGGGTGGTGGTTCTATTGTAAAAGATTACCCATCTGTTGTATAAGTTGCATTAAATGGGTAATCTATTAATAGATTTAGAGAACCCTGTTGCACAGATGGACCATCCGTTCTATCTTTCCACTTTTTTTATTTTTTAAAATTACTAACTTATTTAAAATTTGTCTTCTTATATCACAGTATGTTGATGAAATTCTCTGCCTCATGAGGGGCAGACAATTAGCGTACGCGGATGCTTATGATGGTGGCGATAGGATAATGGACCTCAACTTCTACAATAATTTTAAGGATAGGTACGATGAGATCATTATGCTAGAGTCCATTCTTGGTGGACCGAAATTTGATTCGTTAGTTTCTGGGTTCGAATGGGATGAAGATATGATTAATTATGTTAGAGAGAAGAGGCCATATCTACATGGCAAAGACTGGACTATCAAAGAGAATTCTTGCAGTCATGAATGTGGAGGTAAAATATTTTCTGTCTATTGAGATACAACTCAAGGACGGAATGATGAAGGTTTATGACTGTAATTTACCTGTCTTCGACGAGGCTGATTTTTTACCCCCATGCAGGCTACTATTGGACTTGTTCCTCCAACTTGTTGAGGTAGAGAAAATTGATGGATCATTTTCCAGTAAAAGTGTTGAATGAAAGATAGGATTTCAAAGGTAGAAACAAGGACATGATCCTTCAGAAAAATAAAATCGGCACCACGTGCCGGTTGTACGCACTTGCACACATTGAATATTTGCTAAACGACACAGAAATAACCGAGCCAATGATCTTTCTATGGGATAAGACTGTGGCAATGATGCAATAAGTCTGGGCTTATGGGGTAATGATTAAAAGGTTGGAGTCTGTGTATGTAAATAAAGAATATGTAGAAACACAAACACCATGATAATTTTTATTTCAAGTCACTTCACATGTAGTAACAATTTTTTATGTTTGATGAAAATTGAGTTTTTTATAATGAAACTAATTGTCTATCTATTGTAATAGATAGTCTATCTGTTCTGAGAGATTGATTATCTATTGCAATAGGTTAGTCATCTGTTGCATTATGTAGATGTTTATATCAAAGTCTATCTGTTGCATTAGATAGACTATCAACAGATAGTCTATCTGTTATAACTGATAGATCATCTATTGAAATAAATCAAAATAGTAGGAAGACCTGTCTGATAATTTCCAACAGATGACCTACATATTGCAACATATGTCTAAATTTGTTTGATAATTTTAAAAGATATGTCGTATGTTGCAACAAATACATTATTTGTTGCAATATTTGAATCTATTATTCTATTTCAATTAATAAGTTAAAATGTAAGGATAAAATAAAATTCATAGACAAAATAAAATAAATCGAAGACTTCAAAAATTATATAAAATAAATCAACAAGTAAATAAAGTGTAATTTTTTTTTATGGGTACAAATGATCTACTCAACAAATAAATCAACACTTTAAGTTTTGGTGCCAACAATTCCTAAGGAGAGGTTATTACTTTGACATACTCAAGCTATAAAGATCTACTCAATATGGACAAGTTGTTCTTCATCAGGTGCTATGGGATTCGACTTTGGTCGTCGTGGATCATTAATGTCGCTTGCGTAAGGTTTCTGAGCTTTCGCTTATCCTTATGTCCATAAAAAAGTATCATATCTTTTAAGGAGTAATCCAATATCAAGTCCATGATTTGGTACTTGTAATCTATCACTCAAATATTCAGCGTAAGCGACAACAAGAAAAATGCAATCCCTACATTTGTAAAAGCCAGATAATCCATATCTTGCAATTAATGTAGGCGTTGTCAAATTATGAAATGAAACTAAATCATGATACTTGATTGATACTTACAGGGTACTAATGGGTTGTTGAACAATTCCTTCAACATATTCTACATCAAATGGATTACCTATTTTATCCCAACATTCTTCAATCGTCGACCACTCAGTACAAATCTTTTGGTCCAAAAAGCCACTTATACTAAGGTAAGTAGGCAATATTTGACAAGATTTATATCTCAGAAAATGGCCCAGAAAGTCTCCTTCCCTACATCGAGTCATAAACTCGGATACACTTCTCTTTTAGAACGACGACAACCAACATTCAATGGAATTCATCACCACAATTGATTGGGATGTATAATTCATCGACTAAATGACAAGGTAAGCCAGCTGGAGTTCTAAAACCTTTAATGATATTGATTAAATATTTCTCATTTCGGAAAACTTCTGATTGTTGTTGACAATACCTATCTTAACATTATTGATGTAAACTTTGTACAAATAATTGTCGTTGTGTATCTGTATTGTTCTTGTATTTGTACCCTGGCCTTCTTTCGAAGATAGTAAAAAATGGCATTGATGTGTTGCACATATTATCAAATATTTCAGATTTCACGATTATAAAATTAATACACACATACAATTAAATAAAGTATTAATAGTAAGATGTATGACATTTAAACCTCATCATTCCAGCAAGTTTGGGGATGTGACATCAAATAGAATCAATTCTTCATTTTGGGATGTGTAACAACAAAGTTTAACATACCAAAATCAAGACTCAATTCGTTCACTTTGTAGTGTTCGTCATTTTGTTTTCTGCATGATTTATATGTGTTAATGTTATGGTTTTACAATAAGAATTGTATAAATCAATATCTTTTAAAATGATTTATGTACCTGCCGGCATGAAGCTTTAACAACCCATCGACAATCTATTCTAAATAGTCGTTGATCATCTTTGTTAGTTTTTTAGAGCTTTATCCGAGATGTTGAACCCTTCAAATAGATAATTCTTCCGTTCTTCCGGACTGACAGACTTTACTTTTTCTACATCTTTAGAAGCAGTTGATAGATTATCAACTGTGATATTATTCTATTCAGCAGTAGCTTCTACTGTGACATCCAGCTGAAAAACCAGAATTTTCAATGCTAATCACAAAGATACAAAAAAAAGATAATTCATCTATTTTAGCAAATCAAACGAATCTTTCTTCTTTTTTTGAAATTGTCCCAATAGATTATCTATCTGTTGCAACAGATGGATTATCTGTTGGAATAAATTAAAATAAGAGGACGACTTGTATGATAATTTCCAATATATGACCCATCTGTTGCAACATATGACTCATCTTTTTGGAAAAACTAAAATAATTGGAAGTCTTGATTTACTTTGTCCCAACAAATGACCCATCTGTTGCAGCAGATAGGTCATCTGTTGTTACAAATTAAAATAGTATGAATACCTATTTGATTTGCTAAAATGGATGACATAAATGTTACAACAGATAATGCATCTGATGTAATAGGTTAGTCAACTGTTGCAACAGATGTATATATTTTCTTGATAATTTTCAGCAGATGTGTCATCTGTTGAAACAAATATGTAGTCTATTTTTTTGTTGGAGCGGATGGTATATATTCATCTTCTTCAGCTTATGCTGGTCTCCGTGGCCCTTGTACATTGATCAAAAGTGTAAGACAATGATCGAGAAGTTGCAATTTTGCTTTTTTCGATGTTTGATGATGCCTTGGAAATTTATTTCCTTCTCCCCTTAGCTTCCTTAATCTCTAATGGCGTGTATAAATATAAAATCATCTTTGATGGAATGGCACCCCTCGTAGATATCAATTCCTTTACAGAAGAAGTTAATGCATTAATATCATTAAACACTCCATCATGTTTCGTCTTGTGGTCTTGACATTTGTATGCAGAACATTTGCTAAGAGGGGCAAAACATGTATAACTAGTACGATCATAATCATAATGGTTTTTTGTTTCAAAAATTGTAAGAGGAGCATCATTATCCCCAATAGCAGCACCACTACCACTACCACTACCACCACCACCAACTCCATCACCACTAACATCATTAACAATAACAAGCCCACCCTCCAAAATTATTTTTCTTGTGATGACTATTGCTCCAAGCAATTCCTTTTTTATTCTATCAATGACCTTAGGGTTCGATAAAGTTTGTAGAGACCGTAAGGTAAGAAAAATGATATTTTCAAATCTCGATTGGTCGGAACAAGTCACGGATGCACAATCTAAAATAAATCAACACATATATTAGAATGACTATAAATCATTTAAAAAATCATTCATTAAAATAAAAACTTAATTAGAATTAGACTTACTGTTTCCTTCGGGTGGTTGAAGAGATCAAGAGATTTTATATTTTTATAAGTTTTGACCGACAACCATCTCAGGATTCTGGACTTGAAACTTCTTCCTGATAGTTTACTTATTGTCTCAAATAAGAAATGACTTCAAATGCTTAAGCCTATAAAATGACACCAATAAATCAAAAACATTATTCAATAAAATGAAAGCCCATGGAAAGTCATATAAGTTGACTGTCTTTGGCGTTAACGGAGTCAACAAGTATTTAACAGTCATTTTGAAGCTTTTATAACCCCAAGGATGGTTGTTAAATGCCTCAAGATGCTCAGAGAGCTTTATTAAACTGAGTGGTATACTGTTGTTGATGTCTCTCGCCCAAAGAATATTATGTACAAACCAAACCAAGCACAATGATTGCTTGTGCTTCTTTGAAAGTCGTTTATCTTTCAATGCTTTTATCAAATTTTTATTTTAGAAGCTTCGACCAACAAGGGACACCAAGTCATCACCATCACTTGACTTTCCTTTGCCTTTTTGGGTGTGTGGGGTGCTTTTATTGGGTTAGAATAGGTATAACTTGAGTAGGAGAAAGAGGATGACATTTTAGTTGAGTAACTATGGCAAACTCCTTCCAACCAAAACAAACAGGCATGCCACAATAGTTTATCCACAACTCATCCATCTTACCTTTATTTTCATACATAAACTTATGCTTGAGAAGATCATATACCATTTTTATTTGGAAACGAGCATTGTTGTACTCCGACAAATGAAGATATTGCCCAAAGCAACTATCCCTGAAATAAGCATCCTATTTTTGGTCTCGAAATATTTTTCTGAAGGCATCAAAAGATTTTCCCATGGATGACTTAACCACAAAATCCCTAGTTAAATTTATGGCACCATCACACTGCATTCTTACATGATAACTATCAATGCTGAAGGTTTTGACCAACTCTTTAGTGAAAGGGCTATTAGAATTTGGATCATCTCTTTTAAAACATTCCTCATTCCCATATTCATTATCTTCTGCTTTTAATTGAGATATTGCTTGTAAAGTAAGTTCATAGAGTGGTGGATGTAGCCTAGCTGCTTCACTTGTTCCTTTACTTGGACTTGATTCAGTTTTTTTTCTTTGGGAGCCATATTATCTAAAGATAATAGTAAAATAAAAAAGATTATAATTGATTAATACATCGTTATAAAAAAGGATAACAGTAAATCTAACATGCACAACAATAAAATAACAGTTCCAACAGATCACATATTTGCTGCATCGAGTAGGTTATCTGTTACAACATATAACTAACCTATTGTAACAGATGAGTAATCTATTGAAAATAATAAAAATAGATTACTCATCTGTTGAAATAGATGACTGGTCAGTGCAACAGATCATTCACCTGTTGCAACATATGAGTGATCTATTGGAACTATTATCAACTGTTAATATTGTTTAGATTTCTTCCAACAAAAGAGTCGTCTGTCGCAACTAATGAATGATCTATTAGATTATTCATCTGCAACATCAGATGGTTCATCTGCAGCATCAGATGGTTCATCTATTGCAAAAAATAAAAATCAGTAGCAAGGTTTTGTTCAATAGAACAACATCAATATCACCATTTAATATCAAATACATCATTTTTTCCAAGAACAACAACAAATCAACCCAGCAACACCAAGACAACACATACACAATAGACACACCAAGAACATCAACAGTGACCATAAACACTAAAATTGTTGTTTTGTTTGTATAAACACAAATAACAAAAATCAAACTTCAAAAACTTCAACAGACACCAACAAATAAAATCAACAGTTCGATAACAAGAACTACAATAACAACAAAAAAATATATTTCACTCTGAAAAGAGAAGGGAAGAAATACCAAAAATTAGAATTTTCTTCAGTCCCCATTTCAAATTTAAGCAACAAATATTGAAATTATTAACCAATCTAGAAGAGAAGTTGAATCAAGTTCGTCTTTTTCCTTATAATTAAAAACCATAATTTTTTACATGTGAAAGAAGAAAAGGGATGATGAAGAATTTGAGGTTATTGTCGCTGGAGTGCATTGCTGTCACGTCGATTGACAGTTGAAAATTGAAAAGGAACTCGAAGCCCAACTATTTGTCGCCGGAGGTTAAAGTCACCAGGGATTGAAGGGAGAAATTTGAAGAACTATTGGTTGGGATAAGTTTGAGAGAAATTGTCGAGAGACAGAGGGGAGAGATGCGATAGACAGTTATTTTGGAGAGGAGAAGGGTGTAGGCTGATTTGTATTTTTAAAAAGATAAAAAACTTTTAAAAATATTAATCAAGTTCACAATTAACTTAATTAAATTTTCTAATTATGTTTGACCATTTAAGTTTGTCAATGTCACTAATCCCACAATTAAAACTTAAAAGACATCTTTTTTTTAATTTTCTCAAGAAAGAAAGCACTTTATTAAAGGGGGAAGGACGTAAATTGTCAGGTGTTATTTTTGCAGTTATTTTCTATTTTTTTGGGCTGAAAAATCAATTCTAAAATTTTTACCTCTATTTATCAAGTCCTAGTCCTACTCCATTAGAATCAGAAAGTGGGTAGCAAAAAACTTATATGACGAGATTACAAAGGGGCCCTAAGCCGTAGCGTGGTTCAATAAAAATTTCGCACGTAAGAATCAAACCTTGACTTAATAGCTTGCGCGCGACTTCACTTATTATGGATTTATCTGTCCAACAATATTTAATCACCATATTAAAAATAAATTTTTAATAATATTTATTCAATTTAAAAAATTAAAGGATAATTTATTCTTTTGTATAAATGTTATTATTGTTATTAAAAATTATTCATCACTCAATATATTTTTAAAATATTAAATTTATTATTTAAAGGATGATATAGTAAAGTTATTCATATTATTTATTATTTTTAAATATATAAATTAAGTTAATAATGGATAAATATTATTGTACATCAAGCACTATGTTATCTTCAGGTAAAGCCTCTTTAAGAAATTACATCATCTGGTTATAGCCTCTTGAAAGACCCCGGAGAGTGTATATAGCCTCCTTGAATTTAGCTCAACTCCCAACTAATTCTCTCATTCCTCCATTAATTTATTCTTAATTTTCCTATCTGTAAAAAACCCCAAAGGTCTCAATAGCTTTTGTACCTAACATTTGAGAAACAAATACATTACATGTATCCTCCAATCCAATACTCTATTGTTTTATCTTTTTCTAGTTTCATTTTTTACTAAACATGGAAATGGTTGACAAGAATGCATGCCTTCTGCTTTTGAGCATGGAGATGGTTGTTACATTTGGATTGCTTGTTACCTCTCTTATCAATAGGGTCTGGTCCCCTCAGAGGCTGTTGCGGTGGATTTAAAGGGTTTATTGGATGCAGCCAAGACCCCAGTGGATCGAAGGACAACATGCACTTATCTAAAATGAGCAGCTAATGTTATTAAGGGCATTGATGTCTCTGGTCTCCCTGCCGCTAGTGGTATTAGCATCCCTTACAAGATCAGCCCCTCCACTGACTGCTCCAAGTATGTTAATTCACCTCCTTCCCGTTAGATCTATATTTTGTGCATTGAGAGCATAAAATGTGTTCGTAGTCTTAGGCCTCAGTTGTTTGCACTTAATGGAGATCTAAATCTGAATGGTTCAGACTTCAGACTATTAATGCATTTATTTTTTATTAAGGTTTTAACTCTAAATAGGTTTGAATAGGTCTTAATCATTCAGATCTAGAACTAAGTCTTAGGGCTCATTTATTTGCACTTAATGGAGGTCTGAATATGAATGGTTTAGACTTCAGATCATGCATTTGTTTTTTATTAAGATTTTAGCTCTCAATAGGTCTTAATCATTTAGATCTAGAATCAAGTCTTAATAGGTTTGAAGGGGTATTTTGGTGTTGGATAATATTCACCATCACTCTATTTATAATCATCAGTCACCACCACTAACCACCTCTGCCACCGCCACCATTGTCAACCACCACCCATCACCACCAACCACCTCCACCATCACAACCACCATCGACAACAAATATCGCTACCAACCACTATTGTCAACCTCTACCACACCTACTGCCTCTATTATTCTAATTATATTCACCGCCACCACCACCGTCAACAGCACCACCATCATCAACCACTATCGGTCAATCGCTACTATCGACCAACTCATCTATTACAATTAACACCACCGTTAACTACCACTAATACATCACAACCTCTACACATTCTTTGGCAGCCATCGCCATTGTCACTATTAACGCCACATCTACCATCACTTCAACCACTACCATCACTATAATTTATCTCTACTAACAACCATCTCCACCATCATAACTAACAACATCTCCAACTAGCACCAACACATTATCAAACCATCATGCATTCATTTTTCAGCCATCACAATCAACACCTCCAACTACTAACATCAAACAACGTCACATCACAACCACCACCACCACTATCAACCGCCACCATCATAACAGTCACTACAATACCAACCATCACAATTATCAGCACCAACATTACTAATCACGAACATCAATTATTGTCACTGCAACCACCATTATAAATCGTCTACTCTATCACTAACAAACATACATATTTTTTTCAATCAAATACTAATTTTGTTGTATTAAATTACATACTTTTATGATATATAATTAATTTTTTATTTGAATTGTATTTTTTATTTTATTATATACACAAATAAGTATTTTTTACATATTCAAATGTTGAAAAACAACCAGTCTTAATCATTCAGTTTTCAGATCCAGAGACGACATCTTAATCATTCAGATGTGCATTCAGATTCAGACCTCTGAATCTTAAGAAAAAACAAATGCAGCCTTAATAGGTCTGAAGGGATATTCTGGTGTTGGATAATATTCACCACTCTATTCATATTCAGCAGTCACCACCACTAACCACCTCTTCCACCGTCACTATTGTAAACCACCACCCACTACCACCAACCACCTCCACCATCACAACCATCATCGACAAAAAATACCGCTACCAACCACAATTGTCAACCACTACCACACCTACTACCTCTTTTATTCTAATTATATTCACTGCCGCCACTGTCGTCAACAATACCACAATCAGCAACCACTACCGGCCAATCCCTACTATCAACCAACTCATCTATCACAACTAGCACCACACTAACTACCACTAATACATTACAACCTCTACACATTCTTTGGCCACCACCACCATCGTCACTAGTAACACCACCTCTACCACCACTTTAACCAGTACCATCGCTACAATTTATCTCTACTAACAACCATCTCCACCATCACAACAAATAACATCTCCAACTAGCACCAACACATCATCAATCATCATGCATTCATGTTTCAGCCAACATAATTAACACCTTAAACTACTAACATCAATCAACGTCACATCATAACAACCACCACCACCATCAATCGCTACCATCATAACCGTCACTATAATACCAACCATCACAATTATCACCACCAACATTATTAATCACTAACATCAATCATTGTCACCGCAACTACTATTATAAGCCATCTCCACTATCACTAACAAACATAAATATTTTTTCTCAATCAAATACTAATAATTTTATTGTATTAAATTACATACTTTTTTAATATATAATTAATTTTTTATTTGAATTGTATTTTTTATTTTATTATTTTTACAAATAAATATTTTTTACACATTCAGATGTTGAAAAACAAACAGTCTTAATCATTCAGTTTTTAGATCTAGACAACATCTTAATCATTCAGATGTGCATTCAGATTCAGACGTCTGAATCTTAAAAAAAACAAATGGAGCCTTAGAGTCTTTATTGTTAGAAAATTATGTCTCTTTTGAGACTTTGTGTGTGTCCCAAATGTTTTGAAAGTTAAATATTTCCTTATTTTTCAAGTAAAATAATAAATTTGTCAATTAATTTTTTTCCAAATTATGCATATATAATATTTCTTTGATGACAAGAAATAATTATGTGAAGTCTCTAGGGTTAAAGTTATTTTCCTAAAACTCCCTAGCATACCTATAAATACACATGCGACTCCATCAGTCTGACATACTCTTTGGTAGGCATAGGCTATAAGACTCTAGGATTATTCCTCTCTTTTAGGTTATAAATTGGTGAATACACTTGAACAATTATGGATGAAGGTCTGTTTTTGTTTATTTTTTCATTGCGTTGGCTTTGTAATTTGTATTAAAATTCAACATATGGTATCACAGCCCGACTTTAGCCAGTTGTTCAGTGTTTTAAAACAAACTCGTAGTTGATTTTGTTTTGCGATATAATACTGTAGAATTAGTTGATACATCTTTGATTTCTATCTCTTACCCATTTTCAATATTGGAATGAAGTTGAACGTTGAAACTTTATTTTCTCTGGGTGCCGATTCCTTGTTGCTGAAGTCCGTAATTTTGTTCATAAGTGAAGAAAACTTTATCTTATGATCAATATAATAGAGTAGACTACTTCACATGAGATCATTAATTAGTATCTTTTTACCATGCATGAGAATTCTTTTGGTTATTTTATTCTCTCTATGCAAGCATCACACATGTTTCAATAGCTAACCTTGAAATCTAATAAAGTCATTGGCTATTGGAAGTTGTTATTATTTGGTATTTGAGGAATTTTTATTTGGGTTGAATATCAATAATTTATTTTTAGTGATATTCTACCGAGGGAATAAGTGAGAATTTGGCATGATGGAAATTTAACAACTTTTGAATTTTATATTGTAATAAAATAATATTTTATGTAATTTCTTATATGTCTAGTGTCATTGTTTTAAGAATTACCATTTTAATGAAGGACATGTATACTCAACCTATTTTTTTGTTATGCGATTTTTCTTCGGTTAATGTGAAATGTTTTGTGCATCGAATTATCTTTGATGTGTTATTTTATGCGATTCACTTTGATGGTTAGGTATTTCATAGCTTATGTATGTATATTCTTGTTTGGTGAAGTTCACACAACCTTTTTTAATGCAATATTTAATAAAAACACTCGAATTTCAATGTTGTTTGGTTACAACTAGGGGTGGAAAATGGGCGGGTTGAGTCAGATATGGGCGAATAAAAATGGGTCAAGCAAAATGAAAAAATGATCCGATCTGACCCGACCTGACCCATATTTGATATGGATAAAAATGGATAAACCCAATGGATAATATGGATATTATCCATAGTCATAGAAAATACAATACTGATCCACAGTCTGTTTTGATATCAAATGCAGCATCTATAATAAAGCAATCTTGATCCATAATATGATTTTTTTTGCTAAAAATGAGCAAAAAATCAATCCGTATAATAGGAGTTTAAACACAATGATGCATAGTTTTTACATTAGGAAGAAGAATTAGTTCTGGCTTTGCAGGCTCTTAAGAAGAAATAACCCTAATCCACCAACTCCTAATGTCACAACAAGAGGTACTCTGATCGAATTAACATCTCTTCTCTTGCTTGTTCTTGCTTGTCGTGATTGTTCTCTTAGTCTGTCAAAAAGAACATTGCTAAGGTTGTCTAACTGATGCATAATTTGGAGTTGTTCACGCACAGTATTAGATAGCTATGTATCACAAAATAGGATACGGAAGATAGTCAATGCAAAGGAGAAATTAACTTGATGATATGACAGAAATGCAACATATCATACAAATACAGATAATGTATCTTTAATATTAAAGCTTCAGAAGATCTTAGAAACTATTTATTCCCCAAACAAGCAGAGTTCAAATTCTCTTGTCCTCAAGTAGGGTGCAAAATCCTCGAAACCAGAGTAGAAAGGCAGTGGAAATCACGTTGGTGAACCTAGGAAAAACTCAGATACTATAGAAAGTGATACTCAAAGTCCTAAGTATGCTATTAGGAGACCAACTACTCGTTCTTTTGCTCGAAAAAGAGCACTTTCAAAGTTGAAAGCACAAAATATAAAGAGACCACTGACATGCAAAGAGGACTTCTTAGAGAAAAATGTTTTCCTTTCTATCATTCACTGAATGCTATTTGCGTGTTGCTTCCTAAAAGCTCACTGCATGTACAATTGAGCAAAATTACTATTTAGATGGTAGACATTTTAAACATTAAAAAACAACCTTCGATGATAAAAATGGCAGCATTTCTTCTACTATAGATCACGTCAGTCACTATAAAAAGTGGGAGAAGAAGATATAAGTGTTCCTTCCATGTGACGCAAGGTTGCTTACAAGATGTAAATTTGGAAGGAGAAAAAGAAAGTAGAACCTGGGAAGACCGTGCATTTTTGGTGCCAAGTATCCTCGTATAGGTAACATATTTGTCTAGCAGGCTTTGATGATACTAACTTTATGTAATTTTATTAGAATCTGTGTCCCAATAAATGTTGTGAGATGACCCATGAATCTATACCTAAGGCCACTCATGAGATTATGGTTTGTCATTCTGTCGTACCTAGTTACTGAAAGTCCTAAAACACACATGCTAATTTAAAAAGAGACAATAGGGTTATCAACCTAAGGAAAAATAATATCCGCTGGAGAGAGAATACATTAACACTAGATAGAAACAAACAGTCTTAAGTGATTACCATCAAACACTAGAGAGAATATTTGACCTTAAGCTCAAATATCAATTCTGTGGATCTACTGACATTAACATTCAACTTGAATTTCATATATCTTAAAAGCAGCAACAACTGCAACAACTATTCTTAGATTTAAGTGTTACATCAGATCAAGAAACCAATATTTCAAATTTAACACTATGTTGAAAGAAACAAGCATACAAGAACAAATTAATTTAAGTGATCAAGGGTATTATTACCTTTAAGTTTCTCGAGATAAGGTTGAAGGTCAACAACAATCTCATCTTCATTAGAATTAGATCTAGATCCAAATCTATCAAGATCTAAAAAAATTTGAAAAGGAAAAAATAAGCTATTACAACTTATAATTGATAAGGTATTAAGAATAGGAAACAAATCAATATGATAAGATTAGTTTATCTTGGCCAGAAAAAGAATCCTTAGTACACAGTATTGCTTCAACATTTGTAGGAAGAATTGAACTTCAAAACTATCTAATAACTTGACCTCCAACGCTAAAAGCAGATTTCGAGGCTACTGCTTTGATAGGAACACTTAAGCCATCCCATGCCAATAATGAAAGTTTGGGATACCTTAGCCTATTATCCTTCCAAAATCCAAGTGCATCTAGATTTGAATTTGTTCTACGATGAAGATTAGCTTCCTCCAATATAGGTTTAGTTATGTTTTTTACAGTACTTGACTCCAACTGACTTTGAAACACATGGAACTCCTCAAATGGATTCCTTGTATCATTTATATCACCACCACAAATACGTTTCTCAAATAACAAGGTTGTAGAAGGTACCAAGTACTCTTTGAACAACAGTTTCATATTATCTTCGAAAACCTTCGTTTTTTCTTTAATGATATCAGAATTAAGTTTTGAAAAGTAAAACTTTACAAAATTTAACTTATATTGAGGGTCAAGGACCGCATCTGTAACACCCCGTATTTTTGGGCTAGGTTTTGAAGCATCGTTCTTACGTGTGTTGACTCTAATCCCATGAATTTCTTTTGAATAGACATATCATGATCTTTATCCTAGTTTGTGAAGTTATTTCTAGGTGAAAAATGTTCATAAGAAGCACTTAGAACAAAGCTGAGCTAAGATCCTTTGATTTGTCCAAAGTTTGGTAATCGATTCTACAAGGGTCTACTTTGAACATGTATAACTTTTTATAGACGAAGAATTTTGCATCTCAAGACCCACCAAATTATAGATAATTGAGTCTACTTTCCGACGATACCAATTTTGCCTTAATCTAATACCCGAGAAAAAAATTATAGCCATTTCTGTGAGAGAGGCAGTAGCTGGGTGCAATTAGATAATGCGACACACGCTCCATTTCACCCATGAGGGAGCATGCGATGTAGCATGCGATGCACACTCCATTTCGGTGTTCCATAGCAACCAACGCACGCTCCATTTCACCTCTGAGGTTTCCATCTTTCAGTCATATTTTTCCAGGGGTATTTCAGTCCTTTCCCTTCACCCAACTGATCTAAAACACGGTATTTAGTGTCCCAAAAGCATAAGTTACTATTTTATTCTCAAAATTTCCCCCAATTGAAAGCATTCCCTCTCAAGAACAACACAAAAAATTAGGGTTTCTTCTTAAGTTGATCTCCCAAGAACTTCAAGACTTTATTACACTCTCTTTAAGTTAATCAAGAATTTAAGGTTCCCAATCCAAGAACGTTCAAGAAAAGTTAATTCTCTTTCAAGATCAAGACGTTAAGGTATGTTGGATATTCATCCATAGGTCTTTTTCACCCATAGAGTCCAAGAACCCATTTTCAAATTCAAATCTATGATTACTACATGTTATTATGATTTTAACCATGAATTCCCATGAATTTCGATTTATACCATGTTTTACACGTAATTATTGTTGTTATGGAATCCTACACGTTTGAATGGTGTTGTTTGCTGAATTAAGCTTTAATTGGTGATGTTAGTATTGAAATCATGCTATTACTACAAGTTTTAAAACTATTCCCATGCTTATCTTAAGCCATGAATTGCAAGTGTTTGATGAAATGCCTACAAGAATGAGTTTTGAATACGTGCTTACATGTCATGTCCTCAAAGTTTTACTATGAGCTTATTGTTATTGCTATCGAGTCCTGGAGGTTTGAATACCCGAAATTTAGCTGTTTTCTAGTTTTTAGTAATTTCAGAATGGGTTCAGATAAACCATCAATACTAACAGTTCAGTCAGTTGTCATAAGCAGTCAACATACGTTAGTTTAGAAATCAGTGTCCTTCAGTTGGGAGTAAAACTTAGCACCGAGTGAACGTAGGGATGACTCTCCCCTGTCAGTAGGAATGAGGAACTTGTCTCTCCCATCAGTTAGGCATGAGGCACTTGTCTCCCCCGTCAGTAGGCATGAGATGTTAGTAGCAGTGCCTAGGTTCCAAACCTACAATGCCACCGTAGAGTTTAGGGGTCCCCCATCAGATAGTCATGACATCCTTGTCCTTCAGGTCATTAGATTAGTAAATTCACACAGCCATTGTTGGTACCCGTGGCACGGTACTAACACCCTTCCAGCTGGAGTTACAGGTTGGACCCTGATAGTATATTAGGGCATGTCGGTTATAGCTAGATCCCAAAGTTTTAGTTCAGTATTCAGTTTCAGGTTTGCTTGACCACAACATACAGTCTCAGTTATTTAGTATTTTTCATTCACAGACTATTTCAGAATCATATTTTATACTTGGTCATGCATTCTCAGTCTTTATAGTTTTCATGCATTCTTACTCAGTACTTTATGCTATTCATTCATTGAGTTATTACTCAATCACATGAAACCATAAATATTAGCCTAACCTCATCTAATGTACCAGTATATTCAAACTACTGATCGCATACTCGTTTCTTGTGTATGATATCTTATATCATAGGTTCAGACTCAAATTCTCGATCATACTTAGACCTTCCAATGCATCAGCAACAACAGCCGTGGTGAGTCCTCATCCTTCTAGGACGAGTTATCTTATATTCAGTTATGTAAGTAGTTCAACTATTTAGTCAGTCAGAGTTAGTTGGGGGCTTGTCCCATCAACTTTATAGTCAGACAATTTAGAGGCTTTCAGACTAGTACAGTCAGTCAATCAGTTTTTAGTTGTTATTAACAACCATTTTATCAGTATTGTTAGTATTTTTTTACAGCCATTATCAAAACTATAATTTAAAACCTTATGGCATTTTTCAGTTAAATTCTACATATAATCTTTTGTTATCAGTTTTACCCAGTGCTCACAGTAGGTACCAATATTATGGGTTATTTTGTGGTCACTTGTGACCGTAAGCACCGTGTGACATCCAGGGTGTACTCTCGAGGCGTTACAAATATGGTATCAGTTTCTATGGTTTTAAAGTATCCTAAGGAGTCTGAAAGACGCATAGAGTAGAGTCTTGTGCATGGGTGTAAAACGCGCCACACTTATGGACAAGAATCTATGAGATGTATTAGGAAAAGTTTTTATTCTTTCAGTGTTCATGTCGTGCGAATGAGCCTGAGCTCTATTTAAATCCTCTTTCTAATCCATACTTTATTTTTTTACAGATCATGCCTCCCAAAAGGAACAATGAAAGGAGGAATGGGTATGTAATGCCTCGAGAGTACACCCTGGCTGCCACATGGTGCTTACAGTCCCAAGGGACCACAAGCTAACCCATGAGCTGGTACCTGCTGTGAGTACTGAGTAAAACTGATAACAAAATGTCATATGTGGAATTTAACTAAGGAATGCCATAAGGTTTTAAGTCATAGATCTAATAAAATCTGTAAGGCATAACTAATAATATTGATAAAACATCTGACAATGACAACTGAAATCTGAGAAACTAACTGTCTGAAATATTCTGAAAAGCCTCTACTGACTGACTGAGGAGCTGATGGGACAAACCCCCAACTAACTCCGACTGAATAGAAATGACTTAAACTGCTAAAGTAATATGAACTAAATAAATCATGTCCTCAAAATATGAGGACTCACTACTTCTACAGCTGATAGTCTAGAAAATCTATGGGTGATCTGGGAACTGAGCGTCTGAACCTATGATATGAAACATCATAGCGTAAGAAAAGAGTATGCAATCAGCACTTTGAATGTACTGGTATTCTAAATGAGGTAGGCTGATATGCATGGTTTCATGAACATGAATAATAACTGTCTGAATATATATATATATATATTATATATATATAATATAAAGTACTAAATAGAGTGCATTAAGTCTGTAGATACTGAGGATATGTGAAATCTGTAAGTACTGAGGATGCATGAAATCTATAAGTACTAAGGATACATGAAAGCTATAAGTACTGAGGATGCATGAAATTTGTAAGCACCAAGGATGTAAGAAATTTGTAAGTACTGAGGATGCATAAAATCTGTAAGTACTAAGGATGCATGACCAAGCATATAACATGTTCTAAATAAAATATATAACTACTGAAATACTAAAATCTGATAACTAAATCACTGATATCTGTATGCTATGGTCAAGCATTTGAAACTGAATTACTGAACTAATTACTGGACTGAGACCGTGAGAGGTATCATCAAATCTACATGCCCCAATTTAAGCTAATCGGGGTCCAACCTGCAACCCCAGTTGAAAGGGTGTTAGTACCATGCCACAGGTACTAACGCTGGCTGTATGGATCCACTATACTGATGTACTATCCCGAAGGACTAAGGGTGTTAAGCCTAAATTGACGGGTGACCCCTGCGGGGTAGTTAAGCCTAATCAGACGGGAGACTCTTCATATACTACGCTGGCTATATAGTTTTGGAGTACAGGGACTACTACTAACAACTCTGCCTATCTGATGGGGAATCCACCATCCCTGCACTCACTCGGTGCTAAATTCTACTACCAACTGAACTGACTCAGACTGCTGAACTGTTCTAAGTTTAACTGATTCTAATGATGACTGACTGAACTGATAATGCTCATAACATATTTTGAAACTATTCTGAAGATACTAAGACTAGGTAAATAGCTAAGTTTTGGGGTATTCATAACCCCTAAGACTCAATACCAATAATCGCAAAAATCAAAGGTTGGCAAACAAAGATGTTGAATTACGGAGGAAGAGCTACTTTGATAAAATCGGTTCTTCAATCTCTCCCGATTCATATTATTTTGGCAGTTTCTCCTACATCTACTACTATTAAGAAGATTAAGAGCTTGATTGCAGATTTCCTTTGGGGATGGGACAAGGAAAAGAAGAAGTGCCATTGGGCCTCTTGGGAAACTCTTAGTTTTCTATACGAAGAAGGAGGTATTGGTGTCAAGAACCTTGATGATGTTTTCTTAGCTTTGCAATATAAGCAATGGTGGACCTTTAGGTCCGAGAAATCTCTTTGGGGTGACTTTCTACAAGCTAAGTATTGTCAAATATCAAATCCTATTAGCAAAATATGGGATACCGGTCAATCTCTTACTTGGAAACATATGATGATCAATAAAGGAAAACCTGAAAATTATATTCAATGGTACTTGAAAGGTGGAAATTTTAGGTTTTGGTGGGATGATTGGCTTGGTGTAGGGCCTATTGCTTTACACAACAACTACATACCAAGGCTTGATAATTCTATGGTTTCGGACTTCCTTGTTGATGGTTTATGGAATGAAGAAAAGGTTTGACAACATGCACCTTCTTCTCTTGTTCATAAAATTCTCAATACGGTGTTCACATATCAAGAAGTTGTAGATGATCGGGCCATTTGGAAGCTGAATTCTAGTGATATCTTTTCTTGTTCTTCGGCGTGGAATTTGGTTGGAGAGAAGAAAAGCACCAGCTGGTCGGATTCTCTCATTTGGCAAAAAAATATTCCATTCAAGACATCTTTTCTTTTGTGGAGAGCTTTAAGGTGTAAGCTACGAACTAATGACAAAATTGTTAATTTTGGGCGTGAACCGGTAGATTGTTCTTGTTTCTATAGGCCGGGTCTTGATACGGTGGAGCATATTTTTGTTACCGGTGATTTTGCTACATATATTTGGAGGTATTTTTCAGCTTTTTTGGACATTAAGAATGATACCACTCCTTTGAGGAATTTATTGATGAAGTGGTGGATTCATAAATATAATAATGAGGTTCACAAACTCATTCTTCAAGCAACTCCTATTTTTATTTGTTGGAATATTTTTGAAAAAACAGATATGCTAGCAAGTATGGGGGAAGAAATCTAGTACTAATAGAGTTAAATTCTCCATTATTAAGCAGCTTCATATGTTATTGATTACTATTTATCCATATATTTCTTGGTCGAATAATTGGAGTGATCTTGTTATTCTTATTGAGAACTGCCAACGTGAGATGAAAGTTACTCAAGTTTGTTGGACCAAGTCGTATCATACAATGGTAAAGATGAACACATAGAAGTGCTTTGGGAAATCCTAAAAAAATTGGAGCAGGGGGTATTCTGAGAGATAGTGAAGGCAAACTGATTTTTGCTTTTGCGGTACCTCTTGGAGTTGGTTCTAATAAGCAAGCGGAGGTTTAGACAGCTATTATTGGCATTAATTGGTGTATACAACATGGTTATTGTATATTTATATTATAAATGGATCCAGAACTTCTAGTTAAGTGGCTCAAACATGATATTACACCACCGTGGAGCATTTGTAGGTACATTGAGGAGCTTCAACATCTTACTAGGATACTTGATTGTTTCAGATATGTTCATGTATACAGGGAGGAAAATTTTTCGGTAGGTGCTCTATCTAAGCATAGCCATGAGGTGGATTCTACTCAGTATTATTATAGCTTTCACCATCTTCCTCAGAGACTAGAGGATTCTTCACTCTTGACAAAATTGGTATATCCAATTTTCGAAGAAGGATGCTGAAGCGCATCAAGAAACCACCATAGATAGAGTTGGACTTTATTGCTATTGGTATCTTCTATTCCATTTATCTCACCTCATCTACTTCATCTACACTATTCTCTTTAGTTTATAGCTTTTATGAAGTGGCTTAGTTTTGTTTTGATTTTCTTCTTACTTTGTAAGGGGAGAGTCCCTTATTTATGTTTTCCTAGATTATATTGTACTGAGAGGAGTCCTCTCTTTTAGGTGCTTAGATCTAGGTTCCATTTATGGTATCAGAGATGAGTTGATCGGCCTTAGTAGGCTAGTCAACTTTGAACCACCATAGGATCGGAGGTTAGGTCTATGTCCCCCTCCTTGTATTTTTTTCTCTTATTTATGATAAGGCTTGGGGGTGTGCGGCTCAACCCCTGACCGCCACGGGAGGTGAGAGCCCCGGGTAAGGTCCGTATCTCTAAAACAAATAGCAATAATAGTAAAATAGTACTTAAGCTTGGAGGACATAACATGAAAGCTTTTATCAAATATTCATTCTTGTAGGCATTTCATCAAACACTTGATATTCATAGTTTAAACTAATCATGGGAATAGTATGAAACTTGGAGTAATGGCATGATTTCGACATCAATAACACTTAATCATGATTTAAATCAGTGAATAACAACATTAGAACATGTGGAGTCTGATAAACAACAACAATTTCATGTAAACATGGTATAGAATTTCAATTCATGGGAGTTCATGGTTAAAATCCCAATTTAAAATCATAATAACTTGTAAAGATCACAACTTTATATTTAAAAGAGGATACTTGAACTCCATGGGTGGAGGGAACCCATGGATGAACACTTAACATACCTGGGTTGATGAATTCGTGAGAGTTGATGGTGAATTTCTTGAGATTTGATCTTGAATTTTGAAGGATAAAGTTTATTCTTTTGAGAGAGAATGATTTCAATTTGGGAAAAATTGTTAAAAGTGATGTAAAAGTGGTATTTAGGGACTTAAATCTAGTGTTTGGACTAAATAAGGTGAAGGAAGAAAAAGACTTAAAAGCCCTTGGGAAAATTAAAACTCGAAACTGAAAATCCCAATTTTGACACCCAGCGCGATGTAGTACAATTGCGTTGGGCCACTGGAAAAAGGACAGTCCCCAATTTGTCCAACGATGCGACACGGTGCTATCGCGTTGCGCCACTAGAAAGGACAATTCTGAACTGGCATTTTGGCACGATGCGGCGTCATCGCGGTGCCTCACTGGAAAATGATAATTGTGAAATGACCCATCGGTAGGACATGGTGTTTATCATGATGGTACACTGAAAAAGGACAAATGCCATTTTTTTGGGGTCACCGCGACGCAGTGCTGCTCGTATTGAGTTACTACTTTCACTAAAAGTGCCATAACTTCTCACTCGAGTATCAAATTTGGGAAAAATTAGTATTGTTGGAAATGTAATTCAATTTCACACAACTTGATGGGTCTTGAGCTTGAAAATTCTGAGTAGATCAAATGATATGCTCGTTTGAAGTTGACTAAGATAATATTCTTATCAAAATTTCAATCGGTAAAGGTTATTTTGATTTGTCTAATAGCTGGGAGTTATTTGAGGCCTTAATATACCCCAAACTAACTCATAAAACTATCAAAGAATGATAATGTACTATGCATGAGCTTGAAACACGATTCTAACATTGGTTTGCATTTTCATGGTATTACAGGGTATCAACCCGCACCTCCGCTTATTCAAGAAGAACCCCTGAATGGATATGTCTCCCTCGCCAAATTTAGAGATACTTTTATTACCTTAGATCATTCAATAGCTTCTCAAAACTATCAGCAGACTGTTGTCCTATCAAGACTTATGGTTGATGCTCCACAAATTGAGGGGAAAGAGCGTAGGGAAAGAGAGAGAGAGTACGAGAGCTAGGATAGGTAGTTTTAAACCAAGGTCAAAGGGTGGAAACCATTCCCAATTCTGTCAAAAATCCTCAACCCTAACTCCGCCTTCAGCTAGTGAGCCAGTGCCTAAGTTTAGGAATGACAGTCGAGATAAAGCACCAGGCTTTACGTCACAGGGTAGTGGGAAGAGAGTTCATACTAATCTTCTTTGAGGAGAATATGGTAGAAATCATAAAGATGTGTGTAGAGCCGATAGTGATATGTGTTTTGGATGTGGTGATCCAGGCCATAGATTCAGAGAATGTCCTATGTTTGGTTTGCGGAGTCAGCACAATCGTCCTCCAGTTCCGTTCAGTCACCCGACTCGGCAGGGCGCCACTTCTAGTGCCACCAGTAGCCAACGTTAGAATAAGATAAATACACTTCATTCCCAGCCAGATCAGGAAAGCTCTCCTAATGTAGCTACCAGTATGTTACAGGTCTTCATCTTCATGTTTATGCCTTGTTATACCCCAAAGCTTCACTTTTTTTGTAAACCTTATATAGCTGTCCATTTCGGAGTCAGTCTTGAAACTTTAGTAGAACTTTTCACAGTTTCAACCCGAGTAGGTAAACCTATTATGTCTAGACAGGTACAAGAAATTGCCCGATTACAGTATTCCAGAAAATCAATTCAGTTGATTTCAGAAATAGAGTCATTCAGTTTCAGTTTGCCGATAAACTAGTCATTTAGTGAAGGGGTAGTACCTCGGTACTTAGGAGTCATACGTGTTTTCTGATTCCTTCTCAGAATCCTATGGTAGAATATGATCTAGAATTAGAAGTATGAAACCAGGAGTTTAGCAACAGTAGCATAGTAGGGATAGTGTTATTTAAATTTGGGTAGATTATATTTCATGGGGCTTGTTGTATGAAAGATGAATTAGTAGGCTTGAAACAATATATACAAGAATTTAGTTTATTGATATGAAATTAAGTATGATGGTATGATTATGATTTAGAGCTGTGATATTAGTAGGCTATGGAGGAAGTTAGTATGGTTCATTAAAAGTGTGGGGATATCCATGTAAAGTGTTAAAATCTAAGTTTAAATCTTTGAAGGTTGAACTAATAGAAAGAAGAGTTGAAAATTCTAAGTTAGTCAGTGTTTAAGTTGTTGTATGATGAATATTGGGGCTATAGAAAGTCAAGAGTTCTATCTCAGAAGGAGGTATCATCAGTAGGGTTTGACTCTTTCAAGTGCAGTCTTTCAGGGTGAGTTTAGTATGTACGAATATTGTTATATATAGGACTCTAGAGTAAAGTGGTTTTAGTTTAGTTTAGAGTTTATTAAGTGGTCCACAGACTTAGAATGATGGCTTGAAGCTAAGGGAGAGATAATAGAACAAGTAACCAAGTCAGGCTCTCAGATCCCAGTAGTGATGCCAGTATATTATAGAATAGCAGTAAGGGAGGAGGATGCCCAACCCATTCTTATCCCAGTGCAAGGTTTTTCAGTCATCACGATATTTACTCATGCCTTACATGTAATCTCCATGATCATAGCTCACATTTATACATTTTCCATAAAAATCATGTATACTTCCAATATCTAGTATGAGGAGTTCCAGTTCACTCAGCAGTAAGACTCATGTTTCATAAATTCAGAAATTCCAAACTCGAGTCATGTAGGTCATGACTCATGTATTTATATTTTATAGTATTCTCAGTTCCCATGACTCATGCTACACTCCTAATGATCATAGAACTTCAGATTATGTCATGTATATCCTCAGTTTAGAGTTCATGCATGCTTCAGTTCCTCAGATTTTAACCTTTTAATGACCTCTCCTAATGAAATGATGTAGTGATGAGAAGTTTCTTAGGTGAGAGAGTGTAAATGTTTTATGCTAAGGAAAGATTGTTGCATTTTTGTTTTACACGAGGCTGTATTTATGAAGATAGGATTAAATGTCATATTGGTGTGTAAGTTGATAAACACATTACGCGTTAGTGAATGGCTAGTAAGAGGTTGTACTTGTTGTTGAAGGGGAAATCATAATTATTCAGGAGATGGGAAGTTAAGAAATGTAGAGTGTACTGAATTCATGACTCAGACTAGTATTACAGTGTTATGTGTGGATTTTGTAGATTCGAGTAGGCTTGAACATAGTGGGAGAATTCAGTCCAACTCCAAACATCAGTAGGAGAGTTATATGTGCCCATGTGAATTTTTTTAGTATGAGTTAGTCCGTATAGCCAGCAATTCAATTTAGCAATCAGACAGACAAGTCCCTATGGTTTTTCCATTTTCCGATCTAGTCTTACTATCTGAAGTTTTATGAATATGGCCCTTCCAAGAGATAGTTTGTTCGCATCCATGTGAATTGTGAATCCAGTTCAGTTCAGACATCATGCATCAGTTTTAGATTCCAGATATTCAGTTGATAAGTGTCCCATGCATTATCTCAGTCTTTTCTTAGTAATTCATCCAAGTTAGTATTATTCGAGGGACAAAGTATCCCAAGGGGGATATTTTGTAATACCCTAAGTTTTCATGTACTAAATCTCTCATCTTTTCTTCATGAAACCAGATCCAGCTGGAGGTAATGGTTACTCATAAGTTGACTCTCTCGTTTTAATCTCAGCCTTATAACCATTCTCATGTCATTACATATTTTCACGAAATCAATTCAGTCATGTATCATGTTTTAGAATCAGTCATGTAATCATGTTCCCAATCATGCAGGTTCAGTATATTCTCTCAGTTACCTTAGTACAGTACTCTCAGTCTAACTAGTCTCATTCGAGGAGGAATGTTCCCAAGGGGGAGATAATGTAACACACCATATTTTTGGGCTAGATTTTAAAGCATTTTTCTTACATGTGTTGACTCTAATCACATGAATTTCTTTTGAATAGACATATCATGATCTTTAAACTAGTGTGTGAAGTGATTTCTAGCTGAAAAATGTTCATAAGAATCACTTAGAATAAAGTTGAGCTAAGATCGTTTGATTCTTCTAAAGTTTGGTAATCGATTCTACAAGGGTCTACTTTGAACGTGTATAACTTTTTATAGAGGTAGAATTCCACAGCTCAAAACCCACTAAATTGTAGATAATTGAGTCAGCTTTCCAAAGATACCAATTTCGCCTTAATCCTATACCCGAGCAAAAAGTTATAGCCATTTTTGTGAAAGAGGCAGTAGCTGTGCGCGATTAGCATGCGACGCACACTCCATTCATCCCTGAGGGAGCATACGATGTAGCATGTGATACACACTCCATTTTGGTGCTCCATAGTATGCGACGCATGCTCTATTTCACCCCTGAGGTTTTCATCTTTCAGTTACATTTTTCCAGGGGCATTTCAGTCCTTTCCCTTCACTCAACTGATCTAAAACACAAGATTTAGGGTCCCAAAAGCGTAAGTTACTATTTTATTCTCAAAAATAACAAAAAAATTAGGGTTTTTTCTTAAGATGATCTCCCAAGAACTTCAAGACTCTATTACACTCTATTCAAGATAATTAAGAATTTAAGGTTCCCAATCCAAGAACATTCAAGAAAAGTTAATTCGCTTTCAAGATCAAGGCGTTAAGGTATGTTAGATGTTCATCCATGGATATTTTTCACCCATGGAGTCCAAGAACCCGATTTCAAATTCAAATCTACGATTTTTACACGTTATTATGATTTTAACCATGAATTCCCATGAATTTTGATTTGTACCATATTTTACACGTAATTGTTGTTGTTATGGAATCCCACACGTTTGAATGGTGTTTTTCGCTGATTTAAGCTTTAATTGGTGATGCTAGCATTGAAATCATGCTATTACTACAAGTTTTAAAACTATTCCCATGCTTAGCTTAAGCCATGAATTACAAGTGTTTGATGAAATGCTTACAAGAATGAGTTTTGAATAAGTACTTACATGTCATGTCCTCAAAGTTTTACTATGATCTTATTGTTATTGTTATCGAGTCCTGGGGGTTTGAATAACCAAAATTTAGTTGTTTATCTAGTTTTCAGTACTTTCAGAATGGGTTCAGATAAACCATCAATACTAACAGTTCAATCATTTGTCATAGCAATCAACTTACATTAGTTTAGAAATTGGTGTCCTTCAGTTAGGAGTAAAACTTAGCACCGAATGAACGTAGGGATGACGTCTACCCCATCAGTAGGCATGAGGCACTTGTCTTCCCCATCAGTTAGGAATGAGGAACTTGTCTCCCCTGCTAGTAGTCATGAGACGTTAGTAGAAGTCCTTAGGTTCCAGACCTATGGCGCCACTGTAGATTTTAGAGGTCCCCTGTCAGATAGGAATGACACCCTCGTCCTTTGGGGTATTAGATTAGTGGATCCATGCAGCCATTGTTGGTACCCATGGTACGGTACTAACACCCTTCCAACTGGGGTTACAGGTTGGACCCTGATAGTATATTAGGGCATGTCGATTATAGCTAGCTCCTATAATTTCAGTTCTGTATTCAGTTTGAGGTTTGCTTGAACATAGCATACAGTCTTAGTTATTCAGTTATCAATATTTCAGTATTTTTAGTTCACAGATTATTTTAGAATTATGTTTTATACTTGGTCATGCATTCTTAGTCTTTACAGTTTTCATGCATTATTACTCAATACTTTATGCTATTCATTTAGTCAGTTATTACTCATGCACATGAAACCATGCATATTAGCCTAACCTCATCTAATGTACCTATACATTCAAAGTACTGACTGCATACTCATTTTTTACACTATGATGTCTTATCATAGGTTTGGACGCTTGGATTCCCGATCGTACTTAGACCTTCCAGTACATCAGCAGCAACAATCATGGTGATTTCTCATCCTTCGAGGATGAGTTATCTTATATTTAGTTATGTCAGTAGTTCAACTATTTAGATAGTTGAAGTTAGTTAGGGGCTTGTCCCATCAACTCCACAGTCAAATAGTTTAGAGGCTTTCAAACTAGTACAGACAGTCAGTCAGTTTTCTGTTGTTATTATCAGCCATTTTATTAGTGTTGTTTTACAAACATTATCAGAACTATAATTTAAAACCTTATGGAATTTTTCAGTTAAATTCCACATATGATCTTTTGTTATCAGTTTTACCCAGTGCTCACAGCAGGTACCACCAGTACATGGGTTAGCTTGTGGTCACTTGTGACCGTAAGCACCGTGTGGCGTCCAGGGTGTACTCTCGGGGCGTTACAGTATCTACAGACAAAATGATGCTATATGACTTCCAATATTTCTTAAAGTTCTTGAACTTAAAAGTGGCCATTTCACATATCACAGAATCTGTACTTTTTTTGTGTTCTACCAATAACATTTTAATTCTCCAAATATTTAAAAGATACAAATTTGTCGTGGGGTACTGTAACACCCCAAAAATCCTAACCTATGTTAGAGCCATGTTTCAAGCTCATACAAAGTACATTATAGCTCTTTGGCAGTTTTATGAGTGTTTTTGATGTATATTAAGGCCTCAAATAACTCCAATCTATTTGACGAATCAAAATATTCCTTACCGATTGAGTTTTCAGGAAGAATGTTGCTCTAGTCAACTTCAAATGAGCATATATTTTGGTCTACTTAGATTTTTCCAGTTAAATACCCACCAAATGATAGGAAATTTAATTATATTTCCAACGATACCAATTTTACCTAAATCCAATATACGGGTGAGAAGTTATGACACTTTTAGTGGAAAATAGTAGCCCAACGTGATAAGGCCGTGTCGCAGAGATGGCCAAAATCACGTTCGTCCTTTTCTAGTGGACCACCGCGATAACACTGCATCGCATCAAGGGACAGATTCACATTCAGTGTGGCATCGCGATGGCACCGCACCGCGCCAAGGTACCAGTTCGGAATTATTCGTTTCTCGTGGCGCAACGCGATAGCACCGCATCGTGCCATTAGAAAAAATGGGGATTGTCCTTTTCCAGTGGACCGATGCGATAAGTACCGCATCGCGCCAAAGGACAAAATAGGGATTGTCAGTCAGCGTATTAAATTTCTAGGGACCGTTTGGTCTTTTCTCATGGCCCCAAATCCATCTAAAACACGTAATTACAACCCTAAAGGGGCATTATGTGCCCCATTACTCATAATTCCTCTCCAAAAAACTAATCATCTCTGAAGAACAAAACTCTAACCTTCAAAATTCAAGATCAAATCTCAAGGAAAACCCCAAGAAATCTCACGAATTCATCAACTCAGGTATGTTAAATGTTCATCCATGGATCCCTTTCACCCATGGAGTCCAAGTATCCAATTTTAAATTCAAATTTGTGATCTTTACAAGTAATTGTGATTTTAACCATGAATCCCTACGAATCTTGATTCTATACTATGTTTACATGAAATTGTTGTTGTTATTAAACCCCACGTGTTTTAATGATGTTATTCGCTGATTTAATTCATAATTAGTGATGTTGATGTTGAAATCATGCTATTACTACAAGCTCTAAACTATTCTCATGCTTAGCTTAATCTATGTATATCAAGTGTTTGATAAAATGCCTATAAGAATGAATTTTGAATAAATGTTTTCATATTATGTCCCCAAAGTTTTAGTACTTTTTTGCTATTATTGCTATAGAGTCCTGGGGGTTATGAATACCAAAAACATAGTTGTTTACTTAGTCACAGTATCTTCTTAATAGTTTTAGATAAATTAAGAGTGTCATCAACTCAGTCAGTTATCATAATCAGTTAAGCTTAGAACAATTCAGTATTTCGAGTCAGTTCCGCTGGGAGTAGGATTTAGCACCGAGCGAAACCAGGGATGGGGTCTCACTTGCGAGTTGAGGGTGTGACCTTTAGTAGCAGTCCCTGCATTCCAGAACTACGTAGCCAGCGTAGGTTGAGATGTTAACTTTCCAGTTGAGGGTTGATCTTATACGGGTACCTGCCAGTTGAGGGTAACCCTTAGTCCTTCAGGATAACACTTTAGTGGATCCACACAACCAGTGTTAGTACCCGAGGCATGGTACTGATACCCTTCCAACTGGGGTCACAGGTTGGACCCCAAATTGCTCATTGGGGCATGTCGGTTAGATGATAGCACCCACACTCTCAGTCAGTAATCAGCTTAGTAATTTAGTTTCAGTTTTGCTTTCCCATAGCATATATTTATCAGTTACTCATATATCAGTACTCAGTATTTTAGTTTACATATTATATTCAAAACATGTTTTATGCTTGGTCATGCACTCTCAGTATTTATAGATTTTATGCATTCTATTCAGTACTTCATGCTATTCATTTAGTCAGTTATTACTCCTGTACATAAACCATGCATATCAGCCTACCTCATTTAGCATACTAGTACATTCAAAGTACTGATCACATACTCATTTCTTACGCTATGATGTATCATATTATAGGTTCAAACACTCAGTTCCCAAATTGCGCATAGACATTCCAAATTTTTAGCTGTAGCAGTGGTGAGTCTTTATATTTCGAGGCATGGTCTATTTATCTCAGTTATTTCATTAGTTCAGTATTTTCCATTCAGAGAGAATTAGTTGGGGGTTTGTCGCATCAGCTCCATAGTTAGTTAGTATAGGATTTTCAGACTAGTATAGACAGTTAGTCTATTTTTAGTATTCAGTTGTCATTGTCAGACATTTTATCAGTATTATCAGTATTGATTTACATACTTTGTCAGAACTATGATTTAAAACCTTATGGAATTCCTTGGTTAAATTTTGCATATGTTCTATTGTTATCAGTTTTATTTAGTGCTCACAGGAGGTACCAGCTCATGGGTTAGCTTGTGGTCCCTCGATACTGTAAGCACCGTGAGATGCACAGGGTGTACTCTCGGGGCTTTACAAACTTGGTATCATAGTCTAAGGTTTTAAAGTGTCCAAGGAAGTCTAAAAGCCACGTCAAGTAGAGTTTTGTGCATGTGTGTGAAGCGCGCCACACTTATGGACAAGAGGCTACGGGGTATTTTAAGAAAAGTTTCCCTTCTTTCAGTATTCATGTCGTGCGACTGAGCATGAACTCATGTTAAACTCTTTTTTTAATCTATTCTCCCTTCTGTTTACAGAACATGCCTCCTAGAAAGACAAATGGAAGAAAAAATGTGAACCAACCAACACTTTCGCCCGTTTCGAAAGATCCCCTGAACGAGCATGTTTCTAATGCAGAGTTCAGAGCTTTATTCACTACTCTATCTCACGCTGCAGTGACTCAGAATGTTTAGCCAGCCGCTATCCCAGCTATCCCAGTAGCCAATACTGTCATAATTAGGATTCCAAACTTTACCCAAAAAAATCCTCCTCTTATTTTAGGATCCAAACCTAAAGAGGATTCGTAGGAATTCTTAGACATGGTCTAGAAGGTAACATATATTATGAGGGTGACTTCTAGTGAGAGTTCTGAATTAGCTACTTATCAGCTACAGGGTATGTATCCCATAGTTGGATTAAGCATTGGAAAGAGGGTAGAGGCGCAGACGTAGGGCCTTTAGAATGGGTGGAGTTTACTATAGCCTTTTTAGATAGATTATTTCTATTAGAGATGAGGGAAACCAAAGTGTTAGAGTTTATCAATTTGAGGTAGGGAAACATGAGTGTGAAGGAGTATTCTTTTAAGTTTACTTATCTAGCTAGGTATGCTCCATATATGGTAGTTGATAGCAGGTCTAGGATGAGCAAGTTTGTGTCTGGGGTATCTGACAGTATAGTCAAGGAGTGTAGGATCATGATGTTAATTAAGGAGATAGAAATATCTAGGCTAATGGTCCATGCTCTACAGATTGAGAAGTAGAAGAATAAGGAGAAGGAGAGAGAGAATAAGAGGGCTAGAAAAGGTAGCTTTAATTTTACTCAGCCAAAGTCAGAAGGTGGTAATCGTCCTCAGTTCTATCAGAAATCTTTAGTCCCAGCTCCATCTTCAGCTAGTTCCCCAGTACCTAAATTCAGAAATGATAATAGGGATAGAGCGCCAGACTCTAAGTACCAAGGCAGTGTAAACAGTGGTCGTACAAATCCTCTTTGCCAGAAATATGGTAGAAACCATCAGGGTATTTGTAGAGTGCTAGTGACATATGTTTTGGGTGTGGCAAGCTAGGCCACAGAGTCAGGGATTGCCCAAAAAGTGGTCAGCAAGGTCAGTCTAGCCGTCCCCTAGTTCCAGCCAGCTGCCCGACTCAGCAGGGCGCCACTTCCAGTGCTACTAGTGGTCAGAGTCAGAACAGACTCTATGCTCTTTAGTCCTGATAGGATCAAGAAAGTTCTCCTGATGTGGTTACTGGTATGTTACAAGTCTTTAATTTACATGTTTATGCTTTACTAGACCCTGAAGCTTCTCTTTCTTTTGTAACCCTTTATATAGCCATTAACTTTGGAGCCAGTCCTGAAATCTTAGAAGAACCCTTTTTAGTGTCTACCCCAATAGGTATCTCTAATGTAGACCGACGGGTATACAAGAACTACTCAATTACAGTGTCTCAGAATGTTACTCCAGTTGATCTTGTGGAGTTAGAGATGATGAATTTTGAGGTCATTCTCAGCATAAATTGGCTCCACTCATGTTATGCTTTAGTTGATTTTAGAAACAGAGTAGTTTATTTTTAGTTCCCAAATGAACCAGTCCTTGAATGGAGGGGTAGTACTACATCGCTTAGGGGTCAGCTTGTTTCGTACCTTAGAGCGAAGAAAATGATATCCCAAGGGTGTATTTATCATCTTGTTCAAGTCAAGGACTCTAATTCTGAGACTCCAAATTGTGAGTCAGTTTCAGTAGTGAGGGAATTTTTAGATGTGTTTCCTGAAGATCTTCCCAAAGTTCCTCCCGAAAGGGAAATTGACTTTGGAATAGACCTTTTTCTAGATACCCAGTCTATCTCTATTGCACCATACAGAATGGCTCCAGTTGAACTCAAAGAGTTGAAAGAATAGTTAAAAGATCTCCTAGATAAGGGATTCATCAGTCCTAGCATTTCCCCGTGGGGAACACCAGTCCTGTTCATGCGAAAGAAAGATAGTTCTCTTAGAATGTGTATCGACCACTGTCAGTTGAACAAAGTCACAATCAAGAACAAATATCCACTCCCCAGAATTGATGACTTGTTCGACCAATTTCAGGGTACCTATTATTTATGTAAGATAGACCTTAGATCCGGCTATCATCAGCTCAGAGTCAGAGAATGTGACATTCCAAAAACAGCTTTCAAAACTCGGTATGGTCACTTCGAGTTTCTAGTCATGTTCTTTGGTCTCAAAAATACCCCAGCAGCCTTCATGGACTTGATGAACCGAGTGTTCAAGTAGTACTTGGACATGTTCATCATAGTCTTCATTGATGACATTCTTGTCTATTCCCGTAATAAAAATGATTGTACAGACCACCTCAGTATAGTATTGTAGACTCTTAGAGCCCATCAGTTGTTCGCAAAATTTAGTAAGTGCAAATTTTGGATAAGATTAGTAGATTTCCTTGGCCATATTATTTTTGGTGATAGAATTAGAGTTGATCCTTAAAAGATTGAAACGGTGAGAAACTGGCCCAAACCCATCTCTCCGTCAGATATTAGGAGTTTCTTGGGCTTGGCTAGCTATTACCAGTGGTTTGTTGAAGGGTTCTTGTCTATTGCATCCCTTATGTCCAGATTGACTCAGAAGAAAGTTAAGTTTTAGTAGTTAAGTTCTTGTGAGAAGAGTTTTCAAGAGTTAAAGACTCGACTCACCACAACCCCATTTTTGACATTACCAGATGGTTTAGATGGGTTTGTTGTGTACTGTGATGCTTCCAGAGTTGGTTTGGGGTGAATTTAGATGTTTGCACAGATCACAAAAGATTGCAGTATATGTTTTTGCAGAAGGATTTGAATCTGCGTCAGAGGAGATGGATAGAATTATTGAAAGATTATGATATGAGTGTTTTTTATCATTCGAGCAAGGCCAATGTAGTGGAAGATGCTCTAAGTAGATTGTCTATGGGCAGTGTTGCTCATGTTGAATATGACAAGAAGATTTTAGTTCAGGAAGTTCACTAGCTTGCCAGGTTAGGTGTCCGTTTTGTTGATTCAGCTGGGGGTAGCGTTTGGGTTCAGAATAATTCAGAATCTTCTTTGGTTGCCAAAGTGAATGAAAAGTAGGATAGGGATCCTAGTCTGATGAATTTGAAGAAGTCAGTCAGATACCAGAAAGTAGAGGTTTTCTCCCAAGAGGAGATGGTATGTTGCATTCTCAGGGTAGACTGTGTGTGCCGTGTGTTGATGAGTTGAGACAGTGAACTCTTGTAGAAGCGTATGGAGCGCATTACTCGATTCATCCAGGGGACACGAAGAAGTACCATGATCTGTGAGAAATCTATTAGTGGAGTGGGATGGAGAGGGATATTGCAGAGATTGTAGCTAAGTGCTCCTCTTGTCAACATGTTAAGATTGAACATCAGAAGCCTAGTGGGTCTATACAAGAGTTTAGTATTCCCACTTGGAAGTGGGAGGTAGTGAACATGGATTTTGTGACAAGTTTTCCTCGTACTCATCAACAACATAATTTGATTTGGTTTATTATGGATAGGATAACCAAATCATCCCATTTCTTACCAGTACATATTTCTTATTCAACCGAGGACTATGCTAATCTCTATATAGGGAGTTGGTTAGGTTTCATGGAATTCTGTCGTCTATCATCTCAAATAGAGGTACTCAATTTACCTCTCACTTTTGGAAAGCCCTTAGAAGGGTCTTGGTACCCAAGTTCACCTGAGTACATCCTTCTACCCTCAGACAACTGGTCAGGCAGAGAGGACCTTTCAGACCCTTGAGGACATGTTGAGAGCGTGTGTAGTTGACTTTAAGGGCAGTTGGGATAACCACTTACCTTTTCTTGAGTTCAGATATAATAATAACTATCATTCAAGTATTCAGATGGATCCATTTGAGGCTCTATATGGAAGGAGATATAGATCTCCAATTGGTTGGTTTGAGATAGGTGAAACCACTTTGATAAGGCCTGATTTAGTATTTGATGCTTTAGACAAAGTTTAACTAATTCGGGAGAGGCTTATGGCAGCCCAAAGCCGACAGAAATCTTATGCAGATGTGAAGAGAAAGGATCTTGAGTTTGAAATTAGAGATTTCATTTATCTAAAGATCTCTCCCATGAAGGGAGTAAAGACATTTGGTAAGAAGGGGAAGCTTAGTCCCCGATATATTGGCCCTTACAAAATTTTAAGCCGTTTCAGAAAAGTGGCTTATAAGCTTGAGTTACCTGCAAACTTAGCATCAGTGAACCCTGTATTCCATATCTCTTTATTGAAGAAGTGTATTGGTGACCCAGCTGTAGTTGTTCCCTTAGAAATCATAGATGTTCAGAACAACCTTTCTTACGAAGAAATTCTAGCCGATATCCTTGATCGATAAATTCATAGACTAAGAAACAAATAAATTCCCCTTGTCAAGGTTCTTTGGCAGAATCAGTCCGTTGAGGGAGCCACTTGGAAGCAAAAGCAGATATGCGGACCAAGTACTCTCATCTTTTCTTCGGAAACTCAAATTCAGCTTAAGGTGACAATCTTCTTAGAATTTCTCTTTTCCATGCTCAGTTTCAACTGCATATCATTCTCATGTCAGTCATGCATTCACAAGACCAGTTTAGTCATATGTCATGTTTCAAACTTAGTCATATAATCACATTTTCATCACGTATATTCAACATGTAATCTCAGTTCCTCATGCTTTCAGCTTAACCAATCTCATTTGAGGATGAATATTCCCAAGGGGGAGATATTGTAATACCCCAAAAATCTAAACTACGTAAGATCCATGTTTCAAGATTATGCAAAGTACATTATAGTTCTTTGGTAGTTTTATGAGTGAGTTTGATATATATTAAGGCCTCAAATAACTCCCATCTATTAGACGAATTAGAATATTCCTTACTGATTGAGTTTTCGGGAAGAATGTTGCTTTAGTCAACTTCAAATGAGTATATTTTTTGTTCTACTCAAATTTTTCCAGCTCAAGACCCACCAAATGATAGAAAATTGAATTGGCTTTCCCATGATACAAATTCACCTAAATATGATATACGGGTGAGAAGTTATGGCAATTTTAGTGGAAAACAGTAGCCCAACGCGATAAGGCCGCGTTGTAGAGATGGCCAAAATCACGTTCGCCCTTTTCCAGTGGACCACTGCTATAACGCCTCATCGATCTAAGGGAAAGATTCATATTCAGTGAGGCATCGCAATGGCTTTGTATCGCACCAAGGTGCCAGTTTGGAATTGTCCATTTCTAATGGCGCAACGCGATAGCACCGCATCACGCCGTTGGACAAAATGGAGATTGTCCCTTTCCAGTGGCCCGATGCAATAAGCACTGCATTATGACAAAGGCCAAAATTAGAATTATCAGTCCGAGTATTAAATTTCTAGGAACCATTTGGTCTTTTTCCATGGCCCCAAATCCATCCAAAACACGTAATTACAACCCTAAAGGGGCATTATATGCCCCATTACTCATAATTCCTCTCCAAGAAACTAATTATCTCTCAAGAACAAAACCCCATCCTTCAAAATTCAAGATTAAATCTCAAGGAAAACCCCAAGAACTCTCACAAATTCAGGTATGTTAAATGTTCATCCATGGATCCCTTTCACCCATGGAGTCCAAGGATCCAATATTAAATTCAAAGTTGTGACCTTTACAAGTAATTGTGATTTTTAATTGTGATTTTAACCATGAATCCCCACGAATCTTGATTCTATACCATGTTTACATGAAATTGTTGTTGTTATTAAACCCCCACGTGTTTTAATGATGTTATTCGCTGATTTAATTCATAATTAGTGATGTTGATGTTGAAATCATGTTATTACTACAAGCTCTAAACTATTCCTATGCTTATCTTACATTATGCATATCAAGTGTTTGATGAAATGCCTACAAAAATGAATTTTGAATAAATTCTTTCATATTATGTCCCCAAAGTTTTAGTACTATTTTGCTATTATTTCTATCGAGTTATAGGGGTTATGAATACCCAAAAATATAACTATTTACTCAGTCGCAGTATCTTTAGAATAGTTTCAGATAAATCAAGATGGCCATCAACTCCGTCAGTTATCATAATCAGTTAAGCTTAGTACAGTTCAGTATTTCGAGTCAGTTCAGTTGGGAGTAGAATTTAGCATCGAGAAAACCCAGGGATGGGGGTTCACCTGATAGTTTAGGGTGTGACCTTTAGTAGCAGTCCTTGCATTTCAGAACCACGTAGCTGTAATACCCCGTATTTTTCCTAGCATAATCTAAGTCCCAGTGCATGAGTATTCATAAATAAAAATTTCAAAACACTCATCATTTTTTATTTTAGAGCCTTCTATTACGTAGGAAATTCAATTAGCTTCCCAATGATATAAAATTTGCCTAAATTCGATAACCAGGTAAGAAGTTATGGTGATTTTAAGTTTTAGTCGTTAAACACCATCATTTTGACCCTTAGTGTGTCGCGGAGCCAGTGTAAATAGAAATTTTCAATTTCCAATGATGCTCTGTGATAGTGGTGCATCGTGCCGTAGGCCCAGTTCATAATTGTACAAATCCAGTGAGGCAGAGCGATCAAGGCGCGCCGCGCCAATTGTGAAAATCAGAATCAAAGGGGCACCGTGATTTCTTTGCGTCGCACCTTCAGCCCAGTTCCTAGTTGTCAGTTTCCAGTGACACGGCGCGATAGTGCCGCGTTGCTCCATGTGCCCATTTCGAAAAAATTTGATGAAAATTAAAAATTTTGCCCAAGGGTAAAACATTCCTTTCCTCTAATTTTAATCCGCCCAGGTGTGCTTTTAAGCCTTAAAAACGTTTTTAAACTCATTATTTTAATTATTTTCCCGCAAATCAAGAAGCTTTCTCTCCCAAATCAAGAACCCTAGCTCTCCAATTTTAAGGCCAATCCTCAAGAACTCACCCAAAACTTTAAGAAATTCACTGTCCCAGGTATGTTAGATGTTCATCCATGGATTTCTTTCATCCATGGAGTCCAAATATCCTATTTTAATTACCAAGTTATTATTTTTTCAATCTATTTGATTTTAAATTATAATTTCACCCATGAACCTCCATGTACTATTGATTTTATACCATGTTACCATGAAATTATTGATATCATTCAATCCTCCATATTTTTATATTATTATTTATTGAATAAAACCATGATTTAGTACTATTATGTTGAATTCATGCTATTTTTATAAGTTCCATGGCATTCCTATGATTGTTTTAAACCTTGAACAACAAGTGTTTGAGAAAATGCCTACAAGAGTGAATGATTTGAATAAAAGCCTTCATGTTTTGTCCTTCAAGCTTTAGTGTCATTTTACTATTATTGTTTTTGAGTCCTGGGGGTATTGAACACCCGAAATCCATAGATGTTTACTTAGTCTAGTATCAGTACATTACAGAATAGTCTTCAGAACATACTATGAGCATTATTAGAACAGTCAGTTACCAGAAAGATGAACTCAGAACAGTCTAGTATTTCATTGTCTTTCAGTTAGGAGTAGGATTTAGCACCGAGCGAGTGTAGGGATGGTAGATTCCTCGTCAGATAGGCAGATTCATTACTCAGTACTCCATGTTTTACATACATATTCAGTTAATTATTAGTTTTGTTCATGAAACCATGCATATCAGCCTACCTCATTTAGCATACCAGTATATTCAAAGTACTGATAGCATACCTTTCTTTTGCGCTATGATGTATTATATCATAGGTACTGACGCTCAGTTCCCAGACCACACTTAGACCTCACTCCTTAGGCTATCAGTAGTACAGTAGCAGCGGTGAGTCCTCATTATTCAAGGACAAGTTATTTTACTTCTGGCCAAGTGCGATGGTCAGGACCGACAGAACATCGAGATAGCGACGGACCATCGCCCAAACCGTCGCAGGCGAGGTAGGAAGTTCAGGTTCTGGCCAAGTGCGACGGTTAGGACCGACGGACCATCGAGCTAGCGATGGACTGTCACCACTTCCGATTAGCGATTTTAAGCCATTTTTAAAAGGGTATTTGGGTCTTTTTCCACCCGTTTTGACCCCTAATTATACCATACCAGAGCTCATAACTTCATTATTAATCCACAACACCAAATTAGGGTTTCTCTCAAAAATCAATCCCCAAGAACAAGAAACCTTAGGTGTCTAATCCCAAGGCAAGAATTCAAGCTTTCCTCCACCAATCTTCAAGAAATCATCCACTCAGGTATGTCAAGTGTTGATTCATGGGTTCCTTTCCATGAAGCTCAAGAAACCCTATTTGAAATATAAACTTTGGATTCCATGGTATGAATTGAATTATATCCATGTTTATGTTATTGTTTGATTTCCAAGTTGAAGTCTTTAATGACTATCATGAAAATATGTTAGTATGTGGTTGAAATTCTTGCATTGAAAGTGTAAAATGTTGCCATGATGTAATATTTCAATATTCATGCCTAAGCCTAAAGATATGCATACAAGGTGTTTGATAAAATGCCTAAGAGAATAGGAATTATGCGTTATGACTCATTTGTGACCAAAATTAATGAATCCATTTTTCTCCCTTATGTTCGATATGACTCCAGTATTCATGTCATACGAGTGTGCATGAGATCAAGTTAAACTCCCTGTCTAATCCATTTCTTTCTTTTGTTTACAGAACATGCCTCACAAGAAAAATGGAAGAAGAGCAGAAAATCAGCCAGCCCCTCAGCCCGTCCAGGCAGATCCTCTGGATGAGCATGTTTCTTATGTAGAATTCAGAGCTGCGTTCACCACTTTAGCGAACTTCATAGTAGCACAGAATGAATGGCCAGTTGCTATTCTGGCCAACCCAGTGTCCAATACTACTGCTAACAAAATTCGAGACTTCACCCGAATGAATCCTCCTTCTTTCATGGGATCCAAGTTTGAAGAAGATCCACAGGAATTCTTAGATATAGTTCAAAAGGTAACGGATGCTATGGGTGTGACATCTAGTCAGAGTGCTGAGTTTGCTGCATATCAGTTGTAGGATGTAGCCCATACTTGGTTTAAGAAGTGAAAGGTTGATAGGGGTGTAGATGCAGGGCCTATAGAATGGAAAGAGTTTGCCACAACTTTCTTAGATAGATTCTTCCCATTAGAGTTGAGGAAGGCCAAGGTATAAGAGTTTATTAACTTGAGGCAGAGAAGCATGAGAGTGAGGGAGTATTACCTCAAGTTTACTCAGTTAGATAGATATGCTCCTCATGTGGTAGCTGATAATAGGTCCAAGAAGAGTAAGTTTGTGTCTGGCATATCTGATAGTATAGTCAAGGGGTGCAGGACTGTAACACTTATTAGTGATATGAACTTGTGTAGGCTGATGGTCCATGCTCAACAGATAGAGGAGCAAAATATTAAGGAGAGGGAGAGAGGAAACAAGAGATCTTGGATGGGTAGTTTTAATTTCAATCAGCCAAAGTCAGAAGGCGGTAACCGTCCTCAGTTTTATTATAGGTTTACATACCTAACACCCTCTTCATCCAGTGCCTCAGTACCCAAATTCAAAAATGACAGTAGGGATAGGGCACCAAGCTCTAAGTCCCAGGTCAGTGTTAGCAGTGCCTGTACAAATCCTCTATGTAAGAAATATGGCAGACACCATCAGGGTGAGTGTAGAGCGGGTAGTCATGTGTGCTTTGGGTGTGGCAATCCAGGCCATCAGATTTGAGAGTGTCGGGTAGTTGCTCAGAAAGGTAGGGATGTGCGCCAGCAAGGCATGTCCCATCAGTCGTCAGTTCCATCCGGTCGCCCAACTCAGCAGGGTACCACTTTCAGTGCTACTAGTGGTCAATGTATAAACATATTATATGCTCTTGAGTGCCACCAAGATCTGGAAAATTCTCCTGACGTAGTTACTGGTATGTTTCAGGTCTTTCACTTACATGCTTATACTTTTCTAGACCCTGGAGCCTCTTTTTCTTTTGTAACTCCATATATAGTCGTCAATTTCAGAGTCAATCCTAAAACTCTAACGGAGCCCTTTTCAGTGTCTACTACAGTAGGTGTTTCCATTGTAGCCAGGCAGGTATAAGGGAACTTTCCTGTCATAATATCTCAGAAAGTCAATTCAGTTGATCTCGTGGAGTTAGAGATGATGAATTTTGATATCATTCTTGGCATGAATTGGCTCCACTCATGCTATGCCTCAGTTTATTATAGAAATATAATAGTTCATTTTCAGTTCTTTAATGAACCAGTCCTTGAATGGAGGGGTAGTACTATAGCTTTTAGGGGTCAGTTGATCTCGTAACTTGGAGACAGAAAGATGATATTAAAGGGGTGTATTTACCATCTTAAGCGAGTCAAAGACTCTAACTCAGAAACTTCAACCCTTAAGTCAGTTTCAGTAGTCAGGTTATTTCCAGATGTGTTTCCTGAAGATCTCTATGGAGTTTCTCAAAAAAGGGAAATCGACTTCGGAATAGACCTTCTCCCAGATACTCAGCTTATATCTATTTCACCATACAAAATGGATCCATCTGAACTCAAAGAATTGAGAGAACAGTTGAAGGATCTCTTAGATAAAGGATTCATCTGACTCAGCATCTCCTCGTGGGGAGCACCAATCTTATTCATGCGTAAGAAAGACGGTTCTCTTAGAATGTGTATTAACTACCATCAGTTGAACAAGGTCACAGTCAAGAATAAATATCCACTTCCTAGAATTGATATTTTGTTTGACCAAATTTAGGGATCTAGTTATTTTTCAAGTATAGACCTCAGATCAAGCTATCGTTAGCTCAGGGTCAGAGAATGTGACATTTTGAAAATAGCTTTCCAAACCTAGTATGGTCACTTTGAATTTCCAGTCAGGTCCTTCGGTCTTACAAATGCATCAACAACCTTCATGTACTTGATGAATTGAGTGTTCAAGCAGTACTTGGACATATTCGTCATAGTCTTCATTGATGACATTTTTGTTTACTCCTGTAGCAAAAACGATCATGCAGACCACCTCAGAATAGTACTTCAGACTCTTAGGGCTCACCAGTTGTTTACTAAATTCAGTAAATGTGAATTCTAGATAAGATCAGTAGCTTTCCTTTTCCATATTATTTCTGGTGATGGCTTTAGAGTTGATCCTCAAAAGACCAAGGCAGTGAAACACTGGCCTAGATCCATCTCTCCATCAGGTATTAGGAGTTTCTTGGGTTTTGCTGGCTATTACCGTTGATTTGTTGAAGGGTTTTATTCTATTGCATCCCCTATGTCCAAATTGACTCAGAAGAAAGTTAAGTTTCAGTGGTCAGATTCATGTGAGAAGAGTTTTCAGGAGCTAAAGACTCAACTCACCTCAGCCCCAGTTTTGAATCTACCAGATGGTTCATATGGTTTTGTTGTGTACTGTGATGCATCTAGAGTAGTTTTAGGTTATGTCTTCATGCAGAGAGGTAAGGTCATAGCCTATGCCTCCAGATAGCTTAAACCCCATGAGAAGAGTTACCCTACTCATGATCTTGAGTTAGAAGTTGTAGTGTTTGCCTTAAAGATTTGGAGGCATTACTTGTATGGGGTGCATGTGTATGTGTTCACAGATCATAAAAGCCTTCAATATGTGTTCTCTCAGAAAGATTTGAGTCTGCGTCAGAGAAGGTGGTTAGAATTATTAAAGGATTATGACATGAGTGTTCTGTATCATACAGGCAAGGACAATGTAGTGGCTGATGCTCTTAGTAGATTGTCCATGGGTAGTGTATCTCATATTGAGGATGGTAACAATCAGTTAGCTTAGGAAGTCCATCAGCTTGCCCGACTAAGTATCCACTTAGTTGACTCAACAAAGGGTAGTGTGCGGGGGCAGAGTAGCTTAGAATCATCTCTAGTTTCTGAGGTAAAGGAAAAGTAGGATAGAGATCCCAGTCTAGTTAAGTTTAAAGAATCAGTCAGAGAACAAAAAGTGGAGATTTTCTCCCAAGGAGGAGATGGTGTATTACATTGTCAGGGTAGATTGTGTGTGCCTTGTGTAGATGACTTGAGGCAACGAATTCTTGCGGAAGCGCATGGTGCGCATTACTCTATTCATCCAAAGGCCACTAAGATGTACCGCGATTTATGGGAGATCTATTACTGGAGTAGGATGAAGAGAGATATTGTAGAGTTTATGGCTAAGTTCTCTACCTGCCAGCAAGTTAAGATTGAGCCCTAGAAGCCTAATGGGTCCATGCAGGAGTTCATTATTCCCCCTTAGAAGTGGGAGGAAGTGAACATAAACATTTTGACGGGTTGGCTTCGTACTCGTCATCAGCATGATTCTATTTAGGTTATCATAGATAGGATGACCAAATCTGCTTATTTCTTTCCAGTCCATACCTCTTATTCAGCTGAGGACTATGCCAAAATCTATGTCAGAGAGTTGGTTAGGTTGCATGGTGTGCCCTTATCTATCATCTCAGATAGAGGTACCCAGTTTACCTCTCATTTTTGAAAGTATTCCAAAATGGTATTGGTACCCAAGTCCATCTCGGTACAACCTTCTACCCCAGACAGACGAGCATGTTTCTCATACAAAATTTAAAGCTTCGTTCACCACTCTAGCAAACTCCATAGAAGTACAGAATGAATGGCCAACTGCTGTTTTGTCCAACCCAGTTGCCAATACTCCTGTTAACAGAACTTGGGACTTCACCCGAATGAATCCTCTTTCTTTCATGGGATCCAAGTCTGATGAGGCTCCATAGGTATTCTTACATATGGTTCAAAAGGTAACGGATGCTATGGGGGTGACATCTAGTCTGAGTGCTGAGTTGGCTACATATCAGTTGCAGGATGTAGCCCATACTTGGTTTAAGAAGTGAAAGGTTGATAGGGGTGTAGATGCAGGGCCTGTAGAATGGGAAGAGTTTGCCACAACTTTCTTAGATAGATTCTTCCCATTGGATTTGAGGGAGGCCAAGATGTTAGAGTTTATTAACTTGAGGAAGGACAACATGAGCATGAGGGAGTATTCCCTCAAGTTTACTCAGTTAGCTAGATAAGCTCCTCATGTGGTAGCTAATAATAGGTCCAAGATTAGTAAGTTTGTTTCTGGCGTATCTGATAGTATGGTCTAGGAGTACAAGACCACAATGCTTATTAGTGAGATGGACTTTTCTAGGCTGATGGTCCATGCTCAACAGATAGAGGAGCAAAATATTAAGGAGAGGGAGAGAGAAAACAAGAGAGCTAGGATGGGTAGTTTTAATTTCAATCTGCCAAAGTTAGAAGGTGGTAACCATCCTTTGTTTAATCAGAGGTCTACAGCCCCAACATCCTCTTTAGCCAGTGCCCCAGTACCCAAATTTAGAAATGACAGTAGGGATAGGGCACCAGGATCTATGTCCCAAGTTAGTGTTAGCAGTTCCCGTACAAATTCTCTATGTCAGAAATATGGCAGACACCATCAGGGTGAGTGTAGAGCGAGTAGTGATGTGTGCTTCGACTGTGACAAGCCAGGCCATCAGATTCAGGAGTATTGGGTAGTTGCTCAAAAAGGTAGGGATGTGGGCCAACATATCCAGTACCATCAGTCGTCAATTCTATTCGATCAGCCAACTCAGCAGGGTGCCGCTTCCAGTGCTACCAGTGGTCAGTGTCTGAACAGATTATATGCTCTTGAGTGCCACCAAGATCTAGAAAATTCTCCTGACGTAGTTACTGGTACGTTGCAGGTATTTCACTTAAATACTTATGCATTTCTAGACCCTGTAGCCTCTCTTTCTTTTGTAACTACATATATAACCATCAATTTCAGAGTCAGTCCCAAAACTCTAGCAGAGCCCTTTTTAGTGTATACCCCAGTAGGTGTTTCTATTGTAGCCATATAGGTATATAGGAAATGTCAGGTCACAATATCTCAGAAATTCACTTCAGTTGATCTCGTGGAGTTAGAGATGAAGGATTTTGACGTTATTCTCGGCATTGATTGGCTCTACTCATGCTATACCTTAATTGATTGCAGAAATAGAATAGTTCATTTTCAGTTCCCAAATGAACTAGTCCTTGAATGGAGGGGTAGTACTACAACTCTTAGGGGTCAGATGATCTCGTACCTTAGAGCCAGAAAGATGATATCGAAGGGGTGTATTTACCATCTCGTGCGAGTCAAAGACTCTAACTCAGAAACTTCAACCCTTGAGTCAGTTTCAGTAGTCTGGGAATTTCCAGATGTGTTCCCTGAAGATCTCCTCGGAGTTCCTCCCAAAAGAGAATTCGACTTCGGAATAGACCTTCTCCCATATACTCAGCCTATATCTATTCTGCCATATAGAATGTCTTCAGTTGAACTCAAAGAATTGAAAGAACAGTTGAAGGATCTCTTAGATAAGGGATTCATTAGACCCAATGTCTCTTCATAGGGCGCACTAATCCTATTCGTGCATAAGAAAGACGGTTCTCTCAGAATGTATAATGACTACCATCAGTTGAACAAGGTCACAATCAAGAATAAATATCCACTTCCTAGAATCGATGATTTTTTTGACCAACTTCAGGGAGCTAGTTATTTTTCCAAGATAGATCTCAGATCAGGCTATCATCAGCTCAGGGTCAAAGAATGTGACATTCCAAAAATAGCTTTCCGAACCCGATATGGTCACTTCGAATTTCTAGTCATGTTCTTCGATCTTACAAATTCCCAGCAGCCTTCATAGACTTGATGAATCGGGTGTTCAAGCAGTACTTAGACACGTTCATTATAGTCTTCATTGATGACATTCTTGTTTATCCCCGTAGAGAAAATGATCATTCAGACCATCTCAGAATAGTACTTCAGACTCTTATACCACATCAGTTGTTCACTAAATTTAGTAAATGTGAATTCTGGATAAGATCAGTAGCTTTACTTGGCCATATTATTTCTGGTGATGGCATTAGAGTTGATCCTCAAAAGACTGAGGCGGTGAGAAACTGGCCTAGACCCATCTCTCCATCTGGTATCAGGAGTTTGTTAGGTTTAGCTTGCTATTACCATCGGTTTTTTAAAGGGTTTTACTCTATTGCATCCCCCATGTACAGATTGACTCAGAAGAATGTTAATTTTCAGTGGTCAAATTCATGCGAGAAGAGTTTTCAAGAGTTGAAGACTCGACTCACCTCAGCCCCAATCTTGACTCTACCAGATGGTTTAGATGGTTTTGTTGTGTACTGTGATGCATCTAGAGTAGGTTTGGGTTGTTTCCTCGTGTAGAGTGGTAAGGTCATAGACTATGCCTTCAGGAATTGCCCTACTCATGATCTTGAGTTAGCAGCTATAGTGTTTGCCTTAAAGATTTGGAGGCATTACTTGTATGGGGTGCATGTGGATGGGTTCACAGATCACAACAACCTTAAGTATGTGTTCTCTCAGAAAGATTTGAATCTGCGTCAGAGAAGGTGGTTAGAATTATTAAAGGATTATGACATGAGTGTTCTGTATCATCCGGGCAAGGCCAATATAGTGGCTGATGCTCTTAGTGGATTGTCATGGGTAGCGTAGCTCATGTTGAGGATGGTAAGAAGCAGTTAGCTCAGGAAGTCCATCATCTTGCCCGACTAGGTGTCCGCTTAGTTGACTCAGCAGAGGGTAGTGTGTGGGTGCAGAGTAGCTCAGAATCATCTCTAGTTTTTGAGGTGAAGGAAAAGCAGGATAGAGATCCCAGTCTAGTTAAGTTGAAAGAATCAATCAGAGATCAGAAAGTGGAGGTTTTCTCCCAAGGGAGAGATGGTGTGTTGCGTTGTCAGGGTAGATTATGTGTGCCTGGTGAAGATGACTTGAGGCAACGAATTCTTGCAGAAGCGCATGGTGCACGTTACTCTATTCATCCAGGGGCCACTAAGATGTACCGCGATTTATGGGAGATCTATTTGTGGAGTGGGATGAAGAGAGATATAACAGAGTTTATGGCTAAGTGCTCTGCCTGCCAACAAGTTAAGATTGAGCACCAGAACCTAGTAGGTCCATGTAGGAGTTCTGTATTCCCACTTGGAAGTGGGAAGAAGTAAACATGGACTTTGTGACGGGTTTGCCTCATACTCATCATCAACATGATTCTATTTAGGTTATCGTAGATAGGATGACCAAATTATCTCATTTCTTGCCAGTCCATACCTCTTATTTAACCGAGGACTATGCCAAACTCTATCTTAGAGAGTTGGTTGGTTACACGGTGTCCTCTTATCTATCATCTCAGATAGAGGTACCCAGTTTACCTCTTATTTTTGGAAAGCATTCGAAAAGGGTCTTGGTACCCAAGTCCATCTCAGTACAACCTTCCACCCTTACATAGACGGTCAAGCAAAAAGGACTATTCAGACTCTTGAGGATATGCTGAGAGCATGCACAGTTGATTTTAAAGTTAGTTGGGATGACCACTTACCTTTGATTGAATTCACATACAATAACAACTATCATTCCAGTATCCGTATAGCTCCATTTATGGCTCTCTATGGTAGGAGATATAGATCTCTAATTGGTTGGTTTGAAGTAGGTAAGGCTACAGTAGTAGGTTCTGACTTGGGGTTTGATGCTTTAGAGAAGGTTTAGTTGATCAGAGAAAGGCTTAGGGCTACCCAGAGCCAAAAAAATCATATGAAGATATGAGGAGAAAGGATCTCGAGTTTAAGGTCGGTGACCTTGTGTACTTGAAAATCTCTCCCATGAAAGGAGTGAAGAGATTTGACAAGAAAAGGAAACTCAGTCCCCGATAAGTCGGCCACTTCAGAATTCTTAGTCATTTCGGAAAGGTAGCTTATGAGCTTGAGTTGCCTTCAGATCTAGCCTCAGTACACCCAGTGTTCCATGTCTCATTGTTGAAAGAGTGTATTGGTGATCCAGCTGTAGTTGTTCCCTTAGAAAGTGTAGATATTCAGGACAGTCTTTCTTTTGAGAAAGTTCCAGTCAAAATTCTTGATCATCAAGTTTGTAGAGTAAGGAACAAAGAAGTCCCATTGGTCAAAGTTCTTTGGAGGAATCAGTCCATTGAGGGACCCACTTGGGAAGCAGAGGCAGATATGTGGACCAAGTACCCTCATCTTTTCTCCGCAAATCCAGATTCAGTATAAGGTACTAATCTTTGTAATATTTCTCTCTATCATGCTCAGTTTCAGTTGCACATCATGTTCATGTCAATTGTGCATCTACAAATCAGTTCAGTCATGCATTCTATGCATCAAATATGTATGTTCAGTGTGTAAACCCAGTCCATCAGTTTTCCCTCAGCTTAACTAGTCTCATTCGAGGATGAATGATCCCAAGGGGGAGATATTATAATACCCCATATTTTCCCTAGCATAATCTAAGTCCCAGTGCATGAGTATTTGTAAATAAAATTTTTGAAAGACTCATCATTTTCAGTTTAGAGCCTTCCATTGCATAGGAAATTCAATTAACTTTCCAACGATATAAAATTTGCCTAAATTTGATAATCGAGAAAGAAGTTATAGTAATTTTAAGTTTCAATCGTTAAACTCCGTCATTTTGGCCCTTAGCGCATTGCGAAGTCAGTGTAAATAACAACTTTCAATTTCCAGTATTGCTCCATGATAGTGGCACATCGCACCGTAGGCCCAGTTCATAATTATCCAAATCTAGTGAGGCAGCGCTATCATGGCGCGCCGCGTCAATGGTGAAAGTTTGAATCAAAGGGGCACCGCGATTTCTTCGCATTGCGCCTTCAACCCAGTTCCCAGTTGTCAGTTTGTAGGGACACGACGCGATAGCACCGCGTCCCTCCATGTACCCATTTTGAAAAAATTCGACGAAAACTAAAAGTTTCGCCCAAGGGTAAAACTGTCTTTTCCCTTAATTTTAATCCGCCGAGGTGTGATTTTAAGCCCTAAAATTGTTTTTAAACTCATTATGTTAATTATTTTCCGCCAAATCAAGAATCTTTCTCTCCCAAATCAAGAATCCTAGCTCTCCAATTTCAAGGACAATCCTCAAGAACTCACCCAGAACTTCGAGAAATTCACTATCCCAGGTATGTTAGATGTTCATCCATAGATTTCTTTCATCCATGGAGTCCAAATATCCTATTTTAATTACCAATTTATAATCTTTTCAAGCTATTTGATTTTAAATTATAATTTCACCCATGAACCTCCATGTACTATTGATTTTATACCATGTTACCATGAAATTATTGATATCATTGAATCCTCCATATTTTTATATTATTATTTATTGAATAAAACCATGATTTAGTACTATTATGTTGAATTCATGCTATTTTTATAAGTTCCATGGCATTCCTATGATTGTTTTAAACCCTGAACTACAAGTGTTTGATAAAATGCCTACAAGAGTGATTGATTTAAATAAAAGCCTTCATGTTTTGTCCTTCAAGCTTTAGAGTCATTTTACTATTATTTTTTCTGAGTCCTGGGGGTATTGAATACCCAAAATCCATAGCTTTTTACTTAGTCTAGTATCAGTACATTACAGAATAGTCTTTAGAGCATACTATGAGCATTATCAGAATAGTCAGTTACCAGAAAGATGAACTCAGAATAGTCTAGTATTTGAGTGTCTTTCAGTTGGGCGTAGGATTTTGCACCAAGCGAGTGTAGGGATGGAGGATTCCCCATCAGATAGGCAGAGTTGTTAGTAGAAGTTCCTATACTCTATAACTATGTAGACAACGTAGGGTATGAGAAGTCACTCGTCAGATTAGGCTTGACTATCTCGCAGGGGTCACCCGTCCGTTCAGGCTTGACACCCTTAGTCCTTTGGACATTATATCAGTTTAGTGGATCCACATAACCATCGTTAGTACCCGTGGCATAATATTAACATCTTTTCAATTGGGGTTATAGTTTGGACCCCGATTAGCTCAAATTAGGAAATGTCTGTCAGATGATACCTCCCACATTCTCAGATATAGTCTCAGTTACAGTCTCAGATCAGTTATGTAGTCTTAGAGTTTCTTGACCAAAGCATACATATATCAGTGTTTTTCAGTATTTCAGTTTACAGATTCTCCATATTTTCAGTATCTACAGATTCCATGTTCTCTACACAGTACTTACTCTATGTTTTACATGCATATTCAGTTAATTATTAGTTCTGTTCATTAAACCATACATATTAGCCTACCTCATTTAGCATATCAGTACATTCAAAGTACTTATCACATACCTTTCTTTTGCGCTATGATGTATTATATCATAGGTGCTGACGCTCAGTTTCCAGATCGCGCTTAGACCTCACTCCTCAGGCTATCAGTAGTACAGTAGCAGTGGTGAGTCCTCATCATTCAAGACAGATTATTTTACTTCATATCTCTATTTCAGTAGTTAGTAGAGTTAGTTGGGGGCCTATCCCATCAACTCATATTCAGTCAGTCAGTTTTAGAGGCTTTTAGTCATTAGAGTTAGTTATCCAGTTTTTAGATTTTCAGTTGACATGTCAGTTTATCAGTATTTAATCAGATTCAGTCATTTTTTATTTTGATTCATATTTTAGTATTGATTCAATGATAAAACCTTATGGCAATATCAAATGTTTTTCGTAATTATGATATTATTATTCAGTGCTCACGACCGGTACCAACTCATGGGTTAACTTGTGGTCCCTTAGGACTGCAAGCACTGTTTGATGCCTAGGGTGTACTCTTAGGCCGTTACAATAGCCAGCATAGGTTGAGATATTAACCTGCCAGTTGAGGGTTGATCTCATACTGGTACCTTCCTGTTGAGGGTAATCCTTAGTCCTTCGGGACAACACTTTAGTGGATCCACACAACCAGTGTTAGTACCTTTGGCATGATACTGACACCTTTCTAGCCGGGGTCACAGGTTGGACCCCAAATTACTCATTGGGGAATGTCAGTTATATGATAGCTCTACAGTCTCAGTCTAGTAATCACTTCACTAATTTAGTTTCAGTTTTACTTGACCATAGCATATAGTTATCAATGACTTATGTATCAGTACTCAGTATTTTAGTTTACAAATTATATTCAGAATATATTTTATTCTTGGTCATGCACTCATGCATTGTATTCAGTACTTCATGCTATTCATTCAGTCAGTTATTACTCCTGTACATAAAATAATGCATATCAGCCTAGCTCATTTAGCATATCAGTACATTCAAAGTACTGATCGCATACTCGTTTCTTGCGCTATGATATATCATATCATAGGATCGGATGCTCAGTTCCCAGATCGCGCATAGACATTCAAGATTTTCACCTGTAGCAGTGGTGAGTCCTCATATTTCGAGGACATGGACTATTTATCTCAGTTATTTCATTAGTTCAGTATTTTTCATTCAGACGGAGTTAGTTGAGGGTTTGTCTCATCAGCTCCACAGTCAGTCAGTAGAGGCTTTTCAGACTAGTTCAAACAGTTAGTTAGTCTTCAGTATTCAGTTGTTATTGTTAGACATTTTATCAGTATTATCAGTATTATTGTATTGACTTTTTTTAGAACTATGATTTCAAACCTTATGGAATTCCTCAGTTAAATTCCACATATGATCTATTGTTATCAATTTTATTCAGTTCTCACAGTAGGTACCAGCTCTTGGGTTAACTTGTGGTCCCTCAGGACTGTAAGCACCGTGTGACACCCAGGGTGTATTCTTGGGGCGTTACAGGCACTTACTTCCAAAAAACAAAGTTGTAATATCATAAAATGGCCTTAAATATGTAGCCACAGTCTCAACCTTTTTCCATTCATTTTCTAGAAGGCCATATCTAAAATTTGGATCAATCAAGTCATAATGATTATATGTTTGTTGATACGTAAGAGCTCCCTTAATCATTTGGCAGGTGGAATTCTCCCGAATAGGAATATCTTGGCATAGCATTTTAGAACATGAAAAACTAGGGTTACTAAAGCACTCTACAAATTTCACTAGATGTAACACCCTAATTTTTTGGTCCTTGAAAATTTTCCTGAATTTATGCTCACTGCCTTGACTATAACTCTTTCTATGAGTCGTAGGGTGTCTTAATGAGTCATGTGACCCTAGTTGTAAGGTTTCCAGTAAATGATGTTGAATTTACAATCTTGGGTATGACTTAAGGGTACGAGTCGTAAAGACCCATGACGAGTTGTTGGGTTTGAATCGTAACCAAATCAGTAAGTTTGTGGATAGATTCTTCTTTGAGTGTAAGTGGCTCACCATGATCCGTAAGGACTTGATACGAGTTGTTGAGTGTAATCATAGGGTGTCAAGTGTATACCCCAATTTGGGTTCTATGTTGACTACAACTGAATCCTACGAGTTGTAGGATCCCATTACAAGTCATGTCACTTAGTCATAAGGTCAGCAGTGTATGGTACCTTGGTGGTTCTGTCTTGGTTACGACTCGTGGTGACGATTCATAAGGAATGATTACGAGTCAATGGTTGAAAAGTAGTCAATGGCGGCACTTTTTCAGCTTTTAAGTTACGACCATTCTAGACATTTCCCCTCTTACCCAATTAAAACCAACGTCTTACAACCTCTTTAGGGTGTCATTAGCACTTAGAAACAAATCTAAGTAACTTCTCAAACACTCCAAAAGGCTCTCTAAATTCCCTCAAGCAAGTCAAGCTAGGGTTTTATCAAGTTGGTCATCCAAGTGCTCTAGATTTAAATTCTCTGTGAAACTCAATATTTCAGGCATGTTAATCTGCCCTTTAACATTATATCTTCATTTCATGAAATTACATGGTTGTTTATATGATTTAAAGTAATGGTTTTTACATGAATGGTCAATTAATAGTTTTCCCATGGTTTTGTTTTACATTACCAATGTTTTAACTATGTCTTTGAACTTGTGGGTGTATGGTTATGGTGAATAAACTAAGGGATTGTGATTTCCCAAACTTACGACTTTTGAAGTGATTATGATCCCAACCCCATAATATGAAATTGTTTTAGTTATGTGAAATATGGGAATTTAACTATTTTATAACTATTACATTATAATGTTGAATTAAACCTTATGGGTTGGTATTTTCAAAGGCTGTTGCATAATTGAACCAAGGGGATTGTGATTTCCCTAGGTAATGAAATTGTTTTGGCATGTTGATAATACTTTGCAAGTGTAGTTGGTATGATAACTCCAACAATGTATGCCTAACTATATAATATGGTTCAATGAATGAATTGTGTGTTAAATATTTTTAATCGGGCTTTAAAGAGGACTGTGTAGTTGAGTCGTAAAAGTGGATGTCCTGAGGGACAAACCCTAGAAATTGCAGTTGCCAATACGGGAGTCTATATGATCGGGTGAATCGTTTCCCCCTTATTATTATTCTCATATGATTGGGAGGTTCGAGTCCCCCATATCTTTTACATGAATTGGTGATTATTTCACCTTGATATTTAGGGAGGTTCGAGTCCCTCTAGTGTATATATTTACCATCTAGTTTGTGCAGCCACACGTATTAGGGCCCTACCAGCTGGGGGAGAGCTGGGCCCATATAGCTCGTGGGTGCCTTGTATTTCATGACGGCTGAGCTGGACAATTTAGACTAAGATTTTAAACATGCGTGTTACGCCTTGTTCCCTATCCCAAAATGCGATATATATATTTATATGTATTGGTTGATGTGCGTGAAATTTTGATTGATTTGAACTGTTATTCGTGGCATTATGTTATCCAGTATCCCTAAGTTACATGCTATTGCTCCAATCTCTAATCCTCTACATATGTTGTATCCCCATACAAAGCAGGAACGAGCTATATTTCTACCTCTTCTGTTCAGTGATTTAGATTTGGGATTTGGCTCGTGAGTTGAATTAAAGTGGTGAGATTTCTTACATTGAAAGTTAATATTTCATGTTTTTGGTTTCTTATATTTTAGATTACTAGACTTGTTTTAGCTATTGTCAGGGGCATGTCCCGACACTTTAGTGTTATTCAATTTTGGTTCTTGGTTTAGAAGGCTTTGTTTGAATTACTGTGGATTTGGGTTACACTGGTCAAATTTTTTGGTTGGTATTCGATCGATAGACTATAGACATATTTTAATTATCTTTGAGCTTACCTTTATGTTATCTTATTATATGTTCGGAATTCATAAAATATTAGAGATGTTGTATTGGTGTAGTTAGGTAAAGCGGCTGATCTCTAGTCCACATAGGAATTGAGATACTTGTCAAAGTCAGGCCCTGGTTCGGATCGTGATAAAGATGGTATCAGATCCTAGGTTTGGTGTCATTGGGTGTCCACAAAGCCATGTCTAGTAGAGTCTGGGTCTGTAGCGCGCCACACTTATAATGGAGAGGCTACGAGTCACTTAGGAATGTTTCTATTTCTTGTTGTTCAATTTTGAGTTATAGAGTCTAAGGTTTTGAATATCCCTAATTCCTATTTGTTCACCTTTCAGATCATGCCTCCAAGAAGATATGATATCCATGGGAACTCTTCTATCCCGCCAGAGGATAATTTGGATGGAGCTCGTCCTACTGCAGGAGTTCAGACCCGATTTAGGGTTGCTGCTTCTTATTGACCTAATGGAACTCCATTGGTTCCCCCTATCCCTTCCCAGGCACCTCAAGTTAATGTGTCTAATATTGAGTTTTGTCAGTCAATTCACTTGCTTACCCAGTTGGTGGCCTCTCAGACTAAGTGGATTGCTTCTGTTGCTCCATCCTCTTAGGTCACTAAAGTTGGCCAATTCATAAGGTTGAGTCCTCTTATTTTCATTGGTTCTAAAGTTGAGGAATATCCTCAATATTTCATTGATAAGATTAAAAATATCTTTCATATGATGCATGCCACTTATGTGGAGGGCATGGAGTTCGCCGCTTACCAATTGAAATATGTGGCGTACCAATGGTATGCAGAGCTGGAGCAACTTGGGGGTGATAATATAGAGTCAGCTTCGTGGGATAATTTCTCTAGTGTATTTCTGGACTGCTTGTTTCCTTAAGAGTTGGGGAGGCAAAGGCAAAATAGTTTGTTAACCTGAAGCAAGGCAAGATGTTAGTCAATGAGTATGCCTTGAAATTCCATTAGTTATCTCGGTATGCTTCGGAGTTGGTGACTAACATAAGAGATAAAATAAGGAATATCGCTTTCGGGTTATCCTAAGACTTGATTCTAAAGAGTAAGGTTTCCTTGTTAAACAAGAACATGGATATATCTCGGCTTGTGGTTTATATGCAGCAAGTCAAAAAAGAGAAGAATAAGCAGACTAAAATTATGGAGAGGCATAGTAAGATATTTCACTACTCAAATTAGGGTGGAGGATAGCAGTAAAGTGGTAGAGATAGAGAAAAATAGTCTAAGAAGAAGTAGGGTCATTCTGGCTCACCATGAGCTGTAAGGACTTGTTACGAGTTGTTGAGTGTAATCATAGGGTATCAAGTGTATACCCCAATTTGGGTTCTATGTTGACTACGACTGAATCCTATGAGTCGTAGGATCCCATTACGAGTCATGTCACTTAGTCGTAAGGTCAGAAGTGTATGGTACCTTGGTGGTTCTGTCTTGGTTACGACTCGTGGTGACGATTCATAAGGAATGATTATGAGTCAATGGTTGACAAGTAGTCAATGGCGGCACTTTTTCAGATTTTAAGTTACGACCATTCTAGACATTTCCCCTCTTACTCAATTAAAACCAACGTCTTATAACCTCTTTAGGGTGTCATTAGCACTTAGAAACAAATCTAAGAAACTTCTCAAACACTCCAAAAGGCTCTCTAAATTCCCTCAAGCAAGTCAAGATAGGGTTTCATCAAGTTGGTCATCCACGTGCTCTAGAGTTAAATTCTCTCTGTGAAACTCAATATTTTAGGCATGTAACTCTACCCTTAAACTTAATATCTCTCTTTCATGAAAGTACATGGTGTCTTTCCCTATTTTCGCTAAGGTTAAACAAAACATGACTTATTAGACTCTAGAGAATTGAAATTTTTTACAGAGTCACGACCTAATTTTTAAGGAAAATAAGGAAACCTATTTATTCATTAACACGTATGATTGATGTTTTTAGTCTGCGAAAAACCAATTGAGACTCTAGGTAAGGGTTCAAATTATCCCAAAGGGAAGGGGTTAGGCACCCTTCAGGATCCACAAATGTGGTACCCAGCTAGACTAAACTTATCAATGAGGGATGAGGTATAAATCTTTAAAATAATGTAAAAGTTTATGTGTATTAAGTATAAAATAATTCTTTTGAAAAAATACAAATGTAAAATTATGTAAAAGTATATGTATATTAAATATACAAATAAAATCTATGGTTATAGAAACATGTAAAAGATATGTATAAAAATGTATAAATTACATGTGAAAAAGAATGTATTTTGTGATGTATGAAAAGAAATATGTAAAAGATATGTATAAAATGTATAAATTACATGTGAAAAAGAAAGTATTTTGTGACATGAAAAGAAATGTATTTTGATGTGCCATGAAAAGGAAAAGCATTTACAAGTAATATTTTTATTTGATTAAAGTTACGGAAAAAAGTAAAGATTTATTTGAGATGAAAAGACTACATAATATGTGAATTATTTGATTAACTTAATTATTTTATCTAAATATTAAAGGCCTAAGTTTTGCTTAAAAGCGATGAAATTATGTAAATAAAGAATATCCCCGCCCGGCACCCAAAAAATAAAGTTTTCACTATCTTTTATCTTTATGTACAATTATACAAACGAGAAATAAACTACAAACATAAAGATTGAGAATTATGTATAAGTGTTTGATAAAGTAATAAAGAAATAATCATTAAAGTAAGTGAAATTATGTGCACACACATGTACATATAGATGTACATATATAAAAATAGTGTCTTGTTATAAAATGGGCTTGGATTAAGTTTTAGACTCGCCATGGCTACAAAGTGGTTGCTTGACTAATCGGCCGTCCTAAATCGCCTTGCCAAGATACGAATCATAAAACCTTTTGTGGTGTCGTGGTGTTATAAAAGTTTCGTCATTGCCCAAAATATTAAATTTTTTTATTACGTACTTATATACGTAATATCCGTCTTTTATTTGTGGAGGCCTCAAAAGTCAACGGTAATCTTTTCATTGGCCAAGAATATTTATTTTGACATAAAATAGATAAATTTGAGAAAATAAAGTCCGTCTTTTGGAATAGAACGGCCTAAAATATCCGACGAAAAGATATTTTCATCGGCCATGTGTTGGCTTTTGATATAAAATAATGAATTTGATAAAATAAATCCGTCTTTTGTCATGGAATGGCCTCAAATATCTGACGGAAAGATAATTTCATCGGCCGAAGTATTTATTTTGAGTATATGTAAGTGTTTTTGAGAAAAAGAAAAAGATGAACAAATTTTGTGTTTGAGGGAGAGGAAAAAGAGGTGAAAAATATGCGTGGATTTTTTGAGAGAGAGGAAGAATAAAAATGTGTGTGTGGAAATGCCTTCCCATCACTCCTATTTATAATGAAATTGGGAATCTCTTATTGTCCAATGGATAAAGAGATGCCCCCTCTTTATATAATAGCTCATATTTTGGTCCTTAGGGTATTGATCAAAGAATTTTCATCTTTTTGACCAATGGATAAAATTGTTGTCTAAAGGATAGTGTCATTGAGTTGTCATTGTCAGATGTGACAAGACATTATGTGTAGTTATTGTCGGATGTGACAAGACATCATAGTGTAGTCATTGTCGGATGTGACAAGACATTATTGTGTGGTCGTTGTCGAATGCGATAAGATGTTGAATTATTATACTGTGTAAAATAAATTGATTCGACTTGGCATTTGCGGACCGTAAAAATATACAAAATGCAGGTATTGATTTGTAATTATGAAAAATGTAAAGAATGTTCAAAAAATTAAAAAATATAGTTTAATATGAAAAATATTATAAAAATGTGATGTCATGTGGTGTACATGTGCAGATAGAAATCCTTTTATAAGGAGAATTATTAATAAATTATGAAAAGTAAAAATACGACAACAAATTGATAAAAATCCTAAAGTAAAGATGATTATCAATAATTTGTCAACAATTATAAAAAGATGAAAAAAAATATATTTTGTACCCTTTAATGATCAAGAAGCCTGAAAACGTTAATTTTAGGAACGGAGAGTAAAAATTGGGTGTCAACAGTTGCCCCTTTTCATTTGAGGACGATGTAGAAGTCTTCAAACGAAAACGTTGACGTGTAGCCAATTTTGCTCGACAAAAAATAATTTTTTTTTGTTATAGAAAAATTCGACCGAACTCTAATTTAGAGTTGCCTACATACCTCAAGTTAATGAGGATCAGGTCGAGTATAGTTCAAAAGAATAGGTAGATTGTCTCTTGCCTTGTTATTAAGGGCGAATGATCATATGAAATGATTATTTAGAGGAGGACTACGTGGGAACAAAAGTATTCACATATTCCCGATGCTACCTTTCAAATTACCCAGTATCGAGTTGTTAGATATTGGGGATGCAAGATTGTGTACCTGCTGGGGAGAAATAATAATTGTGGGGTTGTAATGACCGAACTCTGCATAGAGCTTCCAATATATCTCGAGTGTTACGAGAATCAGGTCAATGTAGTTCGAAATGAGAAAATAGAAAATTTTGGGGAGATTCTCAAAATTTGCCCCAGTGTATGATGTGGGATTTGAAAAAAAAGTGTTGTTGTTCTAAATTGTACCCTTTGTTGAAAAGATGTATGATGTCTCCGATTTTCTACGGGGACTTGAGGATGAATGACTGGTGTCTTCGATTGTTTGCGAAGACTGATGTTGATGAATGAAAGATGTCTTCGATTGTCTACGAAGACATGATGACATCTCCAATTGTCTATGGAGACAGATGCTGATTGTCATCTTTGATTGTCTACGAAGACTGTGTGATGGTCGTCCTCAGTTGTCTATGAAGACTAAGGTCATCAACCGATGAGGCAATGACATCACGATTGGTGGAACAGCTGGAAGGTAATAGCCTCTCGACTGGTGGGGCTATGAAAATGTAAAAGCCTTTCGACTGGCAGGGCTTTGAAAGGTAACAACCTCTCGACTGGTGGGGCTATGAGAATGTAAAAAGCCTTTCGACTAACGGGGTTATTGAAAGGTGATAGCCACTCGACTGGCGGGGCTATGAAAATGTAAAAGCCTCTCGACTGGCGGGGCTTTGAAAGGTAATAGCCACTCGACTGGCGGGGCTATGAAAATGTAAAAGCCTCTCGACTGGCGGAGCTTTGAAAGGTAATAGCCACTCAACTAGCGGGGCTATGAAAATGTAAATGCCTCTCGACTGGCAGGGCTTTGAAAGGTAATAGCCTCTCGACTGGTGAGGCTATGAAAATGTAAAATCCTCTGAGAACACCCAATTGAAAAGCAAAATGTCCGAGTTTGAAGGTTGTATCTTGAAGAGAAAGGTCAATTATTGGTATTCGGAGATAGGCGTCTTACACGTAAAGTGTGTGCATGTATGTGAAGGCATGGTTTGAAAGAAAAGATTTTTTTTTTTGTATTTTCGTTGTAAAAATATGTTGAAAGATGAAAATGTGGAAGATTGCTTTGTGTTTTCTTTGTAAGAATGCAGAAAGGTGAAAATGCAGAAAATTGTTTTGTATTTTCTTTGTAAGAAATTTTGAACAATGAAAAGATATAATTGTGTCTTGACTACAGTTGGTACCAACAATTAGTAGTGTGTATAAGAATCCCCCTATCTCTTTTCTAGCTAACCGAGATCGACTTCAGGGTAACTTCTATAGCTTCGAGTGGTACCTCAGATATACCTAAGTATCGACAAGATTTGTTTGTCTTGCTTCAAACAAAGATTTTGAACTGTGCATGTTCCCATGTTTCAAGTGCGATCTCCAGAAAGAATGTCTCGTTCTCACACTTATTTGAATATTATTTTCTTTTAAATTTGGAGACGTCTAGAAATATACACTCACACTCAGAAAGAATTTCAATGAATGAAATTGTGATACCATAGACTTGGCCTTCATGTAAGTATCCACTAATGTGAGAAAACTTAGAGTAGGATCTTGTAGGACTTGTTATTGGCTTTGGGGTCGGGTAGGATGACATCTGGGATAAAAGTGACTATTTCCTCAATGAGCATTGCACTATATTATGCTTTTGACACTCGATCTTCTTTATTGTGCTTCTTTGGACCTTGTTTTGTATTTGTTTCGACTTCTTTTGAATCTTGTGTTGGATTTTTTCCCCTTTTCGATATATTTTCCTTTTTTTTTTCTTTTTTGGGGGATAATGATTCCCCACCTTTATCAGAGTTATCTCTTTTTTTGTGGGGGGTCTTGCTCCTTCTTTCTTTGAAGTCATCTTTTATTTTTGTTCTTCTGGGGATATTCATCCTTTGCCTTTGGTAACTTTGATCTTGAATCTTCATTCGAAACTTACACGTACTTAGTGCGCTTAAGGAGGTGGGCCAAAGAGGAATAATGCATGTAAGCACTCAAAAGGTATAGGCTCAAATGTGGTTATTCCAAAGAAAAGGTTTCAGGCTCAAAGGGGGAAATACTAGGGATTGATGTTATTTGGTAGGATGTGGAAGGCACAATCTAGTCAAGAAAGGCCTACAATCCTTTCCCAAACTAAGTGTAACTCAGAATTTCACCTCAACAGACATTCAGGTCAAGTTCTGGATCAACAATGCAATGCAATGAACTAGTCTAAAGCTCACCACATAATGCACTTGAAACAATGGGGTTGTCTTTGTTCTTGTCTTAGATATATACAAGAGAATTTTTGAGTGTTACTTAGGTTTGACTAAGAGGTACCAAAAGAATCTATGGTTTACCGCGAAGTCGGTCCTCTCCATCATACCAATTTGTTCTTTCTCATGCACACTCCTAATTGTGTTGGTACCAACCAAGTCAAAATTTTATTTTATTTAAAAAAAGAATGGGACCGAACCCAAATGAGGGTTGCCTACGTATCTTATGAAAACAAGAATCAGGTCTGCGTAGTTCAGGCGAATTTACAAATTTTTATGTAGCATGTATGAATGTACAAGAGTAGTGGTCATCTTTGAAAGTAATGTGAAAGACGATCAGGAAGGAATTTCTTGTATCAGCAAAATTGGTTCGATCAGCTGATCGAGAGGATGGATGCCGAGCATGAGGAGAGTTTTGAAATTACTTCAATATGTCGACGAGATTGAAAAGGACAGACATTGAAAAAGTTATGGCATTATTTCACCATAGTTAGTAGGATTGTTATGAATGAAAGAATATTGAACCCTTGCTTTGATAGTGGGGACCGATACACCGCAAATTTAATGGTTTACGACGTCAGAAAGAAGAAGCTAGATGTTTTCAAACCAAAATCGGGTGAGGATTTGGAGGTAGGTCGCCTAAACACTAATGTTATTGATATTTGAATTTGAGGAATCATTTATTTGCGCTCTTGAACACTTTTGGAGAGCGTCTTTGAACTGTTTCAGAAAAATTGCCCCAGAATAAATACCGAAGAAATTATTTTGAAATAGTGAAGAGACCGAACCCTAATATAGGGTTGCCTACGTATCTTGTCAGGACAAGAATCAGGTCAAAACGTAGTTCAAATAAATTTGAGTTTGTATACAGCATGACCTATTTCTAAAATAGAAATTTTCCTAAATGGTTGAGAGTAAGACTGAATAATTGCGAAAAGGCACACTAGCCTAAATGCACCAAATCTGAAACTAAGAAATCCAAAGAAGGTTCGGAGGAGTGCAGTACACCCCTCGCGTGTTCAGTGTGTGAATTGTGTACGGCCAAAAACTCAATGGAATTGTGAATTATGATTAAAAGAATAATGTGTAACAATTCCGATAGATAAAGTGTATTAAACAAATAATGAATAAAAGAATTGATAAGGCAGCAAAATTGATTTGTGCAAATAATATAAAGAATTCATAAAAAAATTCTACACAATTTTTAATATGAACAGATAAAGAATCAAAGAATTAATGTATACAAAAATATAAAAATACCTTCCTCAATTAAGAAATTGAGTCTATCATGGTTAGAACCTGCTGTAATTTCCCAGCAGAGTCGCCATTCTGTCATGCCCTGTTTTCACCAAGGTTAAACAAAACATGACTTATTAGACTCTAGAGAATTGAAATTTTTTACAGAGTCGCCACCTAATTTTTAAGGAAAATAAGGAAACCTGTTTATTCATTAACACGTATGATTGATGTTTTTAGTCGGCGAAAAACCAATTGAGACTCTAGGTAAGGGTTCAAATTATCCCGAAGGGAAGGGGTTAGGCACCCTTCAGGATCCACAAATGTGGTACCCGGCTAGACTAAACTTATCAATGAGGGAGGAGGTATACATATTTAAAATAATGTAAAAGTGTATGTGTATTAAGTATAAAATAGTTATTTTGAAAAAACACAAATGTAAAATTATGTAAAAGTATATGTATATTAAATATACAAATAAAATCTATTGTTATAGAAACATGTAAAAGATATGTATAAAAATGTATAAATTACATGTGAAAAAGAAAGTATTTTGTGATGTATGAAAAGAAATATGTACAAGATACGTATAAAATGTATAAATTACATGTGAAAAAGAAAGTATTTTGTGACATGAAAAGAAATGTATTTTGATGTGCCATGAAAAGGAAAAGCATTTACAAGTAGTATTTTTATTTGATTAAAGTTACAGAGAAAAGTAAAGATTTATTTGAGAAGAAAAGACTACATAATATGTGAATTATTTGATTAACTTAATTCTTTTATCTAAATATTAAAGGTCTAAGTTTTGCTTAAAAGCGATGAAATTATGTAAATAAAGAATATCCCCGTCCGGCACCCAAAAAATAAAGTTTCCACTATCTTTTATCTTTATATACAATTATACAAACGAGAAATAAACTACAAACATAAAGCTCGAGAATTATGTATAAGTGCTTGATAAAGAAATGAAGAAATAATCATTAAAGTAAGTGAAATTATGTGCACACACATGTACATATAGATGTACATATAAAAATAGTGTCTTGTTATAAAATGGGCTCGAATTAAGTTTTAGACTCGCCATGGCTACGAAGTGATTGCTCGACTAATCGGACGTCCTAAATCGTCTTGCCAAGATACAAATCATAAAACTTTTTTATGGTGTCATGGTGTTATAAAAGTTTCGTCATTGCCCAAAATATTTAATTTTTTTATTACGTATTTATATACGTAATATCCGTCTTTTATTTGTGGATGCCTCAAAAATCGACGGTAATCTTTTCATTGGCCAAGAATATTTATTTTGACATAAAATAGATAAATTTGAGAAAATAAAGTCCGTGTTGTGTAATGGGATGGCCTCAAAAATCCGACGGAAAGATATTTTCATCGGCCATGTGTTGGCTTTTGATATAAAATAATGAATTTGACAAAATAAATCCTTCTTTTGTCATGGAATGGCCTCAAATATCTGACGAAAAGATAATTTTATCGGCCAAAGTATTTATTTTGAGTATATGTATGTGTTTTTGAGAAAAAGAAAAAGATGAACAAATTTTGTGTTTGAGGGAGAGGAAAAAGAGGTGAAAAATATGTGTGGATTTTTTGAGAGAGAGGAAGAATAAAAATGTGTGTGTGGAAATGCCTTCCCATCACTCCTATTTATAATGAAATTGGGCACCTCTTATTGTCCAATGGATAAAGAGATGTCCCCTCTTTATATAATAGCACATCTTTTGGTCCTTAGGGTATTGACCAAAGGATTTTCATCTTTTTGACCAGTGGATGAAATTATTGTCTATAGGATAGTGTCATTGAGTTGTCATTGTCAGATGTCACAATACATTATGTGTAGTCATTATCGGATGTGACAAGACATCATAGTGTAGTCATTGTCGAATGTGACAAGACATTATCGTGTGGTCGTTGTCGAATGCGACAAGCTATTGAATTATTATACTATGTAAAAATAAGTGATCCGACTTGACATTTGCGGACCGTAAAAATATACAAAATGCAGGTATTGATTTGTGATTATGAAAAATGTAAAGAATGTTGAAACTATTAAAAAATATAATTTAATATGAAAAATATTATAAAAATGTGATGTCATGTAGTATACGTGTGCAGATAATTGTAAAATGTTAAAAATAATAATGAATTGATAGAAATCCTATTATAAGGAGGATTATTAATAAATTATGAAAAGTAAAAATACGACAACAAATTGATAAAAATTCTAAAGTAAGGATGATTATCAATAATTTGTCAACAATTATAAAAAGATGAAAAAATTATATTTTGTACCCTTTAATGATCAAGAATTCTGAAGACGTTAATTTTAGGAACGGAGAGTAAAAATTGAGTGTCAACACATGATTGTTTATGTGTTTTAAAGTAAGGGTTTTGACATGAATGGTCAATTAATGGTTTTCCCATGGTTTTGTTTTGCATTACCTATGTTTTAACCATGGCTTTGAACTTGCAGGTGTATGATTATGGTGAATAAACTAAGGGATTATGATTTCTCAAACTTATCACTTTTGAAGTGATTATGATCCTAACCTAATATTGTGAAATTATTTTAGATATGAGAAATATGGGAATTAAACTATTCTGGAACTATTGCATTATAATATTGAATTAAACCTTGTGGGTTGGTTGTTTTCAAAGGCTGTTGCATAGTTGAACCAATGGGATTGTGATTTCCCAAGCAATGAAATTATTTCGGCATGTTGATGATACCTTGCAAGTATAGTTGGTATGATGATACCAACAATGTATGCCTAACTATATATTGTGGTTCAATGAATGAATTTGTGTGTTAAATATTTTTAATTGTTCTTTAAAATAGACTATGTAGCTGAGTCGTGAAAGTGGAGGTCCTGAGGGACAAACACTGAAATTGCAATTGCCAATGCGGTGGTCTACCGGGTGGTTTGAGCCCTCCTTATTATTATTCTCATATTATTAGGAGATTCAAGTCCCCCGTATCTTACATGAATTGGTGCTCATATTCCTTGATATGTAGAGAGATTCAATTCCCCATAGTGTATATGTTTACCCTCTGGTTCATGCAGCCACACCGGGCCCTACCAGTTGGGGGGAGAGCTGGGACCATATAAACCGTGGGTGCCTTATATGTTATGACAATTGAGATACACAATCCAGACTATGATTTTAAACGTGCATGTTAAGATTTGTTTCCTGTCCCGACATGTGATATATATATATATATATTGGATGATGTGCAAGAAATTTTGAATGATTTGAATTGTTATTCATGGCATTATGTTATCCCATATCCCTGAGTTACATGCTAGTGCTCCAACCGCTAATTGTCTACTTACGTTGTATCCACTCGTGATGCAGGAACTAGCCATACTTCTACCTCCCCTGTTTAGTGATTCAGATTTGGGATTCGGCTCGTGAGTTGACATTGAAGTGGTGAGCTTCCTTACATCGAAAGTCAACATATCATGTTTTTGGTTCCTTGTATTACTGATTACTAGACTTGTTTTGGCTATTGTTGGGGGCATGTCTCGATACTTTATTGATATTCAATTTTGGTTCTTGGTTTAGAAGTCTTTGTTTGGATTACTGTGGATTTGGGTTACGTTAGTAGGATGTTTTGGTCGATTTTCGATCGATAGAGTATAAACATGTTTTTATTAGATTTGAGCTTATCTTTATGTTATCTTCGTTGATGTTCGATATTCATACGACATTGGGGATGCTGTATTGGTGTAGTTAGGGGAAGGGGGTAATCTCCGGTCCATGTGGGACTTAAGATACCCATCACATCCAGGCCTTGGTTCGGGTCATGATACTAGTCTTATGTTTTAGAATTCTTGATATACTTAATAACTTCTTTATTTTTTCCAATAGCTGCATCATCCTTCTCTAAATCCTCTTTAACAATTAAGTTAAGAATGTGATTTCCATAACGAACATGAAAAACTTTTCTTCACAAACTAGCGAAGGCATCAAAAACAAATGATTCTTCAAATTATCCACAACACTATAATTGGAAGTAGCATTATCTAAAGTAAGGGTAAAAGTTTTCTTTTTGATTCTGCATTTTGTAATAAATCAATTAATAAATGACCTAAAATTGTACCAGTATATGGAGGAGAAATATGTCGAAATATCAAAACTCTCTTATGAAGAACCCAATTTAAGTCCACATAATGAGATGGAACACACATATAGCCATTCGATACTAATGAACTCCACATGTCAGATGTCAAACACACTTTAGTAGTTATTATTGCAAGCTCGGATTTTAGAAGTTCTTTTTTTCCTTGCTTACATATTCAAGATATCCCACTCGGCCGTGTTTTTTAAGATGCGTCTCATTATTGGATTTAGATATGAATGTATGTCCCTAGTGCCTTTATGTTCTACAAATTTGAAAGGATAATTATGCTTACATATTGCCATAGAAATTTTTTTTTGATAAGATTTTTGATCTATCGGTTCACTTTGAGACTCTTTTGCTTTCCCCATATGTATAGAATGTTTCATCAAATGATGCTTCAAATTTGATACTTCAGATGTAGGATAAAACATGTAATCTTGTTCACACAATGTACATTGGATTTTAAACTTTCCATTACTAGAAATATCAGGCTTCAACCTAACAAAAGAATCTCAAACAATGGATGTTTTCCTCTTGCCTTGTTTTTAATGTTGAAGCACTTCGTTCACAAGAATCAGCATGCGCATACATTGATATCTCTACCTAAACCAAAAGTTATATTCAAAATATTCAACACTCTGAAATGAAAGTAGAAAAAGGAGCACATGAATAATAGTTCATGAACAAAATAAAGAACAAACATGCAAAATCACAAAACAACCAATACTATTTGTCTAATTTTTCTTTCTTCAAAATAAAAAATCCAACACCCCTTCAACACTATTACCCCCATTCCCCAATAAAAGAGAGTAAAAATCAAATATCAATTAAAATAGATTGAGAAGAAAAAAAGAAGAAAAAAGAAAAAGAGCGAGAGAGATAGAAATAGAGCAAGTGACTTACCAGGGAAGTCAATAGATCTAGGGAGGTGTTGTTCAGAGCTTGGGTGATGTTGGTCGGAGCTTGGGTGGTGTTGGTCGGAGCTTGGGTGGTGTTGGTAGGAGGAAGAAGCATACCTCACATAACCATTTTGAGTCTCTGGTGAGCTCTTTTTAAAAAAAATTGGGTGACAGGGTTTTAGGGTTTATTTACCTATTTTATCCAATTAATTATCCATATTATGGGTGGATAATATGGGTCGGCCAATTTTAAACCTATTTTGAACAAAATGGATATCCAACCCATTTAAAATATGTTGGATTGGATGGATATCCATTTTTTAAAACCATTTTGCCACTCCTGGTGACAACTTTACTGAATTGAATGACAAAGTCCTTCCCACTTTAAGGTGCTCAGACTATTTAATTTGATACTCCATGTGGGAGAACCACCTAAACACACGAAATCAAGTACGCCATAGGCTAAGATCTTATGAGTAGTGGGATTGGTCTAATTGCTTGAGACTAATGATCACGAAAGCTCATATAAGCCACAACAAGAAGGCAATTGATAAATAATTTGTAAGATCTGACAAGGCATTGGCCAGCTCCTTATGAAAAGGCTCTTAAGTATGACATATGATATAAGTTGAACATTGTGCAAGCACATTATGAAAATGAGAGATATTGCTGCTAAATCAAGTTTCTTGAGATTGATATGTCTGCACCATTTCTTGTACATTTTATTCTCAACTACCTTCCTGTAGAATATGTTCTATTTAAGATATCTTACAACACACAAAGATAAATGGTCAATTAATGAAATATTAATCATGTGTGTTCAAGAAGAAGATAAGTTGAACATGAGATAACCTAAAAGTATTAATTTAGTGACTCATGATAAGAGGAATGCAAAGAAGTGCAAAAGTTATTGTACAAAGAAAAAGACAGTTTTGACAAAAACTCTTGAAGGAACACTAGAAGAAAGACTGCCTAAAATAAAAGAAATGACTTGAGAATAAAGGTAATTTTACCTTTGTATGTTACGAATTTGATTTCATTATAGTTTCTGATAATACTTGGCGGATTAATTCTGATGCCACAAGTTGTATTGCCAAAATCGTATAAGATTTTTCAACTATAAATAATCCAATGAAGTGTGAACAAAATATTTATTCTGATAATAGAACGACATCACATGTGAAAGATGTGGGGACTTCTAGGATCATTTTAAAGATTATTTTCAATTAAATTTGAAAAACATCTTTTATGTTCCATCGTATTCAATAACTAATTATGATTTCAATTTTTATTTATTTACAATGAAATATTTAAAAGGAAATAAAGTTACTGGTTTTGAAATTTGTATGAAAAAATATTTAATCTTGAGCTAGGCCCACGACTGAATTTAATGTATTAATTTTACATGATAAAAAAATTGACACTAAGAAATGTATTATCAATGAAAATTCATCAAGTCTTTGGCACAAGAGAATGAAACATATCTCTATTGATAGAATCAAAAGGTTAATTAATGATGGAGTTCTTGAAGCCCTTAATTTTTCTGACTTTGGTACTTGTGTGGACTGCTTAAAGGGTAAGCCAACCGACAAATCTACTAAAGGTATCAAAAGTAGTTCTTAATTTCTTGAGATCATACATACACATATCTGTGGATCTTTTTCTACCCCTTACTTGGATGATGAAAGATATTTTATCTCATTTATTGATGACTATTCAAGATACATATTTCTATTTTATGTGTAATAAATCAGAAGCACTTGAAGTTTTTAAAGTTTTTTAAAACAGAAGTAGAGAAATAAATTAGAGCTCAGATCAAAATTGTAAAATTTGATAGGACTAGAGAATATTATGTACGTACACGAAAAATGGGCAAGTTAAAGGTCCATTTGCTGATTCATGAAAAGGAATGTATAATTGCTCAATACCATACCAGAAATACCACAATAAAATGATGTGGCAAAAAAAAGGACTCAAACATTAATGGACATGGTAAGAAGAATAATTATAGGATCAAATTTATATTTATCCTTATGGAGTGAAGCCTTATTAACTTTTAGTATATTTTAAATAGGATTCCATCCTAGCTATCCCAAGACATCCCTTTTGAATTATTTAAAGGATGAAAATCTTGTTTAAGCCATTTATTCATTTAGGACTGTCCAACTGAAATGAGGGTTTATAACCCACATTTAAAAAGTTGGATGAACGAACAATAAGCAGTTTCTTTATAGGTTATATGGTTAATTCTAAGGAATTTAAATTTTACCATCCTTCTCATTCTCCAAAAAATATTAAGGCTAAAAATGCTAATTTTCTTGAGGAACATCAAGAAAGTGAGAGTGGTTCAAGTCAACTAGTGGAACTAAAAAAATATAATGGAACCACTTGTGCTACCTATATAATTAAAAACTTGAATGCAAATTAGATAAATTCTCATGAATTATCTGAAGAGCAGTAAGTTCAAGAGCCACCGTCACTTGATGAGCCACATGAAGAGCTACCCACTTTACCTGAATCTATTATTGAAGGAGAACCTAAACAAGTGAAAGTAAGAAAATCCTCAAGAGTTCATAAATCAATAATTTCTAGTGACTGCGTTGTATATCTCCAAGAGTTTGATTATGCTATTAGACTAAAAGATGATCCATGTTCTTTTTTCATAAGTCATGAATGGAGAAACTCCATACTTTGGTATGATGTCATGAAAGAAGAATTGAAATTCATGATCAAAAATAAAGTTTGAAATCTCATTGAATTTTCAAAAGAAGTCTCTACTATAGGATCTAAATGAGTTTATAAAATCAAAATAGACTCATTTGGTAGTGTTTGACGATATGATCCTAGACTTATAGCCAAGTGTTTCACTTAAAAAAAGATATTGATTATCATGAAACCTTCTCTCCTATATCAAAGAAGAATTCATTAAGAATAATCATGGCATTAATAGCTCACTTTGATTTAGATCTACATGAAATGAATCTGAAAATGACTTTTCAGAATGACGATCTTGAAGAGAAAGTATGCATGCATCAACCTATAGAATTTTGTGATAAGGATGAAAGTTACCTTATTTGCAAGTTGAATAAATTCATTTATTGACTAAAAATAATCTTTCCACTGGTGATATTTCATAATGTTATTTCTTTATTTGAATTTAAGAATAACATTATTGATCAATCTATATACCTTAAAATAAGTGGGAGAAAAATATTTTTTCTAGTCCTATATGTGGATGATATTTTACTTGCTAGTAGTGATTTAAAGTTGTTGTATGAGATGAAATAGTTTCTCATCTATAATTTTAAAATGAAGTATATGTGTGTAGTTTCATATGGCATTGATATAGAGATTCACAAAAAAAGATTTCAACGATTACTTGATTTATCTTAATAGGACTACATTAAATGGATTTTGGAAAGATATGAAGTGAAAAACTACACTTATAGAAGCACCAATCATTAAAGGTGACAAATTCTGATTGAATCAATGTCCACAAAATGTATTAAAGCAAAAGAGCAAATAAAAGGTATTACATATGCTTTTCTTGTTAGAAGTCTTATGTATGCACAGGTCTGTACTAGACATGATATTGCCTTTATAGTTGAAATACTTGACAAATATCAAAGTAACCCTGATCTTGATCATTTAAAAGATGTTAAAAAGGTTTTAAGATATTTGCAAGGAATCAAGGATTTTAAGATAACATACAAATATTTTGACTCATTGAAATTCGTTGGGTATTCAGAATTTGATTTGGGTGGATTCAAAGGTAGTGGTAAATCTATTTTTGAATATATTTTTCTCCTTGTTAGATGTGCAGTGCCTTGGAAAAGTGTTAATCAAATTATTGTTGCGACATCCACATTGAAAACTAAATTTATATCATGCTAAGAAGATACATCACTAACGTTATGGCTGAAGAATTTCACTTTAAACCTTAAAGTTGTTGATTATATTAGAAGACTATTGAGATTGTTTTGTGATAATTTATCTACGACATTATTTTCAAAGAATAATAAGAATGATAGTTGAAGTAACAAATTGATATGAAGCATTTGATGGTTAGAGACTATGTCAAGAAAGTACAATATGAGTTTTGAACGTGTTAAACGTACTACTATGATGAAGGATCATGCATCATGTATGGAACTTAGTAACTTATTGTAGTCTTGCTTTATTTTCTAACACTTTATCTAGACACAATCATTATACATGATTGTGCATATTTTGATTTTCATGTATTATAAAGTGATCATTGGATCAAATAAAGTTGGACTTTAAATGACTTATATTAAGCTCATTTTAAAAGTTGATGAACACTTTATTTAGAATGTACTGTGTGTTGTTTACATGAAAAGAAGTGTTTGATTACGATCATGACCACCATGAGTCTTGTATTAATATATTCTTGACAAAGTGATTGTTGCATAATTATTAAGTAGGGTGAATATACGTTTATGACCATACTGCTTATTTTCACTCATAAAAAATTGTCTGATTTTGTTATGTGGGTCAAGTTGGAGAATGTCAGAAAATCACTTCTCATTTAATACTTTGTGTATGCCCCATATTATTTGATAATTAAATATTACCTTATCTCTCAAGTAATGTAATGAATTAGTTAATTAATTTTTCTTCAAGTTATGCATATATGGTATTTCTTTGATGGCAAGAAATAACTATGTAAAGTCTCTAGGGTTAAAATTATTTGCCTAAGAGTCCTTAATCTATCAATAAATACGTTCGTGACTCCATCAGTCTGACATACTCTTTGATAGGCATACACTAGAAAACTCTAAGATTATTCTTCTCTCTTTTATGTTACAAGTTGGTGAATACAATTGAAAAATCATGGCTGAAGGTACATTTTTATTAATTATTTACTTTGTTTGCTTTGTGATATGTGTTGAAATTCAACACTTATAACTTATATTTTATTTGATATTTAACTTACACGCACCGATATTGTGAATGAACCATATGATTTTACCAGACTATCATATTTTTACATGTTGCAATAGATTATATGTACATATTACTTTTTTATGTTACTTAAAAGTGGCTTAACATAATTATTTGGGGATAAAAGACATATTTCTACTAAATCTAGATAGTAGTATATATTCATGTTACAAAGTGATGTGAACTCGCATACTATGGACTTGGGCAATTCTCCCCTCATGATCTAGATTTTGAGGTTCAGTTAGGCTCAAAATCTATTATTTATATGGTATCAGAGCTAGCCCATCCCAAATCTTTGTTCACCAATGTCCACCCCTATATTATATTGTCCACGCTCCAGTTAACAAGGCCTGGGTATGCAAGGAAGTGTTAAGTACCCTACATAAAAAAAGAGATGGGTAATTGGTCTCTATGGACTTGGGAAATCCTCCCCTCATGAGCTATCTTTTGAGGTTGAGTTAGGCCCAAGATTCATTTTTTACATGGTATCAGAGTCATCCCATCCCAAATCTTTGTTCACCGATGTTCGACCCCCATATTATATTATTCATGCTTCAGTTAACAAGGCTTGGGCGTGCGGGGGAGTGTTAAGTATCCCACATAAAAAAAGGATGGGTAATTGGACTCCTTATATGGACTTGGACAATCCTCCCCTCATGCTATATTTTGAGGTTTCTTTACAATATTCATGTTACAAAGTGATGTGAACTCGCATACTATTAATTTGTAAAGTAAGAAAATGGAGTATTCGAAACTTCATGTTGATTTAATGTGAAAAGATTTTTGGTTACTATTTGTTTAATGTGGCAATGCAGGGTCCTGTAAGGCAAACCATCATAATATGGTATCAAGATAAGGAGAAGAATAAGATGCATGGATGGAGTGTGATCCTACTTATGCGTCCATTATTTTTGTATCGCTTATTTCTTTCTTTTTTACTTGTGTCATTTTGATACGATAATAATCATGAAAATAGACTTATGTGGGTGTTCATTGAAAGCAACTAAGTGTATGTGCAAGATAAGTGTAATTAAAGGCCCAAATACATACCAAAACAACCCACTCCATACACTAAAGGGGAAGTCCATTCTTGAAGGGCCTTTTTGGTCATTTTAACTTCTATTTGTTTTGTAATATATAAGGAACATGTTAGGATTTATTCACTTAGTTTTTGAATGTTGAAAATGGTAGAACACACTTGAAACCCTCAAGTTTTCTCTCTTGTGAGGCTTGGCCGAAACTAGGTTACAACATTAGGGTGAAATATCTTTTATTGTTTGTTTGCTTGGAATTTAGGGTGTTTGAAGGCTTGAGGTCCTCTCTTGTGTCTCTTTGAAGAGTGTAGGTGTTCCTACTATCATTATTAAGGGTTTTTGTGTGTCATCTACATTTAGGTTCTTAGTCATTATAGTAGTTTATGTCTCACTATCTATCCCTTTGTCTTTTGTAATCTTGTAACGTTATATCTTGTTGTTGTGGAATCTAAATCTTGTTATTCTTGTTTTCATCTTGTTCATCTCGTTATTGTTGTGTTGGCTGTTTTTGGTGTCAAATACACCCTTGTTTCTTGTATTCTTGTAATACTTGTCGAATTCGAGTGAGGTCACCTTTTGGTCCACGTTTTTTCTTGAATTTGTGGACTGTTTGGGGTATGTTTTGTGTTTTTCCTTATTTTTATTGTATCATTTGGTATCATATCCATCTTTGGTGTTGTTCTTACAATACCAATCTTGGGCTTTCTTGCTAAAAAAAATAAAAAAAAATGGTGTTCTTGTTGTTCTTGGCCTTGAAAGTGTTGTTCTTATTGTTCATCTTGGCCGAGGTTGCTTGCAACGTCTAGATCTAGTAGTCCTTTGGTGTTTATTGTTGTTTCTTGTGTTAGTTTCGTGATTCACTAACACTAAAAGATGTCTAGATCTACATTTGAGCTTGAACTTGTTAAAATTGTGTTGTGAACAAGGACCTAGGGCGAGAATTTGTGACTTGTTGTGGCTGGTTGGGTATTGAATTCGTGAATATTGTTCTTGTTCTTGAAGGATTGTTGTGGTGTTCATGTTGTTCCTCATCTCATCTTACAACTTAAGACAACCAAAAGTTTAATATAGATTAAAAAAGGTGAACCTACAAGTTGTAAAGTTGTTTGTGAGAAGACTTGAGCCATCACTTCCTTGACTTGACATCTACTTTTCAACCACTTTTCCTTGTTACAAGGGACCTTATTTTGTGGGAATTGTACAAAGTCAAGTCTTGCCTTTTGAAGATTAGACTTAAAGGAGATTCAAGACATATACTTTCCCTCCAAAACTAATTGTTTCCATTACATAGTAACTAAAGTTTGTAAACTTCAACTAGTGACTAATTGTGGGGCTGTGACCAATGGTGTGCTTCCACGTCACCCAAGTTACTGTTCACATGAAAATTTTAAGCTCAAATTGTGATCTTTTAGTTTCATTTTGTTGTCTCATTAGTTTCGTTTGTTGATTCCAATACTAACTTACAAACTAGTGACAATTTACTAGATTGTGAGTTGGTTTTGAAACCATTTTTTCCGTGTTTACGTTCCTTTGTGTGTTTTTATTCTTTTGAGTCATTGTACACACTCGGTTCACCTCTCAACGTCTCACGGATTACAAGAAAACTTACAACAATTCTGAGATCTAAATTGAGAAAATCCAAGGGACAAAGGATTAAAGAGAGAGTGTGAGGACCATTCTTTGAACGACTAACTTGTTTATTGTTTTGTAGGTAACTTCTTGGGTACAATGAACAACAATTCTCTTGGTGCTATCTTGGAAAGACTTGAAACTATCAACCGAGGAATAGAAAGTATGCTCACGACTATGTTCTCAATCTGAGGAGAGATGTCTACTATGAATGAGAGGTTGGATCGAATGGAGAGTCGAAGGAACTCTCGTGCTTCTACCCCTCGACTCCATGTTTCCTCAAGTGGTCATGACGAAAACCCTTCCATCGCCATTGCCTACAAAAGTCAACCCTCTAAGTTTACCATAAAATGCCATGAGCCAAGTTACTAATTACCCTCAAAATCGAGAACAAGGTAGATCACTTCTCCCGCAAGTTGATCAAGTCCCACAAGAAGGACTTGGAGGCCCATTCCCCCCATCCAAGATCCATAACTGAAGCTCCACATTACCAAAATAGCCCTCTCAACCAAAACTCCACTTCCCCAAAACTGACATGTCCATATATAGGAGTATGGAAGAAAGGGACACGAAGAATATGGAGTCTACGATGATACTTATATGATGGAAGGAGGCTTGAGTCGGATAATATTGAAGCCAAGTCTCAAGATGGAGAGGAAGCCGAGGTTCAAAATGAAGATGTTGACTGAGACTTGGTCATATTGAGATCTCGGGTTCTTCATGTTTTGCGGACTGTTTTGAGTGTTATTTTTTGAAGTGGCCAATTGAACGAAGTGAAGACGTGAATTTGTGGGCAAATTCTTCTCAAGATGGAGAGGATGATAAGAGAATAATCACGGAAATAGACTTATGTGGGTGTGCATTAAAAGAAACCAAGTGTATGTGCAAGAGAAGTGTAATTAAAGGCCCAAATACATACCAAAACAGCCCACTCCATACACTAGAGGGGAAACCCATTCTTGAAGGGCCTTTTTGGTTATTTTAACTTCTATTTGCTTTGTAATATATAAGGAACATGTTAGGGTTTATTCACTTAGTTTTTGAATGTTGAAAATGGTAGAACACACTTGAAATCCTCAAGTTCTCTCTCTTGTGAGGCTTGGCCGAAACTAGGTTACAACATTAGGGTGAAATCTCTTTTGTTGTTTGTTTGCTTGGAACTTGGGGTGCTTGAAGGATTGAGGTCCTCTCTTGTGTCTCTTTGAAGAGTGTAGGTGTTCCTACTATCATCATTAAGGGTCTTTGTGTGTCATCTACACTTAGGTTCTTAGTCATTATAGTAGTTTATGTCTCACTATCTATCCCTTTGTCTTTTGTAATCTTGTAACATTATATCTTGCTGTTGTGGAATCCGAATCTGGTTATTCTTGTTGTCATCTTGTTCATCTCGTTATTGTTGTGTTGGCTGTTTTTGGGTATAAAATACACCCTTATTTCTTGTATTCTTGTTATACTTGTCGAATTCGAGTGAGGTCCCCTTTTGGTCCACGGTTTTTCTTGAATTTGTGGACTTTTTGGGGTATGTTTGGTGCTTTCCCTTGTTTGTCTTGTATCACATTTGGAGTCATCGAACTTTGTATTGGAACTTTGGCGGTTGGTTGTATTACAACCTAATCTTGATTGTAGCACATATTCTACTATCTTGTTTAGTCCAATGTCTCCACAATTTCATGTACTCTGTTTTATCTCTTCTTTTAAAAAAAAAATACATATATTTTCTTATTTGCTTAACTTCAATATTGATCAATAGTCTTAAATTTTTTACACAATCAACCAAGTTTAGATAAGTGCGTACACTAATTTTGAGTTGGTAATATTACAAAAGAGGATAATAATGTTGGAATTTATGAAATTATACTATAGGGAACATTAAATTATAAGTACTATTCTTTGTTTCGATATTCTTAAATAGAAATGCACTGGATGTCCGAAGTGTCGTGAACATATATCTTATAATTTTATCAAGTATGTATAGTTGCGATGATTGTAGCTAGAAGGAAAACGGACATGTGATGAATTGATAGTAGACTTCTAGTTCAATTACTATATTGTCAGCTCAAATTTTCAATTGTCCTGATTTCACATCTCATTTCAACTTCCTTGTCTTTTGATAAAGCATAGTAGAAACTCTATAAAGCTGGACAATCAAATTCCCAACTTGTATCACTTTGATGTGCCTCTTTTTGTAAACAGGGTGGTGAACATAATCACCCCCTTTGCACATTATTTTGTGGTATCATAGTACATGATAAATTATGGATTGGGATAACGCAAGTTCTATTGAAGAGAGAAGATTATAAGGAATAGGTTGGATCCATAAGAATGTTTTTTAGAGGAAAAAAGTTTATTTCACTATTCAAGAAAACAATAATTCTTGACTACTTGTACTAAAATTGACTAGGAAATAACAGAATTTAGCTAGTAAGCTTAGAAAGTGTTTGTTCTAGTTCATCTAGGAAAAAAATTAGGATCATTGCAATTTAACTATCCAGTTGAATTTTTCTATGGTCTCATTCATTTTCCTGAATTGTTAGTTGTAGATTGATATAAATTATTGAGCATCTTTCAGATAGTTCTAAGACATAAAAATTAAAAAAAAAAAATCAAAAAGAGATTGGTCCCTCACAAACACTTCGTATAGTGGAGAACATATTTATGAATGGAATTTAGATGGGTTATCTGAAAGACAATTATCTATTTTGGTTCATCATATGTTAATGTATTCTACTGTTGCAAAAGTTTCTAGCCCTAAAGACGATGCAGGTGCACATATTCGCACAGATGCTACTATATGTAAAATGATTGTTGCAGGTTTTACTGGCCAACTTCGGTGCTAGTGGGATAATTTCCTTTCTAATGATGAAAGAAATAAGATATATGAAGCCAAAAACCTCTTGCCTGGGATAGATAACCTAGGTCGAAATCTTCCAGCAAATAGAGAAGACGTCGTATATACTCTTATGCTTACCATTATTCAACACTTTGGGGGTAGATTTACTAACCAACATGAAAACACTCATACCCTCTTAAATAGTCTAAGGTGTAGACATTTGGGCGAATTTAGATGGTATAAAGATACTTTTCTTTCTAGGGTCATGGATCTGCCCGAATCTAGACTTGAACATTGGAAGGCTAGATTTGTAGATGGTCTTCCACCACTTTTTGCTGAAAGAGTTAGAAAAGCCATCAAGGGTCAATATGGTGCAATCCCTTGGACATATTTCATTTATGGCCAACTTCTAGCATCTTGTACTGAAGAAGGTCTAAAACTCTGTAATGAATTGAAACTCTCTAGACAAATTAAGCTAGATAGAATTAGAGAAAAAACTCAATTAGGTGATTTTTGTGGACAGTTTGGTATGAAAAATCCTCCTCCTACTAGAAAAAAGGGTCGTGGATACGATAATCCTGACAAATTCTATAGAAGAAAAAGATCTAGACGTAGATCCAAAGAAGAGCGTGAAGTTAGAAAATTCAATCGTAAGTCTACCAGATTTACGAAAAATAGGTCTAAGAGAGACCTAGCAAAAATCAAGTGTTATAGGTGCAACCAATATGGTCATATAGCTCCCAATTATAAACTTCAAAAACTCAAGTCTTTAGCTCTCTCTGATGAGATGCATGACCAAGTCTATGGTCTATTATATACTTCTGGTTCTGAATCCGATTATGAATCTGAAAATGATATTGATTTACCTAATTCTTCTGATAATGAAAAGCCTACGACTAATGGTTGTTCGGATTGTAATGCTGATAATTGTGATTGTGATGATGCGTTTTATAAACTTCAATCTCAATTTGAAGATTTAGAGTTAAATGTTTGGACAATCACTGCTGATAGCGCTTTAGAATTACTAAAAGAAGTAACTGATGAGAAGCTTCGTCAAAAAATTATTGATCTTGCTTCTACATCAAACAACAATTCTAGTAATACTAAACCTACCAATAGTAAATATGTCAAGAAAATACTGATTCTAATATTGATATCATGCTTTATTCTATTTCCAAAGTCAATAGACGACTCGCTATTAGTCAAACTCCGGTAAGAGATACAACTTTTGATGATTTGAAAACAAATTTTTTTCTTTTTTTCTCTTTCGTTTTCTATCTCTAAGCTCTCCCTTCTCTATAGATTCTCTCTCTTGTAAAATATATCTCGAAGATAAATAAGAAGGCACTATCCACTGTCTGTTAATATTTTTAGGCCTTGCTTCCGGCTATTAAGGTACATATTATACTTTCTTCTTTGTGTACATTTAATACAACTTCTTTCCCCGTCCAGCCGTGACTATGTCAGGCTAAAAAGCTTCTTATACCTATGTTGAAAATCTAACTTCGTTTACATGGTAACTATGAAAGATCCAGACTCTATCAAAATATGAAGGAATTTTTATATAGTTTCTTGGCTTGGTTCCAAAATGGTTGTACAGTAGATTTTAATAGTTTATGTTGACCTTATCTCAATGACTACGTCTAGTAAGTTGTGCCTCTTTAGCCCATTGATCAGATCAGTCATTACATCAAGTTTTTTATCAAGAGAGGAAATATGTTCCCCAGAACTTTTACATAAAGACTCAAATAGTTATTTTAAGTGATTAGACTATTAATTTCAGAAATAGTGATTTTTCCAACTTCATTATCAATAAATTGTTGAAAGGCAGAGAAGGTTAGACCTGTATTATTTGGCAATATAAAATATGATTGAGGAGGATAAATAGCTTGAGTTATAGTACCATTTGACTCTTGGTAAGATCTTTCAATAACCTTGACATACAAAGGCAAATATGCAGACATAAACCATGGCACAAAGTAAACAATTTTATTATGCAATGCACACATTTCATAAAATTCTTCAGAGATGTTTTTCAATTCATCAGAACAATATATTTCAAAAAACCAAGTTCTAAAAGTTTTCCATTTTGCAGAGAAGAATTCTTTTTTAATAAAATTTCTTGCCTGTGATCCAGGACTAAAATCAATTAGTCGTGTCATCATAATTTAAACAGAGTTAATATCAAATTTCATTTCAGATGGAGTAGGATTTTCATTATCAAAATCTTGAACTATATTAGTTTTAGGATTTATTTTAATTTTTTCTACACTTCTAGGTGTAACATGCGATTCTGCAGAATTTATAGTATGTAAAATGCAGCACGATTCCTAGCCGGACCATAAACTGGTTCGACTGGGGAAATATGGTTCATAGTAGGCAACATCCTAGGAATAGAAAAGGAATTTCGATTGTAAATAGTAGAATTATCGTCAAATTGTAGACAAATTCTCCCGTCAGTACTTTGAGTTACATGAGTTAACTCTTTATTCGTCACATCCTCCGCAAGTTGCTTTGGAGAAATGACAGAATTTAAAATCCAAGTTTTTGGGAAATTAAGTTCATCCCATTTAATAGGTCTTCTTGTAGTAACCCTGGATATTGCAAAATTTGTTTCAATAAGTATGGTATAATCAGAAGCATCATCAATCAATTTACATCGAGGATTCATAGTAGATAGTAAACGGTAATAAATACGATATGATAAACATATAAGTTCGGATCCTAGAGCATAATTGTAACCATGGGTTTTTACATTTAGAGTTAAAGCATCAAGAATATTTACATCAGTCAAAGATAACTGTAGATTTGGTTGAGTATTAAAATATACAGGGCCATATGCAAGAGTAGACTCAATAGATCTAATCAGAGACTGTCTAAAATTTAAATTTCTAGCATCGCGTAGTGCAGCTAGAAAGGTCTCTGGGAGTCCTTTTAAAGTTAGGGGCTTAAAAGCAATCTACACCAAGCCAATATGCATAAAATTATAATGATTTTTAAATATATCAATATCATGTTTATTAAGCAATTTAATAGTTTGCTCATCAGCATTTAATGCAATAGATTGTTCAATGATTTTTATTATTTGTTGTATTTGAATTTATCAAGAAATCCATATTCATAAATAGTGTTTAATTTTACTTGAGGAATCGTCCATTTATTTAATAAATCCATATTTTGAGGTAAATCTACCTCTTCAAGTTTAGTACCTTTCGTACTAACTTCTCCCATATCCATGATTATAAGACTCTTATACCATATGCTGAATAACTTCACCTCACTTACATAATTACTATGAAAGTTCACTAGGCTCTGATACTATTAACAGGATCTCACTAGGCTAAGGTATGCCGCTTAGCCTGCCAGACCTATTTAACAATACCGGATTTAGCCATAGTCGGACAATCGAATCAAAAGCACCGATCGAAATACAAAAGCATTTTTACATAGCTTGATGATTGTATGGAACCTTTTACCCAAACAAGGGGCCTGTCAGAGATTCAATAAATTTATGTTAAACCCATGTGTCTAGAAGTTCTAATTGTGCAAAAAGTCGCCCTTTCTTCTTTAGTATAATGGGTTAAAGAGGCACAACTTACTAGACGTAGTCACTGAGACAAAGTCAACATAAAAGTTTTCTAAATCCTTCAATGTAAATGTCAGGAGGTCTTTGAATATGAGGCTTTGCTGTCAAGTCTTCTGTCTTGCTTTCTGATGTAGACGTAATATTAGAAGACTTTTGACTATAACTTAGCCCTTTGATCTAGAACAACTTAAAAATTATTTGAAAAGAAATTTTCTAGTTTAAATATAAAACCCATTGATTTGTCTAATAATTTTGCTGATACTGTCGAATCCTTAACTAATAATTTTGATGATGTCAAAACCCCTTTGGTGGGAGAAGAAATCCACTCAGAGTTGAATAAACTCAGAGGTTTGGTACGAAAACAGCCGGGGAAGAAATATGCTGATATTCTTCGAATGCAAACTGCTTATTACCCACAAACAACTCCTCAAGATGTCATGATCGAAGAAAGAGATTGGTCCCTCACAAACACTTCATATAGTGAAGAACATATTTAGGTGTTGAAAATGTGATTCAAGGGTTTTTGAGAACACAAGAATATCATCAATATAGACAATTATAAAATCCATATAAGGATTAAATATGTCATTCATAATTTTTTGAAATTCAGAAGGAGCATTTTTCAAACCAAATGGCAAAACATTCCATTCATATTGTCCAAAGGGGACATTAAAAGCAGTTTTATAAGTATGATTTTTATCAATTTGAATTTTCCAATAACCAGATTTAAGGTCAAACTTAGAAAATATGTTGGCATCATATAGTCTAAAAAACAAGTCTTTTTTATTAGGTATTGGGTACCTAATCCATTTTAAAACTTTATTCAGGAGTTTATAATTAATGACTAGTCTAGGCCTACCACGTTCCTACTCAGCAGCATTATTAACATAGAAGACAGTACAAGACCAAGGGGATTTTGAGGATTTTATAAGACCCTTTTTGCAAGAGACTATCAATCTCTTTTTTACAGAATTCTACTAACTCTGTATTCATTTGGCAGGGTCGAGTTTTTTTGGGTATTTTTTCCTCACTGAAACCATCTTCATAAGAAAGAGAAACAATATGTTTCTTGTGATCCCAGAAGGCATTTGGGTGATCAATAGTCAATTGATCAGAAATCATTTTTATTTTTTCTTGGACTTTTACAGACTTCATTGACTCATGAATATTCATACTCATTATTTCCAATTGTAAGAAATTTACCTGTTGTTGCTTCATACTAATAAGAGCATTTATATCTCTTATTACAGGATCAGTAACAAAAGGATAAGAGATTTCTTTATTTTTATAAGTAGCCTTAAAACCAGTCGCATCGATATGCGTATAAGGATAAATAGCATTTATAAAAGGTGTCCCTAAAATAATAGGAGGATATAACTGGGTTTTTTACCAAAAAAAAAGAAATGCGAAATGCAAACCTTATTTCGACTTACTATATCCTACTACCTGCTTATTATATATATATATATATATATATATCTGTTTATTATTTATATATATATCTTCTTATTATATCTTACGACCTGCTTATTATATATATACCCACTTACTATATCCAACTACCTGCTTATTATTGGTATCAGAGCCGTAAGATTATAGGAGACTTTATTATATGAATTATTCAATAACACAAAAAAGAAAGCCTAGAACCTACGAGTGTTTAATAATATTAGATTCAGAATATTATTGGTCTCAGATAAGTTTAAAAGAACAACTTAAAAAATTATATAACGTCTTATTGGAACAAAGGCAATTAAGTATAAAATTATTTGAACTTTCTCCAACATCTAGAGAAGAAGCCTGGACTGAAGTAGATAATAGACTAAGGAAAATTAGAGAACAAATAGCTTATATTAACCACGAGCTTTGGGTAGATAAGATTTTAAGAGATATGCACCCTTTTTATTTGGCTTAATGAATATACCGCCTAAAAATACAAAAACATTAAAAGAAATCGAAAATAATTTGTATTGTTTATATATAGAATATAAAAGACTTAATACTACAAAAGAAGACCCTATAACCTTAGATAAACTAATTACTACAATATCTAAGTTAGAATATCATTTAATAAAACATCTTAAGTTTAGAAATAATAATAAATGAAAAGACATCCTTTTGCTAATAATATACGACATAGATATTGGTTTTTATACGAAGAAATAAAACAAAAGGCAGAGAAAGAAGAGCTAGAAATATTTTTAAGTATTTATTTAGATTTATTAAAATGTATAGACACTTCACAATCAGAATTATTCAAAGAATATGTAAGTGAAATAAGTTGGGAATTACAAGGAACTGGTATTGACATATTTGGCCATAATAGAAGAATAAGCTATTATAGAAGACGTTGTGACCAAGTAAGTATTCCTTTAGGATAAAAATACATGAAAATGCATCCATTTGCGAGAGAAATACAAAGAGAATATAATCATTTATATAAAGAAATAAGACAAAGAAACGATATTTTAAGAATAGAACAAAGACTAATAAATCAAATAGAAATATTAGAAACTACAGAATTACCAGAAGCAATCATTATTTCATACTTTATAAATTTAGTAAATTGTATAAATCACATAAGTTTGCTAAAGTGTAGATTAGAAAGTATTAGATATTGTATAAACTATAGGAATTTTAGAATACAGACAACTAGAAAACAGTGTAGTAACATTACACCCTCTTTAGGATAAAGAAGAACAGTAGTATAAAAATAGATAATTTAAAGAAGCTAGAATATTTAGATCTAACAATCTCAGTTGAAAAGAAATACAAACGTTTAAAAGATAATTCTCTTATTAGATGTAATTTTAATAATGGAGAACATGCTTTACACGGAGAAAATCCACAATTAAATACTATTACATATTTTATAATAAACCTAGGAGAAAAGACTCAACAAGAAAATACAAAAATATTAAAAACTCTATAGATATTAGAAGACCTGCAAAACAAACAAAAGAAATTGTTAGATAAAATAGAATTAAATTTTGATTTCTTAAAAAAACAACAAGCAGAATTAGGAAAGAAATTCAAAGATTTAATTAATAAAGACAAAGGTAATTTGGAAAATCTTGAAATAAGTCTAGTATTACAAGAAGTACAAAAAGAAATTAGTAAAATAAAAAACATAATACTCTCGTGAATGATATACTTCAAGATGAACTTTATCTAGCAATATTACAAAAGGCAACACAGATCCAACCAAATTCCGAAGGATTATCAGGCCATCAACCCCAGGGAAAAGCAGACTCGTTAATCATAAAACAAAATAATATTATAATTTTGTTACAATTAGAACTAAATAAGAACCTAGAAAAAGAAAAAGAAAAAGACAGTCAAGATAAAAATATAGAAAAATTAATAGAACAACTAAAAAAGATAGAAATAACCCCTCAAAAAGAATTAAAAGAAGCTAAAATAACTATACCAACTAAGCCAAAACCATGAACCTTTTTTTAGCATCCCCAAGTAGACAAAGATCAAGTTTTACACAAAACAGTTTAGCAAATAATGTGCTATCAAAAATAATAAATAAACCAAGAATGACTTCAAGACAACAGTTAGAAGAGGTAATAGACGTAGATAAAGAAATACAATTATTCCAATAAAATAAATTAAAATTGTTAAATGCAAGAACATTATATAATGAAGGAATGTTTTCAAGAGCACAACTATATAGGAATTATAGAGAAGAACAGATGTGTGTTATCGGAGAAAATAGTTGTAGCATAAATTTAATCATAAAATTAGACATGAATCTTATGCACATGGGATTAATAGTGATAGGCATAAAAGGTTTAACTAGAAAAAATTTAGGAACTAAAGTATTAATCACAATATATGATAATAGATGGTCAGACACTGAAAGAGCTATAATAGGAATAACTGAAGTAGATATGACTAATAATGGAGGACTTTTTTATTGTAGTCCAGATTATATTATAAATACCTTAGAATTCGGAAAGCATATTAAAATAGGTGTACAAACTAAAGGATATGAAGAAATGAATAATGGAAATAATTTACTTATATGTGTAGAATTTACAGGAAAACTTGCCACTAATAGTAGTATAAAGTTTAATCTAAAAATAGATGATGTAGTAAGTCTAATGAGAAATAAAGGTATTAAACTACTGAAATCCCTAAAAATAAACCCAGAAAAATATGCAGGATTAGAATAGAACTTGGAAAAATTTATTAAAAAAGAAATATTAAAGCCAACCGATCATTTAATGAATATAAACAGTAAAGGAAAAACTTCAGTAAGATTCACAGACTACCAATATACAAATGAAAAAGAAACTGATGAAGAAATTGAAGAATGTGAAAATACTAATTTTATGAATATAGAAATATTAGAAGAAGGTTTTGAAGTAAATAAAGCTATAATAAAAGCAGAAGCTCTATATGAAATAAATAGCAATAGCGTATTTAATTGTACAGGTTGTAAATTAAGGAATTTAAAACTTGAAGAAATGAAAGAACATTTTATAAAATGTGAATTAAGAACAGATAATTATGGTTATACACAAAAAAAGGAACTAAAAGGTGAAGACGAAGAATCAATTATAGTATAGAAGAAAGTATAAAGGAATTTATGGAAAGCGCAGCAAGTTCCTCAAGCCCTTTCCAAAGAACAACCGGTATGCAAAACGTACCATTAACAACAGGAAATTTACCCAGACATAGAGTATTTAGAACAAACTCAAACACTCTAACAGAACAAGACATAAAACCTAGAGAAAAAAGAATGTCAATAGAAGAACCCATTAGATTACAAGAAGGAAGTAATAAAGGAAAAATTTTAAACTTGCCAGCCCATGACCCTCAGGCATGGAATCATGTAATAGACATATGGAAAAATTTAGTTGTAGCAGAATACATACAACATATACAGGGTAATCAAGAACCAGATGCAGAAATTATGTATAGATATTTAAAAACATTTCTAGGAGAAAGTACTAAAGTACGTTGGGAAGCTTATAAAATAATATTCCCACAAGACTTTCAAAAATTAGTAGAACTAGGCTCAAATCCATACAAATTTATAAACAAAGTACATACACTACTAACAGGCCAGGATCTCAACAGTGGATTGGTAGTGTTACAACAAAGAGCTTTAATAAATTTAGAACAATTAAGTATTAATAATTGGTCAAGAATTAAAGAATTTTTAAATGATTACTTTTATTATTGTACAATTATTGGAAACTCATTTGATCAGACTCTAGGAGCTAGATTATTTAATAAATTATTAGGAGCTTTAGGAAGAGAGATAGTAGAAAAATGGTCTAAAAGAGAAGGAGTAATACAAAATCCAAACAACCCATGGTCAATAGGACAAAGAATACAACATGTAATGGATATATTATAAGAAAAATGTACAAATATACAGATACAAAAACAATTAAAAAGATGTGATGCAGATTTTTGTAAGACTATATATACTACTCAACATTATGACCAAGATTATAAAAAGAAAAAATATAAAAAGACATATAAAAAAGACTATCGCCCTAGGAAGAAATATTACTGATCAAATGCGAGAAAACCATACTTAGATAAGAATAAACATGTGAGAAAATATAACACTGATAGAACCTATAAGAATAAATTAGAATGTTTTACTTGCGGAAGTATAGAGCATTTAGCAAATACTTGTCCAAAAATAAATAATAATAGATCTAGAAATGCACAATTAATAGAGGATGTAAATGAGAATTTGATAAATGTAGATAAATATATGTCAGATAATGAAAGTATATACTCTATCAGAAGCATGGAAGTTTTTGAAGAAGAAAAGAATAATTTTGATTCTTCAGACTCTGGAGAAGACAAATTTATAAATGAAATAGGACTAGAAAGAACAAACACAGACTATCACTTAGTCAATAACACAGACTATCTCTTAGTCACAGACTATTATGATTTAGTAAATCTGATAGAAGAATGTGAACACGAATTTGAAGAAGGAAAAAGATTAGACAATAATCAATGTTGTTTTTGTAAATGGTTTCCAAGTAACAACAAAAGGGAAAAATGTAGGAAATGTTATAAGGAAACATGCATAAAATGTATAGAGAAAGCATCAGAAATCTTAAAAGCTCCAAAATCAAATCGTAATTTAAATAAATTTTACAACAAGGAACCAATAACCAGAACAACAGAAGATAGAATATTAGAATTAGAAGAAAGACTAAAAAGACTAGAGATAAGAATATACAGTAAAAATATAATAAAAGAAGAAGACTTGGTAGAGGTAGAATTATTAAATACATCTGTTGAAAATAATAAAAAATCAATGAATGTACCATTTGAAGGAATGGTATGTAATGAAGAAAAGAAAATCAGTACAGTCAAGGTTTTAGCGAGAATAAAAATTCAAGACTATGAGTTCGAGACTTTAGCTATAGTTGATTCAGGATGTACAAGGAGCATTTTAAATAGCAGAATTTTACCAGCAAAACTAATTAAAAAATTGCCAAAACCTCAAGAATCCATGCAAATGGATGGAACATATAATACCTATACAGACTATATACCAAAAGCAAAAATAAATTTTATTAATACTTGTGAAAAATTCTACCAACCATCATATACACTTAGTGAAATACTAGTTAGAGATTTAAACATAAAAGCAAACTTTGTGTTAGGATTAGATTTTATGGTACAAAATAATGGAGGATGTCTAGTTACAAAAAATTAGGTAATATTCGCCAGTAAAATCACTCACTCACCAGTACAGACACAACCTACTTTAACTAAATATTGCCTTCTTAAGGATAAGCCAGAGAAAAGCTTAGATAACCAAATAAAACCCAAAATATCACTAGAATGTGATAAAGGAGAAAATTGTACACGTAATGATAATAAAACGGAAACAATGTATGAAGAATTACAAGATTTATTAGTAGTAGAAGAAATAGAAAAAGACTATACTTTAATAGAAATGGATACAGAATTATACAATTTTAAGAAAGGTATACAACAGATAGGAGTAATAAAAGATCAAAAAGACATAGAAAAATAATACAAATTCTAGATAAGCTAGAAATAATCAGAGAAAAACCCTTGCAACATTGGGACTCCAATCAAATTACCTACAAATTAGAAATAATTAATCCAGAATATACTATAAAAATAGCATCTATAGAAGCTACAAATGAAGACCTTAAAGACTTTAAAATACAAATAAAAGATCTACTAGAATTAGAAATAATTAGAAGATCTACATCAAGACATAGGTCAGCAACTTTCATAGTAAGAAACCATAGTGAAATAGTGAGAGAAAAAGCTAGAATGGTAATAAATTACAAAAGACTAAATGATAATATTGTATTGGATGAATATAAGTTACCAGACAAAACAAAATTGATAAATAAAATACAAGGAAGAAAAGTATTTAGTAAATTTGATTGTAAATTGGGATATTGGCATATTAAAATGCATGAAGCTAGTATAGAATGGACAACTTTCACATATCCAGAAGGACATTTTGAATGGCCGGTCATGCCTTTTGGATTAAAGACGGCTCCTCCAATTTTTTAAAGAAAAATGGATAGTATTTTTAGAGACTATAAAAATTTTATATTAGTTTACGTAGATGATATTTTAGTTTTTAGTAATAATATGAGAGAACATTTAGGACATTTACAACAAGTATTTAAATTATTTGTAGATAATGGAATAATAATAAGTAGAAAAAAAAATTATGTAAAAATAGTATTAAATTTTTAGGAGTAGTTATTGGAGATGGTAGAATAAAATTACAACCACACATAGCTAAAGAAGTCATAGAAATGCCAGATAAGTTAGACAAAACTAAAGATTTACAAAAATTCTTAGGATTATTAAATTATGCTAGAGCTTTTATAAAAGATTTAGGAAAAATAGCAGGACCACTATACTCTAAAACAGGATCTACAGGTCAAAAATCCTTCAATACTGAAGACATAAAACTAGTCCAACAACTTAAAAGCATGATACAAGACAGCCCAGACTTAACATTACCTTTAGAAACAGATTATTTAATAGTCGAGACAAATGAAAGCCTTTTAGGATGGGAGCAGTATTAAAGGCAAAACCCAATAAATACAACGATAAAAAGGATGAAAAAATTTGTGCTTATTCAAGTGGAAAATATAAAGAAAAGAAAAAACTAAATAGCATAGATGTGGAGACACTAGCAGTAATTTACGGTTTAAATAGTTGTAAGCTTTATATATTAAATAAGCCTGAAATATTAGTAAGGACAGACTGCGAGGCTATAGTAAAGTTTTATCAGAAGATAAAGGATAAGAATAGTAGTAAAAGGAGATGGTTAAATTTCCTAGATGCTACTTCAATTTATAATATTGTTTTAGAACATATTAAAGGAAAAGATAATAACTTAGCAGATCAACTAAGTAGTATAATTAAAGAAGACAACTAATGATTTTTGTTTCAGTATGAATATAGGAAAAGGAAAAGGCAAGGCAGAAGCCTCATCATCCCAAGACTATCTAAAGACACTAATGAGCAGCACTCGTTTCAGACCACTCACGATGATAGAACAACCAAAATTAGATAGAATAATTTTTGGACCCCACAACTTGGTATGTTATGAACCATCCAACTTAACTTTCAGACGAAAGGCAGACGTACAAGTGGATAAGCCACAGATATGTCTACTAGACAATTTATGGATAACTTCTAATAGAAGTGACTTTAATCATTTTATTTCAGTTCTAAATGCATTAAGTTACTATTTTACTGAGAAAAATACTACTAACAAGTTTAAATTCTATGTTGTTCTCAGAGGACAACAGTAAAGAGTGTTTCAGACTTGGATAGAGGTAATGGATGCCATAAAATATTATAGAATACCTCTTTATAAAGGTTTTTATGACCTCTCAGAGACTCTAGACTATGCCCGGAGAAATCTGGGACCAAATTATTCTATTACTCCAGCTTTAAGACCAGAAACACAAAAAATTCCTTAATATAATATTAACAAAGACACAGACAAAATTATATTTTGTTACCATGGTTCCTCTATGACCGGAGCTTTTCAAAGACTAAATCAAGACAATGAAATTTTGAAACAAGATAATGAAAACCTTGTAAAAGAAAAAGGACAGATGTTAGAACATATAAGTATTTTACAAGACCGTATAAAAATCCTTCATTTTGAACTTTCACAACAGACTCATCCAATTTTATATAGATATATATATATATATATTCAATCTTGAACTATAATGTCAATGCGAGAACTCTAGAACAAGATACTTTAGCTACTCATAATGCTCATAAATTCCAAGAATTCATGAAAATTACAAGACATCTTTAAAAAGAATTATAGAAAAGAAATAAACCGAAAGGAAGTTGCGTCTTGCCATAACTCCACGTCAAAATAATGTCAGACCTATTTCCCCCATAAAAATATGTATTTATAGACTTTAGGATTAGTAAGAAATAAAATAGTCAATTCCAACTAGGACTGGGAATACATTGCCTTGCGCTACTCTTGCTACATAAAGATGTGGTGCAAAAGGCCAAACCGGGTTCAGAATTAAAAGGTTCTTATCGTACCACCTTCACACCATTCTTGGTATAGAAGACATCTACTCCTTTGCTCCACTCTTGCCTCGTCAAGGGAGCACAACTGTTGCTTTTGTCACCTTGTATGTTGGCTTTGAAAATCAAGAGATAGGGTGAATTGAAATCTTTTTTGAGTCGACTGATCAACTTCATCAATAAACTCTCTTGCAAGTTAGTATACGCAATAAATAGAATTAAATTGAATGTCGAAAACTAAATTATTAATGACAATTTAGAATTTTATACTGGTTTAGATCACTAGTGTGGTTCCTATTCAAGCCCTCTTGGGTTGCAAGGCTTTCCTTTAGAGTTTGACGTTAAGAATGAGTTATAATGGAGTTGAACAAGTTTTGAATCTCAATCTGTGGTTATCCAGACCTTGTGACATAGCCTCGACTGGTATAAATAAGGAACTGACTTAATATTTTTCTTTCTGTATCTACCGTAAATTGAGAGAATTACAAAGCTTTATGAAGACTAACAGATGAAACTAAGTAATAGTTTCATGTGAAGTTGCATAGGATTCTTCTATCTTCAATGCCTTTATATATTCTTTATTCTGCTGCTTCTTTTCTCTAAAAGGAAAACACAAGGGATTTTCTTTCAATCAAGGATTTGTATGGATTCATTGACCGAGGACTCGACTCATACGTTAGCGCATCCATATCAGATATGACTGTGCGTGTGATATACAGTTTCCTTTGCTAGATTGAAGTGTCGTATTCATATATCTCCATATCAGATATGTCCATGCAGAGAATACAATTCTTTTCCTTACTTAGTCTTCATGGAATCTGGCCTTGTACTAATTTCCTCCTTTGATTGCTCTTCAACTTCTAGGTCCAAGATCTTTATTAACTGCTCCTTATGTGAGTATCTTTTTCTTCCATATTTTGGGATCTTTCAAGCTCTCTGAATCTTTTAATTTGATTCTTTCCATATAAGTCCATGATCTCCACAGATTGCTTTCTATTATGAGATCCTCCAAATTTAGTCCTATATGTTTATTATGTTAGTCTGTCATTATTAAAATATTAGGTTATTTTAGGAGGCTATCAATCTCCTCCTTTTTGATAATGATAAAATAAACATCAGTTAAATTCCTTATTTATGGAGCGCCCCCTGACAGGTAGATAACTCCCCTTTGCTAAGTGTTTATGGTAGTTCCTTTAGACAGACTGATGGGAATATATTCTCCCCCTTTGGTATAATCCAAAAGAGCAAATAGATAGAAAAAACAAGCAAGTAATAGAGACAAATTGATGATGACAAAAAGTAAAATGAGCAAAGTAAAAAACATTTAGTCAGGAGAGGGGTGAAAGCGAGTGTACCCTTTGATTGAAAAGTAGTTTTCAAAATCAAATTCATCATTTCTTGAGGAAATAGGTGATGGTATTATGCATGTTGTTCCATAATCTATCATAGGATCGTTCCATATTCTTAGAAAAGTTTGAATAGGAGTAATTTACTGAGATAGCGAGCTCATTATGGGACTCCGGAGTTAGCTTCAGCTTTTATAGAGTCAACTTTCTTGAATAGATTGTTGAAGATTTTGACTCCTTATTTGAGACTGTCAAGAACAATGTGCATCTTCTCCACATCAGTACTGATGTCTTTTCCTATCTTCAACAACTTAGATACTGACTCTTGAAAACTTGCTAGACTTTTCTCTATACCTTACAGACGCTCGTCAACTTTTTTCATGTCTTTCAACACTGTAGAGACATGATTAACAACAAATTTAGTTACCTTAGGAATTTGATACCCTACTTCCACAAAATCCTTCTTATTCCATTCACTTCTAACTAGAGCATAGCCCATGCTATTAAAGGTTTTGGAGTGGCAAGTAGCGACTTCAATAGTGGGAAAACCTAAGAGATCAATTGAATAAAAGTGCAAAGTTCGAGCAAACCATATGGAAAACTTGTTGAAGCATGAGTATCAATCGTACTTTCCAATATGTACTCATGAAACCACAATGCCCAATTGATTTTGTATCTTTTAATCATGTAATACAAAACAAACACATCTCTAGAGGTAACATTACTCAAAGAACCTTTTCGAGGAATCAGTGTAGTAGCAATGATGTGAGCCAAAATTTTATGTTTGAAGCATAGGGACAAAGGTCTAAAGTTGGACAGATTAGCTTCTGGTTCCGCAACTGCTGCTTTTGTCTCTACAAAGCTGACTTCAAAATTCTCTGACCAAGTCCTGTTCATGAAAGGAACCATCCTAGAGAACTTAGTGTCAAACATCTTTTCAAACAAAAGATCATTCAAAGTAATTCTTGTTCCCAGCACTAGGGTTTCAAGATCCACACTATCCTTGGATACACAGAGATTTACATATAACATTCAGACTGGATCCTCAAAAACTTCTGATCCACTAATACAAAAAATTAACGATAGATCCTGAGCCTTAAACAAAGGACTTCCATGCACTGACATTCCTTTAATTGCTGAAGATTAACAACCCTTTCAGGCACAATTGAGAAACTCTTGAATACAACGAACTTCTCTCTATGGGATGCGGTCCAGAACTTATGCATGTCTTTTGGAGGAAGATTTTCTAGAGAGTTTGAGCGATGTTTTTTGCGATGTATAATTAAATTAGAAGAGGTGTGATTTTTAGGTTTAGAAGAATGTAGGGACTGGAAAGAGTTTTCTTCAAAGGAACCAATAATGAGAATCGGATCTTGGATATCAGAAAAGCAATCGAAGGAAATGTTTTCAAGGTGGGCCATGGATTTTATTTTAGGCATGAGGAGGAAAATGAGTAGAACTAATAGAAAAAGGAATTTTTAACAAGGGTTTAAAGAAAGTGAAATGACGAGAGTTGAAGCGATGGGAATAAAAAGAAGGGACTCAGTCATTGAAAAGATTAAAAGGCAAGATGTGATTTGAACAAGGAAAGGAACGGAGGCGGTCAGTCAATAATTAGTGATATAAAGGTAATAATTAAGGAAAGCCATGTAGAAAAGGTAAAAATAAATTATTTTGTAAGAATACTATATGCCATTCAAATGTCATTAATGCAAATAATCTTGAGTTTTTTTTCTAAAAATGCAAAGACGGTCTTCAAGCAAGGGTTTTATAAAAATATCATCAAGTTGATTTTCTGAATCACTAAAATTTAACATAAAATTATCATTTTCAATATGATCACGAATAAAATGATACTTAATATCTATATGCTTAGCCCTAGAATGATGCACTGCGTATTTAGAAAGACTGATTGCACCAGTATTATCACATATAATTGGCACAAATTCAAATGATAAATCAAAATCAAGAAAATGATGCATTATCCATAATATCTGAGTACAACAGATTCCAATGACTATGTATTCAGCTTTGGTGGTTGATAATGAAACTAAAGTTTGTTTCTTACTATGCCATGAAATTAAGGCATCATCAAGAATTTGGGAGGTACCGCTAGTACTTTTCTGATGATTTTTGTCACCTACAAAGTCAATATCTGAATAACCAATTAAACCAAAGTTTGAGGAGTAGGGGTACCATAATCCAATATCCTGAGTTCCAATGAGATGTCAAATGATCCGCTTGACTGCAGTCAAGTATGACTCTTTGAGAGCCGACTGAAATCTTGGACATTTGCATACACAGAACATAATGTCGGGTCAACTTGCGATCAATTAGAGTAGAGATGCAATTATTACTCTATAAGTCTTTTCATCAACATATTTCCCTGATGTGTCTTAATCAAGATTTGTTGAAGGACTCATACAAGTTTTGAAAACTTTTGCTTTTTTCATGCTAAACTTTTTGATGAGCTCCTTTGTGTATTTGGTTTGACTTATAAGGTCTCTTTTAGAGATTTCTTGATTTGTATTCTAAAAAGAATGTGAGTTCTCCCATAAGACTCATTTCGAATTCCCCCTTCAAAAAGATTTACAAAATTCTTGCACAAAAAGGTGTTAGGGCTTTCAAAAATAATATCATCCACATAGATTTGTACAATAAGAATGCTGGAGTTTAATTTTTGAATAAATAGAGTAGTATCTATTTTTCTTATCTGATAATTATTATTTAAGAAAAAAGTACTCAATCTCTCATACTAAGACTTTGGAGCTTGTTTGAGATCATGAGTACTTTTGAGGGTTGGAAAACATGATTCAAACATGAAGGATTTTTTAATTCTAAAGGTTGTTTAACAATGGCTTCTTCATTAATAAAATCATTTAGAAAAACACTCTCAATACCCATTTGATATAATTTAAAATGTTTAAAAGGAACAAAAGCTAAAAGAATGTGAATCAATTCCAACCTTGCTACAAGATCAAAGGTTTTATCATAATTAATGCCTTCCTGATGAGAGTAACATTGAGCCACCACCCCGGCCTTGTTTTGTTTGACTTTACTTTCTTTGTTCATTTTGTTTCTATAGACCTATTTGGTTCCAATAACTGAGCAATTTTTTGGTCTTTCAACTAAATTCCACACATAATTTTGTTCAAATTAATCCATTTCTTCCTTCATGGCTTTTATCCGTGATTTGTATTTCAGAGCCTCTTCAACCTTTTTAGGTTCAATTTGAGATATAGGGGCCACTGATATTTGTTTTCTCAGGGAGGCTCTTGCCTGTATCTAATCATTTGGATTTTCAATGATGAATTCATTTAGAATGATTAGAATATGTCTCCATTCTATTGTAGTGTTTGTTTTTGATGATTCAGTGACTGGAGCTGACTTTGGTTGAGAAGTTGTCGACTTAGAGTTGGTTTATTTTGGTGCTATATCAGGAAAGGCTTTGTGTTGGGAGTCATTCACCTATTCCTCATCAAAACTCAAACTTATAGAAATAGAATTAGATTCATCAAAATTTATATGCATAGATTGTTCAACACACAATGTTTGTTTATTAAAAACTCTATAGGAAAGACTAGTACGGGAGTAACTAAGAAAGTTACCTTCACCGTTTCGTGGATCAAATTTTCTCAAATTATTCTTACCATTATTATGAATAAATCATTTGCATCAAAGATTATGAAAATAATTGATGTTAGACTTCTTTTCTCTTCACAGCTCATCAGGGACTTCTTTAAAATAGGCATAATGAGATATTTGTTGAGAATTTGACATGTCATGCTCACCTCTTCTGCGCTGAAGTGGTAAGGTAAGTTTTGTTTAAGTAGCATGGTTCGTATAGTCTCTTCAAAATATATGCTCTTCCATTCAACCACACTATTTTGTTGAGGAAACCGAGGAGAGGAAAAGTTTTGTAATTAACCATTTTGAGCATAGTAGTCTTCAAAGGCCTTGTTTTTAAATTTTCCTCCATGATCGTTATGAATATAAGTGATGAAATACCGTGATTTTCTTTGCACTTTTCTATAGAAAATCTCAAAATTAGTGAAAATTACATGTTTGTGAGCAAGAAACACTACCCAAGTGAAATTGAGAAAAGTTATTAACTATAACAAACAAATATTTTTTTCCACCAATGCTAGTAGTTTTGCTTGGGCCAAACAAATCCATGTGGATCGTTTGAAGGGGTGTGGTAAATTGATAATGTCTTTGACTTTAAAGGATGTCTGAGCCTATTTACCAAGTTGATAGGCATCACAGATGTGATCTTTTTTAAGATTTAGCTTTGGCATACCGTTCACAAATTCAAGTCTAGAAAGCTTATGGCATGCAGTCTAGCATACCTGTGTTTTCTATTCCACAACCATGGGTCACTGGTTTGAGCAGTGAGAATGTCATGGTAGCAAAAAGAGATATCAGGGTAGAAAAATCAGTATTATTCAGAACACAAATACTGTCATCACTATTACCAATGAGAGTGATTCTCTCTTTTTCATGCCAGTATTGAAAGTGTAACGTCACAAAAATGGGTCCCAAGACATCACACGGTGCTCAAGACTACGATTAGCCTCAAGATAACCTTGTAAGCCTTTTACTAAATTTGTAACTCAAAATGGGGAAATATAAACATATAATCAATGTGGAAATTTGTCTGATCTAAGCTGAAATTATCTAAACATAACATCTAAAATTATTAGACTTAAAAGTCTGGATAATTAATACTGAAAATCTGAAGTATATCTAGAAGTATGATAGCCTCTACTACTAACAACTATAAAGCCACTGGGACAAACCCCTAACTGACTCGAACTGACTGAAAATACAAAATAAACTACTCTAATAAGCTGAAAAACTGAATAACTGGGTCCCCAAACTATGAGGACTCACCATATCGGGATGTCGATGGAGATGCTCGAAATCACTCACGCTGCAAAAATTGAGCACCTAAACCTATATTATTAAACAATGTAGCACATAGACATATATGTGGATCAGTACTTCTGGAATGTACTGAGCATATGGGGATGAATGCATAAGTAAAATAGTGAGAAACTATATACATTTTCTCATAAACAATGCATGCTAAGTAATAATGACTCACTTAGGCTTGAGTAATTAAAAAACTGTAATCATAAATTGAAAGTTAAAATCTAGTAGCTAATGACTTATTTTCAAATGGCTCATCTATTTTCAAATCATACATGCTAAGTGTAAAAGGACTCACCTCTGTATCTGTAAATTGAAAGTTAAAATCTAGTAGCTAATGACTTATTTAAAACAATATCTGAATAAAATCGTGAGCCTTTACACTTAGTTTCTAAAAGTTTTTCTGTTATTCTTTACTCTTTTTTGTAGGGAGGTTTTTCTAACCGACATAAACTATGTGAGCTATCATAGTGTCTAATGCCTAGTTCCCTTATGAGAAAACCTCACGTTGGGGAGAGGTTTCATACTCTTTCCAAGGAGTATAACCTAAGCTGAGTGATCACATCTGTAACTGTCACCCATATAGAAATAGAAATAATTTGATAATCTGAACCTACGTTGGCTCATAGTTCTGGGATATGTAAACATACCCAACTCTATGCTAAATACTACTCTCTTTAATTTGTTTTCTCATTCTGTAAGAAATCCACTTTTAAAACTACTATAAGGGTTAATAATACAACTCACTTGTGTATCTGTTTACTGTAAACTGTAATTAAAACTGTAAAGTGAATTCCATATCTAAGCTGCAATCAAAAGATCAAATCTTGATCAAAATATGAAAATAACTAATCATAGGGTGCTTAAAGCATAGTCATTCTTGAAATATCAATATTCAACTAGGGCTTAGTAACCCATGCATCAAATTCATGTCAAATCATCATAAAGTTCATGCTTAATAATGAATGTATTGATAATTCAATTCTAAATCTGAAAATTAATGTCATACACATAAAAATACGAAAGGAAACATGTAATTCAACATCTAAATCAATTATAATATCATAATCTTCAATTATCAATATTTGGGTTTGAACCCTAATTTGAAACTCATGTAAATTCATGTGAAATTAACTTCAAAAACTAATTTTGAACGCAAGGATGAAAGAATTATCCTTGTTGAAAATTCCACATACCTTAATTAATGAATGGATGAAGAAGCTTGAACTTTGAGTTCCTATTTGTGCTCTTGAAGATTGTTTCTTGAAGATCTTGAATTGGGAATCTTGAATTTTGGGTTATCTTGGGAAAAGAATGGTGGAATTTGTATTTCTTGAGGTTTGAAATTTGAGATTCTAGAGTTTCTTGGAGAGTAATTTTGATGAAAATTAGCGTATAATGCTTAGAATAGGTTTAATTCCTTGTTTTTCATGAATTGGGGCATGGGAGAAGACTAAATTGCCATTTGGGAAAATAAGTTCGGAAATGAAAATCTTAGTTTTGCACTCAACTGCGATGCGTTGCCATCTTGGTGGATTACTGGAAAAGGGACGAGTGCCATTTTAGTCTCTGGTGTGATGTGGTGCTATCGCATTGCATCACTGGAAAAGAACGAGCGCTATTTTGCACTCCATCGTGATGCGGTGCTATGCTCCATTGCGATTTCTAGCGCGACACCGGCCAATCGTGGTGGGCTACTGAAAAGGGACGAATGGGATTTTATGCTTCACCATGATGCGTCATAATCATGGTGATTCACTGGAAGACGGACAATTGTGAATATGCACTTCATCGCGACGTGGTGCTATCGCGGTGAACTACTTCTTTTCACAAAAAGCGCCATAACTTCTCACCCTAGTATCGGATTAAGGTGAAATTGGTATCGTTGAAAAGCTAATTCAATTATCTACCATTTGGTGGGTCTAGATCTGGAAAATTCTACATGTATCACGAGTTTTATACTTTTAAAGTTGACCCTTGACACACTAGGAGCTAAACAGGTCTAAGAAAATTACAGGGGTATTACAGAAAGACACATTGAATCCTTCATCACAAGGCTTACTGATGCTTAGTGGGTTGTGTTTGATCCTATTTATGAGATAAACTTCAACAATCTCATAAGAAGAGTTGAGTTTTACAGAGCCGACTCCTATGACTTCTCCTTTGGCATTATCTTCAAATCTGACAAATCCACCTTCAAATTTCTTTAGGGTACATAAGTTTTCTTTCTATTCGGTCATATGTATGGAACATCTGCTGCCTATTACCTACATTTATTTTTGGTAGTTTTTACGAACATATTTCTGCAATATAAAAGAATTAATTTTGTTTAGGTACCCAAATGATCTTGGGTCCTTGAGGGTTAGATTTACTTTTTTTAGGCCTCCAAATCTACATTTGTTTAGACCGTTGGCTGCAGTTATGCAATTTATGCCCCTTTTCCTTTCCATAAGTATAGCAAGTAGTTCCATGATAGGAGAAAAAAGGTTTTAGCAAAAGTAAATGAATTAGAGAAAGAAGTAGATTTAGATTTTAAAATATTTGACTTGACAGAACTGTGTCTTGGTGATTTTTAATGCTGTTTAATTGTATTTTAACATCATCAAGTTCTTTTTTAAGCAGGTCGATTTCTACTTGGATTGCTACAAGTTGAATCTGCCAGTTCCTTCTCTCTCCTTACTTCTTTATTTTTTACCGATCTTGCTAATTTTTCTTTTTTTGAGCAATTTTGTTGTATCATCAATAATCATTTAAAGATCATCTGTAATCATATCAAGATCTGATTAAAGCAGTTTACAATTTTGATAGTTCAAAGGTCTTACCTCACTGGATTCACCTATTGCCATAAAACACATATTTGTTGTTTTTATATCATCTTTAATTTCATCTTCATCACTCCAGGTTCCAAAATTTTTATTTTTCTTAGATAGTCTTTTCCTTAATTCTAGAAAGTTTTGTTTGATATAACACAGTTTACCACAATGATAACAAAGATCATCATTCCTTATGAATTCATTATTTTTGAAAGTTTGAGGTCTCTACTACCTTCGTCTTAGAATTTGACCGCCCCCACGACTTATAAGATCTATTCCTTTATTGTTATCTTTATCCATGTTATCATTTTTTGGGCTAACAACACTGAAAGATATAGGTTTCTCTTTGTTCCTTGTTGTACCTGTTTATATGATTTTGCATAAGAAAGAAGGTTACTCGCAGCTCATCGTACTTCATGTTATAGAGATATCCTTCCTCTAGAATGGTTTCTTTACTTTCCCATACTTTTGGAAGACTCCTCACTAGTTTCTTAACTTGAAGGCTATTTGAGTACATCATCCCTAGAGACTTCAGTTAACAAACCATTTTGCTAAACCATGCAAACTTTGACTCTACTCTCTCATTTTCTTCCATTTTGAAGATCTTGTACTCATTAACTACAACACTGATCCTTGATTTCTTTACTTTGGTTGTACCTTCATAAGTAACTTTAAGTTTGTCGTATATTTCTTTGGCCATTTCACAGGTTGATATCTTGTCGTATTTTGCTTTACTAACTGCGCAGTAAACTATACTTATAGCTCTAGCATTAGTTTTGATTACCTCCTGTTAATCCTTGGTGATTTCATAATTTTTGAAATTTTCTATGCTACTAGATTCTTTTTCCTTGTGTTTGTCCTTCAGTTCGAGTATAGGTTTCTGTAACACCCCACATTTTGGGCTAGAACAAAAATCGTCATTTCTATGCGTAGATGATCCAAAAGCCTTAAATCCTATGAAAATTTGGCTTGTTAATCAATTATGGAGTGTGTGAACCTATTTGAGCATGAATTGAGATCATAGAGGTCCCCTAACTCAAGGACGAGTTGAAAGCTTTCCTATCGTTCGAGTTGAGTGAGCGTCGAAACATGGGTCAAATTCAATCGATCATAAATATTTGTATATAAGAATTAGAGGGCCTATTATATATCAAATGAAATATCTTTGAATTATCTTTCCAACGATACCAATTTTGTCAAAATTTGATACTTGAGCAAAAAATTACAGCCATTTTCGTGAGAGACAGTAAGCCAGGCTGATAAGCGAGGCGGCGCCCTACCTATTCTTGCTAGTGTAATTTCTTACAGTCAAGATCCGCGTCCAAGAGGGGTATTTGGGTCATTTTCCACCCTTACATAGCCCCAATAACACGAGATTCAACCTCTAATAACCAAATTATACCCTCATTTTCTCAAATTCTCTCAAGAACACTTCTTAGGGTTTCAACCCAAAGATCAAAATATCTTAAGATTTCACCGTGGGTTTTCAGTAATTCTTCGAGATTCGGAATTTTCATTGCGAGGGCTACAAGAATCACCCATCAATTGTTCGAATAGCATCCCTAAAGCACAAGTTCATTCAAGAATCATAAATTAAGGTACGTGGGGTTTTCCTAAAAATATCATGGGCATAGAAATCATGATTTTTAAGAAAAGGGTTTTAGATTTATGATTTATAATCATGTTTTAGAAGTCTCAATGACATTGTTTTGGTCTTTAGGCCTTTTTCCAAATTTATTTGAAATTTTATATATATGTATGCATCTGTTTAAGGATGAATATTCAATTGAGAGCATGAATTATAATGAATCCCTCTCTTAATATGATTTTTCTCATTATTCGTATGATATGGATTGTTTTGAATAGCATGATATGAAAGGTCTTGATTTATTATATGATTTGAACATGATTGTGGAATCAAAAGAGAGGGTTGTGCATGTTGATAAATTTTGAATATATATATAATGAAAGAGTGCATGGTTTTGCCAAAAGTACATGACCACCATATGTTTGAAGAATTCTTGCATAGTTTGACTTATGTTTCGGAATATGAAATATCTTATACTATTTGCATATTTGGGTAGTCTGAATTGAGTTTTAATAAAACAATCATGCATGATCCATTATGGCTCGGAAAAAGGACTTTCAAGTTTTGGTGTGACGATACCAACTCAGATAATGCCATGTTAATTCAGAACAGAATAGAATGCATGTTTGAAATAAGATTCTCAGATTTTGAAACTAGAATGATGCATGTTTCAGAACAGACTAAAATTGGGCATAAACAGAGCTTAGGTGGTTCCCCAAAGAAGGCACGAGTTCAGACAACTCATTGCCCAAAATCGTAATTTGCCGATCCAGATATATTATTATACGCTAGCCTAGTTCCCTGTGGCGTATCAAACTCAGATACTCCAACTCTTGCGACACACTTGGGTTGAGGGCTTCCCCGCCAAGTCAATGATGGATTCCATATAGCCCGTGGAATATCAGACTTGTAGGGGAGTGCCACCTAACTCAGAAGTAATACAAAGATCGGAAATTACATTGACAGAAAAGTTTTATGATTATAAAAAATGCCCATGTGTTTTGAAATGATATCTTTCATGATGATTATGACAATATCTCAACTATTTTATTTATATACAAGCTTTATTTTGGAATTCTTCGCATACCAGTACATTTGTATTGACCCCCCTTCCTCCCAGGGTCTAAAGCTCAGTTCAGAGGTCCTGCTAGGCCGTAGAGTTTTCAGACAGCAGTGATGTGTGCAGTTGGTAAGACTTCTTTATTCCAGAAGACCTATGTCTTTCAGATTATGTTATTTATTTTAGTTTAGGTCCACTGGGGGCCTTGTTCCAGTTTCAGACAGTTGTCATTTTCAGATGTAGTAGAGATTTCACAGACTGATTCAGATGTTATGTAGTTGATATTGGATTTCATTTTTCATAGTTTAATTGATCTCAGAGTATGACCCTGTTTCCGTAATATTTACAATTCCGCATCTTTTATTATAATTTATGAATATTGTGCATGATTACCAGATAGAGAAGGGTGTCCGGGCCTTCATGGTTCGGGATGCTCGTCATGGCCAGGGCCCCGATTCGGGTCATGACAGTTTCGATCCCTTTTTTATGACTACCCAAGCCTGAAAGTCAATTGACTACATGAAGATTCTAAATTTGTTCTTTCAATGTGAGTAGTATTGTCCATTAAAGTAGGTGATTTTGTTGAGGAGTGTCCATATTGAAGGTGTACTCCGGGAATCTAGTAGTTGTCCATTTTATCTTTACTCACATACGATTATGCTACTTTTTATAGTGAGACCTACTCTTATACCAATTCAAAATCAAGAGCAGGAGGGTGAATTGAATTTTTTTTAATCGACTTTGTTAGTCAACTCTCTAGCAAGTTAGTACACAAAATAAAATAGAATTAAACTGAATACAAAAACTGAAATATAAATGAGAACACAAAATTTTATACTGGTTTGGATCACCAGTGTGGTGCCTATTCCAGTCCCCTTGGGCTGCAAGGGTTTCCTTTAGAGCTTGACGTTAAGAATGAGTTACAGTGGAGTTGAACAAGTTCTGAATCTCAGTCTTTGGTTATCCAAAATTTTTGACACATCCTTGACTGGTATAACTAAGGGACCGACTCAATCTTTTTCTTTTTGTAACTATTATAAATTGAGAGAATTACAAAAAATTATAAAGACTAAAAGATGAGACAAAGTGATAGTTTCTTGTAAAGGTGCGTAGGAGTTCTTCTATCTTCATTGCCTTTATATAGTATTCATCTTCTTCTACTTTTTTGATCTAAAAGGAAAATTCAAGGGATTTTCTTTCTATCAATGATTTGTATGGATTCCTTGATTGAGGACTCAACTCATACCATTAGCGCATCCATATCAGATATGCTCGTGCGTGCGATATACAGTTTTCTTTGCTGGATTGAAGTCTCATATTCATACATGTCCATATTAGATATGTCCATGTAGAGAATACAATCCTTTTCTTTACTTGTTCTTTATGGAATCTTTCATCGTACTAATTTTCTCCTTTGATTTCTCTTTAACTTCTTGATCTGAGATCTGTATTAACTGCTCCTTGTGTGAGTATCTTTTGGTTTCATATTTTGGGATCCTTCAAGTTCATCAAATCTTCTAATTTGATTCTTTCCATATATGTCCACAATCTCCACAGATTGCTTTCAATCACGAGATCCTCAAAATTTGGTCCTGAATGTTTATTATGTTAGTTTGTCATTATTAAAATATTAGGTGATTATTGGAGGCTAATCGTCTTGTGCATCTATTTATGCAAATCTTGATGAAATACCTCAGATTTCTTTCTTTTGTAACAAAAGTACTTGTGCACATCAAAATCAAGACACTAAGACCAGCATGATAGAATCAATTTGCAATTGTGACAAAATAATTGCTAAAGCTTGAGTTAAATCATGTTGATATCTATGCATTTTTGCCCCAATATCAAAGAGCTATGTCATAGTCAATGTGTGTGATTACTTGGATATTATCATATTTAATTGAAATATGATTGAAGCATCATACACTAGAAAAACTGTAGTGTGATTCAAAGTTGCTCTTCATATTATTTAAAAATTTGTGTTATATGAAAGAACTAAAAACTTAAGGTTGACTGTGATTTTAGTCGTGAGAAGATTTTAAAAACTTGATTTCCACTAGCTACTTGAAAACATGAAAGAAATTAGCCAATTTATTCATCAAGGTGTTGAATGAAGTACGAGTAGATTGCCTTTTGCTAGTTGGGCATGTTCAATATCTATGCTCCAACTTAAGAGGGAGCGTTACATATTTTGATGACCAAGACATAAGAGATTTTAAACTTCTTTTTTTAAAAAAATTATTTTGATTTATTCTTTTTATAGGGTCCTTGCTATTGCATAAATACCTTGTATATTAATAATGAAAAGATAAGGTACTCCCTCCATTTCACTTTTATTGGTCCTCTTGCTAATAATTTTTATTTGTAGGGGGGTGCGGATTAGGTGCGTAGATTCAACTAGATAATAAATACGTATGTATTTATTTTTATAATGAATATTATTGATTGGAATAATTTTCATTTTTATCTTCTTGACTTAAGATGTTTTATTAATTCATATTCTAAATTAGATATTATCGTGATTAGATTATCTAGTGTTTTAGGATCCTCGTTAGTAATATGTAATCTTTTGTATTCTAGGTATAAACTATATAGTTGAGTTTCTATTTCTTTTAATGATTTATTCTTTTCGTGAGATGTATTCATTAATTTATTTGGTTTATTATTTTATCCTGTAGTAACTGCAGAGTTACAAATTTCTGTATAATAATTTATCCTATTTGTACTGTAGTATATATCTAATTCTAGATTTTCTATGTCATTTATTATCTTGTGTTGTTCTTCTCGTAGTGAGTTTTTTAAATTATGTAAACTATCACATGTACTTTTTTCTAAATTTTCTAAGTTTTTTTCTATCCATATTAACTTTTCTTTTAGATCTTCCATTATTTTTTTAATTTGGTTTCTGTAATTAATTTCATTATTTAGACTATCTTGGTTTTCCCTAGTTTTTCTAATATATTCTAACATCCACAGTCTTGATCTGAATAATATCCTTCTGGGTAAATGTCTTCGTATATCTGTTCTAACGCATTTATTGTTTCAATTTCGTAGTTTATTACTTCTTCTAATATTACTTTCTTAATGTCTATAATTTCTATGTCTTTAAGTATATATAAGATTAAAACTTTAAGGTAGTCTAAATGATCTATTTTCTAAAATTGATATTTTATAATTGTTTGTTTTAGCCTTAGTAGTTCTTGCATATTTTTATTAAGAGATTTTATATAAAAAAAAAAATTATTTTCCATGTATTTGTCTATATTTATTTTCATCTGTTTTTCTAGTAACTGTATATTTCTCATATCTTTTTCTAAAAATTCTATGTAATATCATGCTAAGTATTTGTAAGAGTAGTTAGGTAGGTATGGTATATAATTTACTCTAGTCATGTAATATTTACCAAATGCTTTTTCTAATATGATTTTTCTTATATCTACTACTTTTATATCTTTAAGTGCATACAAAATAAGTATTTTAAATTTATCTACCATCACATCAGATAAATAATTATTCATTTTCATAAAATTGCTTTTTTCAAAATATTCCCTTCAACCATGTTCATAACAAAATATGGTCATCTTAGATTACTATATACTAGATTATTCATAAATAACATGTTCTTCGGTCACTATTAGCATGGTAATCTGGATATTTTCCCTTAAACAGCGCCTCTACTCTGGTTACTCCCCACCACGGCTTCTTGCCTTATTGTTTCACCTTTAGGATGGCATAGTTCTTAGGGATTTTTCTCCGTTTCCACTTTGCTAATAAACTTCTTAACATATTATTCTTCGAATAATTCTACTATAAAGTAACTAACATGAATTTATTTTATCATACCATGATTGTTGGGAATTATGAATTTAGCTATTCATAATCATAAATAAATATACCTGTTCGGGTAGGTTTGATATTTCTGAGCTTTGTTCCTCCATAGATTTTTCCATTGAAATATACCTGTTTTTAAGTAACTGAGCAAAATATTTTTGTGGATTTGAGAGAGTATTTGCTTCAACGCATGAAGGCTTGCTTTGCAATGCCTTCTTGCTTCTTTATTTATAGAGTGAATGAACTTTACAAAGTACTTTACATGTTTTTTTACATGTTTTCTGAAAAAAAGCTAAAAAACAAAAAAAAGACTCAAAAAGTCCTAAAGTCTATTTCCTAGACTACCTAAAAGTCTAAGTCTAAAAAGTAGTCTTTACAAGAATAGTAGTTTACAATAATTTTAAAGACTTTTACGTAAATAAAATCTGTACAATAAATATCTTGTCTCCATTGATTTTGTCGTATCTGCTATATCTCCATTATTGCTCCTTATCTTATCTTCCTGGTTCTTTTATTCTAGGTGGACTTCTGGGATAATATTATCTTCTCCATTACATCTCGAACATTGGTGGTCTGGATATTTGTGTCCAATTATCTTGCAATATCTCGTCAGTAATCCGTCTGAAATAAATCCTCTCTTAATGGCTCTTGCAGTAGACTGTTTTTCTGGGTTAAGTAATGTCATTATCCATTGTCTAACATCTTCCATATCTGCTTGTCGTAGTTTTTTTGAATTTGAATAAATTATCTGATGATCTCTTGAATAATAGCTCCATATTGGGTTTCCATTGGTATAATTATTTGCTAATTCTTGAATAATTGTAGCTAGTCCAATAAGTCGTTTATTTGCGTAGAAATCAGGTATTTCATTTCTGGATATCTCTGGTTGCTGCACAATATCTTCTGGTATGATCATATCTGTGGTTAATCCTATTTTTACGACTTGTATAACTGGTTTTATTTCGTCGTATAATATCTCTGCCGGTGCAGTATAACATTTTATATAAAATAGATTTCCTTTGGTTATTCTTTTATAGGTGGTGAATATTTTATGTAATTCGTCCATAGCTGTTAGTTCTTCTCCGTCTTGGGTATATATGGTATTTAATAATCCATAGCCGAAACAAGTCTTTATTAAGCCTGGATTGGTTTTGGGTAGTGCAATTAGCTTGTTGTAACCTTGTAATTTTTGGGTTATGTAATTTGTGTTTGGTTCTTTGATATCTGTGGCTCTGGGGTTAAGGTTTAGGAAAGCTTGTACTCTATAAATATTTTCTATGTATTTTTGGGCTGTGTAGTTATAAACTTTTTTATCTTGGTTCAGACTATCTCGGTATGTGGTAATTTGTGGGGGTATGAACAAGGGGTCTTTTTGTGTTTTCGGTATAAATGGTTTCTCAAATATTTTATTCATATTCATGTTCTGGTATCTTGGTCGACTAACTCCTTTGCTTGTACCTGCAGAAGTAGATTGATAAATGTTATGGGTTTTATGGAGTATCCCAACGTCTCCTTCTAGCTCTGGAATTTTAATGTCTTTCGATCGACATAGTTCTGCACACTGCTGAGTTAGCTGATTTGTAGCTATAGACTTCAGTTTATCTTCATTAGTCTTTAGCTTTTCTATCTCATTACCCATACTGTCCACTTTTATTGAAAGCGTAGTTAGGGTGTTGAGTATTTTTTCTAGAGTATCTTCTTCTATGATATCAGTCTGTGTAGCTTTGTCTTGATATGTAATCTGCAATAACATTTTTATTAGTACCAATTACTTCAATTGTAAATGTAAAATTTAATATATTCAATACTAGTCTCCGAATTTCTTTTGTTGTAACTGAATTTTGTATTTTCTTTGTTAGCCACCAACGTACTTGTGTATTATCTGTTCGCACAATAAATTTATTATATACAATATATGGTTCAAATGCTAACAAACATTTATATAATGAACATAATTCTTTCCTATTTATTTCCCATTTTATTTCTGTCTCGTTGAACGTACCTGAGTAATATCTACAATGGTGTTCTATTTTTTCTGCTTCATATTTATATTTAAGTACTCCTCCGTAACTATATTCACTAGCATCTGCTTCTACTATATATATAAATTTTCTATTTTCATCTGGAAATTGTAATTTTGGTAATTCTTTACAAAGTATTTTTATTTTTTGAACTTGTTTTTTATCTTCTTCATTATAGTCATATTCTATGTCCTTTTTTAGTTTTTTCTGTAGTGGTTTTAAGTTTTCTGCTAATTTTGGAATATATTCTCTTACTTGGTTTACTAATCCTAAAAATGATTGTAATTTCTTTTTCATATCTAATTCTTCTTTCGAATTTATTATTTTTGTACTATATGTTGTTGCATTTTTACTCCACTTTTATCTATTTGTATTCCTAAAAATTCTATCTGATTTTTCATAATCTCAGCTTTCTTTTTACTTAAACTTATTCCCGATTTTTCTATTATATCCGTAAATTGTTCCAATAATTTTAAATGTTCTTCTTTGGTTTTTGTATATAATAGTATATCGTCTATATATACTATACAATTAGGTAGTTGTTTAAAATAACTATCCATAAAATGTTGATATCTACCTGGTGCATTTTTATATCCAAATGGTAGTACATTCCATTCATAAAATCCTTATGGTACCGTAAATGCGGTTAACTCCTTAGATTCTTCTTCTAACTTTAGATGGTAAAATCCTGATTTGCAATCAAATTTACTAAAATAATTATATCCTTGTATTTGTCTTATTTTTAATATCTTATTTGGTATTGGGTAATTATAAGTTATTGTTTTTGCATTTAAATTTCTATAATCAATAATCATTCTACTTTTTCCTCTTTTTTGTTCACTATGTTTATTTACTATAAATGCTGGGCTATTATGTTTACTATTACTTTTTTGTATATATTGTTTTTCTAATAATTCTTCTATATGCATTTTAAATTCTTTTAAATCATCAAAATTATATGTTAATGGTTTCTGGGTTATTATGCTATTTTTATCTATTAATTCAATTTTTATAGTAGTTTTATGTTTTTTCCATCCTTTTAATGGATCTTCACTATATAATTGTTCTAATTTTCTGTTAACTATTTCTATCTTATTTATTGAAAATATAGTTATTTCTGTTTTATTTATCGAAAATACGACTAGTTCTATTGTATCTTCAGTATTTTTTATATTTTTTAACTTTTGTGTAATTTTTTCATTTCCTTTTATCCAATCAGTTTTCTTTCTTATTTTATTATTAACTCTTTTTGCTCTTACTTTCTGTTTACATGGTGTTGTAAACCACCAGTCTGTTCTAGTTATTATATGTGGGTATAATTTATCTAGAAATGGCATTCCTAAAAGTATATCTTTTGATGTTAGTTCATAATTATAAATTTCTTCTATTGTTAATATTTTATCTCATACTTGTGTTTTTACATTCTTAGCTTTGTAAGTAATTAAGCTTCCTTCGTTATTAAATCCTTTAACTATTATTGGTGTTTTTAATTTATCCCATTTACTTTCTAGTAAGCAATTATATCTACATAAATTAGCTTCTGCTCCTGTATCTATCATAGGCGTATAATATCTACTGTAATATCCTTCTACTACTATCTTCATTAATACATATATTTTCATTTTATGTTAAAGCTCTTCTTAAGAATAATTTCTCTCTGTTATATGTTATAGTTAATTGTGTATGTTCTATATTATATGGTTTTACTTGTTCTAACCATTTTATTCCTAATATTATGTCTGTTTTTTGCATTTCTTCTTTTACTTCAAATTCTATTTTTATTTTTCTTATTCCTATTATTATTATTATTATTTTTGCTATATTTTTAGTGTTTATTAAACTTCTTGGTAGATCTGGGCATTTATTATTGTCGGTTTTTATTTCCTCATTTTTTACTAGATATTTTGCTATATAATTTTCTTCTTGTCCTGTATTTAAGAGTATTAAATATTCTTTTTCATTTACCTTTCCTGTTATGTAATATTGGTTTGAATTATCCATTGAACTTGTTTCATAACTTATTCTTTTTTATGAGCTTGATGATTCCGGTTTATCATAAGCTGTTCTTTTTGTTGTACTTATTCTATCATTTATTATTTCTAGATTTTCTTCTACATCTATGTCTCTATAACTATAATCATTATAATCTATTGTTTTTACAAATTGTTCGAATGGGCTATCTATTTGTATCTTGTTAATCTTATTTTTTCCTGTTATTTTATGTTTTGTTGTTAATACATATAAATTTTTGCATCTTGCTGTAAATATTTTACTTCCTGGGGTTAATTCTATTCCTGATATCTTCCAATATAATACTAGTGATTTATCTATATTTCTATCTGTTACTGCTACTGAATAATTCACACTTATTATAAATTTAAATTTTTGGTATATTAAATTTCCTTTTATGGCAGTTATTATACTTTTTTCTATAGGTTTTATAATTCTATCATCTGCTAAATATAATTCTATTGGTGTATCTATTCCTTCTCTAAAACATGCTTTTATTAATATTTCTGTACCTCCAAGGTGTACATATTTTATTGGGTCTCTACTTTTTATATCGTTTATCTCTTTATTAATTATTCTTTTTGTTACTAGTGGTATACTGGCTTTACCTTTTGCATATCTACAGTCTATTACATGTGCTTTTTGACTTACTACATAATATTTTTCCTTTTTTCTAGTAAATATATTTTTTATTGTTGGTATTTTAAATATTTTTTCTACAGTTAAGTCTAACTCTTTTCCTTTTATTTCATCAAATACATTGTTATCAAATATTATTTTTTGATCTGTTCCTTCGTCATTTAAATATTCTTCTTTTGTTAATATTTTTATATCTTCTTCAGTCATTTAATTCATCTAATTCACTATCTATTTCGTTATCTGTTTCATTCTCTGAAATTTCATATATACTGTCTTCACTTTCTAATTCGTAATATATGTAATCTATTTGCATATATTCTGTATTTTCTATTTTTATTTTTGATATTTGTTTATTTTTGGGTTTTTAGGTAATTTACAATCTCTAGCTAAATGTCCTATTTTTCCGCAATTATAACAAGTACATTCTTTTATAGATTTCTTTTTCCTATATGGTCTTTTATGTTTATAATTTTTTACATAATATCTTTTTGTTGGTTTCTTATACTTATATTTTGATTTTTTGTATTTCTTATATTTCTTATGCCTTTTCCTTTTCTTATAATATCTATCTTCGCATCCAAATTGAGGTGCTATCTTATCTTTGTAACATGCTAAATTTCTTATTAATGTTTTTTCCATTTTTATTTCTTCTCTATATTTTTTACATAGGTTTCTATACCATTGTTGTAAAAATTTTATTCTTGCTCCTAGAGTATCTACTATTTTTGTTTCATCCCAACTTTTTATTATTTTTGAACTAAATGATTCAGGTAATTTATTAAAATATAATTTTCTTATTTCTTTACTTTCTTCTATATTATATGCTCCTTTATAATAATATTCTTTAAATGCGCAAGTATATTCATCTATGTAACACATATTACATATTGCTAATTTTAACATTAAATTCCTATTTATATCTTTCTCTTCATTTTGTTCTTCTTCTGTTGTTGTCATGCTACTAAATTTGTCTTTTATAGCTGTTTCATATTTTTTTAATAATTCTATAGGTGTTAATATTGTTCCTTCTGTAGATTTGTCAGTTCTTAATATCCTTTTACTATTTTCAGTTAGATTTAAAAACCATAATTTCACTGTTCCTATTAGTGTTCTTTCTATATATTCTGGTGCATCTGCTACGCTTATATTATTATCTAATAATTGTTTTGTCATATATCCTATCCATAATTGTATCGCTTTTTCTGTATCTATTACACAATCTAAGTCTAAAAAGTTATAATTTTTATTAACTATTTGTTTTGGTGTCCATTTGTCATATTCATTATTTATATTATATCTTTTAAACTTATTCTTATAATATGTAGGTTTCCTTATTTCTGATGTACTAGGTATTATATTTTGATCTCCTTTTTTATCAAGAGTATTTATTTCTGTGTTGATATTTTCTAAGTTTTCTTCATTAATTACTTCTTGTTTTTCATTGATTTCTAAATTTTTTGTATTTATTAATATTTCTGTATATGTTTCACTATCTTCTGAATCATAATTATCTGTTTCTTCAACATCTATATTATTTATTTCTAATTCCTTGTTTTTTATTTCTTTATTGTCTATTTCTAGTTTTTCTTTAAATTGATTTATCTCATTTAATAATTTTTGTTCTTTATCTTTTTCTTCTTTTTCTTTCTGTTTTTTTTCATACAGATCTTTTAACATTTGTAATTCTTTTTCTAATTCAGCAATCCTACTATTTTTAGTTTCTTCTATTTTTCGTATTTCTTCTGTAGTTTGTTGTTTTATTTTTTCTATTTCCTTTTTTCTATCTATTTCTTCGTTTTCTCTTTCTATTCTTACCATAGCTGTCAATTTATCTTCTAATTTTAATTCTTCTTTTTCTAACATTAAATATAAATGTTCGCTTATTTTCTTATATCTTCTTCCTAAATTAGAAAATACTATTCTTATTTTTAATCCTTCGTGATTTTCATATATTTTTTCGTCTATTATAAATTCTTCTTTGTTCATTTTATTGTAAATAGTTCATGTTGATATATATATTCTAAACTATCTATTTGTGATTCTAAATTTGATATTTCATCTTTTTGTGCATTTATTGAGTTTTTACTAACTCCGGCAAATATATTATAATTTAATCTTTCTATTCTTATTTTTAATTCTTTACGTTTTTCAGATATAGTTTGTTTTAGTTCTTTGTATTTTTGTATTTTATTCATTCAAACAATATTTATAGTACTTTGGTGGATATCTAAATCTAATTTTATCATAATTAAGTGGTATATGTCTCATTCTTCTAGATTTTAAATGGCTTATTAATTTTGCTTCAATACTAGATATTAAGGTAATTAGGTAAGCTAATCTTTGTGGGTTTTCTTTTGTTTTATTTAGACTTATATATTCTGAATAATTACTAATTAAGGATTCTTTAATTTTTCTAAAAGCTTCTCTGTTTTTAAATGGTCTTCTCATAATTAATATTGATTAATTATTGTCAAGTAAATCCAATCTAAATTCATAAACACATAAACACATAAACTCAAACATATATAGTACTTGTGTATTTGTTAAATAACTGCGCTTTGATACCATTTGTAGGGGGTGCGGATTAGGTGCGTAGATTCAACTAGATAATAAATACGTATATTAACCCCTCAACCATTAGTCGAAATTCCAACTACACACTCAACCTTTAAGGGTGACCTATTACCCCCCTAAACTTATTTTTACCGAATTTATTACCCCCCCCAGTTGCTGACCTGTCATTGGACATGACTACACTCGCCCATGGGCGCGTCAGTTGACCCCATTTCACTTTAAATTCTTTTTTTCTGATTGCCACGTTATTATTTTTAATAATATAATAAATATTTTAATTATTACTTTTTCTTAATGAATTCTAATTGTCACATCATGTCTTCTTCTTCTCTTTTTCAAAACAAAAATTCAAGAACTCATTAATGGAGTTCCTCATTAATGGATTTCTCCTAAACTAAGAAATCTTTTTGCTCCGAAACCGAAACCAAGAAACACTTGAACTAAGGAAATAATAATATTTCTCCGATTAATGAATTCTTGAATGAAGAAGTTGGGGAACTCCGATTCAAAAAAGTTGAAAAAATTCAAGAACTTCGATTTCCTCTCTTTTTGCTCTAGATCGCCATTAATGGTGAGCTCAAAGCTTCGAATTTCCACAATGCCATATATAATTTCCAACATAACCCACGTATAATTTTCAACTCATTTCTCTGATTTTCTCTATTCTTGCTCAAGATCCGCCATTAATGGCGAGCTCAAAGCTTTGAATTTCCACAATGGGGAAGAATTCGACATTAATGGCGATCTTGAGAAAAAAGAGATGAAGTTGGGTTGAACAACTTCATTAATCCGCCATTCAAGAACTTCATTAACCCGCCATTCAAGAACTTCATTAATCCGCCATTTTTTTTCTCAAGAATTTTATTTTTGACCCAAGAAGATGAAATTGGTTGAAGAAGATAATGGAGAAAAATGAAACATGGGGAAGAAAAAAAGAAATAATAAAGTTAAATAATTAATTTTTTTAGAGTAAAAAATGAAAAGATAACGTGGCAATGAAGTGGCATGATGTGGCAGCGCGTGCATCACACCACATTTCAAATGACTGATTGTCAGTTTTGGGGGGGGGGGGGGAGAGTTAATAATTCCACTTTAAAATAGTTAAGGGGGATAATAATTCTACTTTAAAATAGTTAAGTCACCTTTAAAGGTTGAGTGTATAGTTGGGATTTGGGGGGGGGGGGGGCTTTGACCATTTTCTCTTCTAATTTAGTTGTCTAATTTATGAAATCAAGAGAATTTTAATATATTCTTTCAATATTATCCCTATCATTAAGTGACTACATAAAGTGTATATACTCAAATTTATATTTTTAAAACATAATTAATAAGATTGATGTAAACTAGATTCTTAATAATTATTTTTTTAATAGAGTGTCAAGTCAATAAGAGCCAACTATTTTAAAACAGAGGGAGAGTATTACAAGTCTCAAATACTTATAGATATTGATGTTCATATTATAAGAGGTTTACAAATACTTGGACCGAAATGCATTGAATAAAATATAGTGAGTGCTTTGAGACGTGTGAGCATGGCATATCCATGGTTACCTTCACAATTAATTTACTACTGTATTTGGTTTCAGGCAATTATTCATGAGATGAGTATATGTATCCATCTCATGTCGTCCTTTTTGAATATTATATTTTATGAGAAGACCTATTTTATAGAAGAGACTGCACTTTCTATCAATCTCATGTATTAAATGGAACAATCCTATAATTAGCCTTCTGTTTCATTAAAATGTGCCTTCATTTTGACATGCCTCCCTAGGTAGGGAAGTAGTCACGAATGAGAAGATGAATATTAGGAGATAATAAAATTGAACTTTTGTAGAAAATTGCGTAAAAGTGTCCAAATTAAATAGAGTGCAAGTAATATCAGATTCACAGAGGCAGAGATTGGGACAGTGGACTAATGTCATGAAATGCACACATCTCAAAATGCTTTTGGAATAGGGAAAAGGTTAAATTTACTCTTCTACTTTAAAAAATATTGGCTAAATATATATTTCTTCATATTTTGGGACTAAATGTACCTCCCTGTCATATTTTGGAGCCAAATTTACCTATCTACTTTAGAAAATTGGCTAAATACACCCTTTGTCATATTTTGGGATCAAATTTATCCTCGATATCATACTTTGGGGTCATATTTACCCTCATTATTAAGAGACTTTTCACTTGTACCCTTTCTTTGATAGAAAAGCTCAAATAAACGTTAAATGATCATTTTAAAAAAATAAAACATACCTTAATCTAATCGTTCGGTTCGACCCACAAAAAATACACTTTGATTACAAATGAACAAACAACAAAATTGAATGAGATAATACAGAAATATAGAATTAGATAGAATGTCTATTACAAACTCTGCACTTGTTCAGTTATGGTCAGATTTCAAAAATTTGTATGCAATTCTAGGTGCATTTAGATTCTATATAAAGACATGCTGAAAGATTTGTGTAGATCTAAATTTTATACAAAGACATAAGAATGAAGAGAGGTGATGATTGACACATAGGGAGACCTCTTAACTCAATAATTCAGAGATACATTCAATGGGCCTAATATCTTGTATTAACCACTAAGTGCCATTTTTCATGGGCTCAACATTGATGTAGATCCATTAACTGAGGGAAAGGTATAATTTTGTGTTTGCACTGATGCATATTCATTTTTCATGAGCTATGCATTGATTAATATACAATGAGTTAATCTTATTGAAAAAATTTGACCAACAGAAATGAGGGGTCTATTTATTTATGTCTTATTGATGGCTCGCGTCAGGTAGAGCGAGTTAGATTAGAGTGTGCTTTATTTTAAAAAAATAGGTCATTTAACATTGATTTGGGCTTTTCTATTAAAGAAAGGGTACATGTGAAAACATTCTTCACACCGAGGGTAAATTTGACCTCAATGTATGACATCGAGGATAAATTTGACCTCAAAGTATGACGAAGAGTGTATTAACCAATTTTCCAAAATAGAAAGGTAAATTCAGCTCCAAAGTATGATAACGAGGATAAATTTGACCCCAAAATATGACAAAGAGTATATTTAGCTAATATTTCAAAGTACAGGAGTAAGTTTGATCATTTTCCCTTTTGAATATTAATATATGAGATGTATTTGGTGCATAAAAATTAAAAGGACAAGGACCAACATGGAAATCAGTGCCCTCTCCCTGAACATAATGAATGGGGCTAATAGTATCATGACAAAGATATGTGACTCATTTTCTTTAAATTGGCACTTGTACTCTTAGAGGTTGTTTGGTGTAAGGTATTAAAATTAATAGTTTTGAGATAAAATAATAGTTTTGAGATAAAAATTTTGGTGCCTTGTTTTGTTGCCAAGTTTAAGATAACCTATTTCGGAATTAACAAATAATACCAGGACAAGTTATCCCATCCTTGGGTAGTATAAATAATTCCAACATAATTTATCTTGGAATAAATCTATAAAATGATAAAATTATCCTCCAAATTCTTTAATGATCACTTTTCACACACACACATACATATACGTGTGTTTGTGTAAGTGTGTGTGTGCGCGCGCCGCTTATGTTGAGGCTTCTTCATACCACATTTTGCCCAAAGCAAGAGTTTCCACATACAACCAAAGACATGCTACATTATTTTTTGGAAAAAAGGTCAAATTTATCCCTCTACTTTAAAAAATTAGTTAAATATATTCTTCATCATACTTTGAGGTTAAATTTACCCTCGTTATATTTTGGGGCTAAATTTAACCCTTTACTATGGAAAATTGGTTAAAAATATCTTACGTTATACTTTGTGGTCAAATTTACCCTTGAAGTCATACTTTGAGGTCAAATTTACTCTCTTTGTTAATAAACTTTTCATATGTACCCTTTATTAACAGAAAAGCTCAAATAAACGTGAAATGCCTCATTTTTAAAAAATTAAAATACACCTTAATCTAATTTGTCCAATCCGACTTGAGCTACAAAAAAAACACAAACAAATATACCCTCTTCAGTTCTATTGGTCAATTTTTTCAATGAGATTAAGTCACTGAATATTTATCAGTGCATAGCTCATAAAAATTAATCTACATTAGTGTAAACACAAAGAAATATATGCCTCACTTAGTTCATGGATCTGCATCATTACAGAGCTCATGAGAAATGATATTTGATGGTTAAATACAATATATTAGGCCCATTGGATATTTCTCTTGATGATTGAGTTAAGAGGTCTCCCTATATAACAATCGTGATATTTATAGAAAATTTTCATAATGTTATTTGCTCAAAACATTTATTCATTGATTCTAGAATTTAGATGCACATAGAATTGCATAACAAATTTTATAATTTGAACATAATGGAACAAGAGCAGAGTTTGTAGCAAATATTTTCTCTAGTTCCATTCTTCTATGTTATCTCATTCTGTTTTACGCTTTGTTCATTTGTAAATAACCTACCAACATTGCACGTCAAAAGAGAAGCATTTTTTTCGTTAAAATAATCCAACCAACTGAGGGAGGAGTATATTTATTTGTGTATTTTTATGGATCAGATCGAGCGAATTAGATTAGGGTGTGATTTATTTTTAAAAAAGTAGGTAATTTAACGTTGATTTGGGCCTTTTTTAAAGGAATGGTACAAGTGAAAAGTTTCTTCATAATGAGGTTAACTATAACCCCAAAGTATATAATCAAGGGTAAATTTGGCCTCAAAGTATGACGAAAGATATTTTTAGCCAATTTTTCAAAGTAGAGGGATAAATTTGACCCCAAAGTATGGCAAAAATGATAAACGTAGCCCCAAAGTATGACGAAGGGTATATTTAGCTATTTTTCAAAGTATAGGGGTAAATGTGAGACCATGTAAAATTTTAATGATTTTATTTTTGACCCTCCCCCATGCGTAATGTTGATTTTTGACTTGAATTATGTTATGAGATGTTAAAGGATATATTGGAAAAGTTTCAGAATTTTGGGAGGGGTTCGGGGTTATTTTGGGACACGAGGCAGTAAGCCTCCGCGATAAGGGCATGGCACGGAGGCTAAGCTCCGCGATAGCAGCGTGCCACGCTGCTATGTTAAATTCATCCAATTTTATTTTTTTCACTTGGGGTGAGGGAATTTTAGTCTTTTTACTCCTTGAACGACTTTTAAACACTTGGGTGACCCTTCCTTTAGTTTTCAACATAAAAAATATTACTTTTCCTTTCTAACTCTAAACCCAAGAGCATTCAAGGGTTTTTATAATAAATCACTACCCCGGGCTCTAAACTTTAATTTCTCTTTAATTTTATTTATATTTTAGGCATATTTCTCTTTTCCTAACTTGAATTTTACATTGTGACATTAATTGATTGAATTTTCATGTGATTTAAATTGTGGGTTTGAAATTGGATGGAGAAATTTTGGTTGTTATTGTTTAAATTACTTGTCTCATACTTTAAATTAATTATTTATGCTTTAAATTAATAATCTTGGGACTGATTTGATACATTATTCAAATGGTTGGAATGGGGTGACACGGGTTCACCAAATTTAATAGAATTTTGTCTTGATAATGACATAAACCTCAACCTACCTTGTGAATTAAATTTTTAATATGAAAAATTGCATAATTTAATTTGTCCTTTGAACCCATCAAATTGCATTAAAGGATAAATGAATAATAATGGATGTGGATAGCCTTGGTGGCCATGGCTTAGATTTTAAATGGAACTTGAGAGTCAAATGGTTATGTGGATTGGTTTGGCATAAATTTAATTACCTTGTAAGCATATTGGTGTGATGATACTAAGTTGGTAAATGCCTAAATGAAAGACTCCCTGGTTAATAGTTGGTTTATGTACAACTATTTTAATTTAGGCTTAAAGGGAATCGTATAGCTCACCATAAAGGTGTAGGTCCCGAGGGGATCAACACTGAAAATCACGTTTGCCAGCGTTGGGGGTCCATGTAATCGTGTGTTTGGTGCAATATTATATATATATTTTGGGAGGGCTATAGCCTTAATGTCTTTATCCTTTCCTCGATTTTTCCTCGATTCATGCGGCTAACATACACTGAGGCTCTTTTAGCAGGGGACGATGGACCTATATAGCCCATAAATGACTTTAGGACGGTGCGAGATACATAGTTTAAGTTAATAATTTAAACTCTCATTTTCATGGCCCTTTTCCCTATCTCGATATCCTATATAGATATGCATATGAATGTGGTGCATATGATTTATGACTGGATTTTTCTTATTGTATTATTTTATCCCTATCCCTAAGTTACATGCCCGTGGTTTCCCCACTGATAGTCCTCAAATGCTACATCATTTCATGATGCAGGTTTTAGGGAATTTTCTATTGCTCCTATGTAGCATTATGTGGTCACGTACTCCAGTTAGTCAGCTGTGAAGTAGTGAGCCTCTATTCTTTGAAAGACCCTATTATTTCACTATTCTATTTTTATTGTCTTAGTACTTTTGGATTAATTTTGGTCATAATCATGTTCATACTAAATTGGTATTCAGTTTTGGAGGCTTTTGTGGACAAGTATGGGTTGTTAGTTTGTTTGAACTTTTAGAATTGTCATTTTACTTATCTATCTTTAATACTATTTTGGTTGGTTTGCATTGTTTATTAGTATTGTGCTCTTGAGGTAAGGCAAAGTGGGTTGTCTCTAGTCCATGGTGGGCTTGTTATTTCTTGTCACGGTCAGGCCCGAGTTTAGATTGTGACAAGCTTGGTATTAGAGCACGATTCAGGGTAGTTTGGTATCCATAAATTTATGTCGAGTAGAGTCCCTTCTCTGGGTGTGAAGCGCACCACACTTATAGGGGGAGGCTACAAGAAATTTATAAATATTTCTTTCTCGTGTTCTATTTCAGGATATATAGTCTAGTTGATATGAGACTTCTCTAAAACCTGACTTACTCATATTCAGATCATGCCTTCCCAAAGATATGGCAGTCATAGACACTCTATTGAAACCTCTGTCCCACCTGAGGAAAATATGGAGGGGATTTACCCTACTTATGGAGTGCAGATTTGGTCTAGGGTCCCTGCTCCTGACAGTACCACTCTACTTGGGGTTTCACCAGTCCCTACTAGTCTCTCAGGCTGGTGATACTTATGCTCAGTTGCCACAAGGAGATATCTCTAATGCAGAGTTTCGTTAGTCTATTCATATACTTGCTCAGCTGGTGGCATCGCAATTCTATCAGGCCGATATGTTTGCTCAGATGGTGGCATCACAGTCCTATCAGGTTGATCATATTGGTCCTATTGCTAGTTCATCTGAGGTCACCAGGGTTGGTCAGTTTATGAGGTTGATTCCCCCAATCTTTATGGGCTCTAAGGTTAAGGAGGATCCTCAGGGATTTATTGATAAGATTGAGAAGATATTTTGGGTGATACATGCTACTGATTTAGAAGGGGTAGAGTTTGCTTCTTATCAGTTGAAGGATGTGGCTTACTAGTGGTATGAGGACTGGGAAGGAATAAGGGATGATGATGTTGAACCAGTAATGTGGGATGACTTTTTAGGTGCTTTTCTTGATCATTTATTTCCCCAGGAGTTGTGGGAAGTTAAGGTTAAAGATTTTGTTAAATTAAAGTAGGGTAAGATGAGTGTTAAGGAGTTTGCTCTTAAATTTCATCAGTTGTCTCGCTATGATCCTGAGTTGGTGTCTACTGTGAGGTCCTAAATGTGGAATTTTTCTTCTAGTTTATCCCGTTATTTGATGTTAGAGTGTAAGGATGCAATGTTGAATAATTATATGGACATATCCTGATTAGAGGTTTATATGTAACAGGTAAAGGATGAGAAAAGAAAGTAGGTAGAGATGGGAGAAAGGAAGAACAAGAAGTTTAGGTATATAGATGAGTGTGGAAATTAGTAGCACAGTGAGAGAGATGGTAGAAAGTGGACTAAGAAGAAGAATTGGGGAAATTAGTGTTCTTTTACCAGTGCTCCTTATCCTAAACCTTCAGGTGATCATCGTTTTCAGGCTAGCAGTGGTCTTAAGGCATAAGGTGCTCAGTCTCAGGCTAGTGGAGCCCAATCAACCCCACCTTACCCTTCTTGTCATTTTTGTGGGCAGCTTCACCGTAGGTATTCTGAGAAAAGGAGAAATCAGTTCTATAATTATGATCATCTTGGTCATATACAATGGGGTTGTCCTCCATCAAGGGTTGCCACAAGAGATAATAAGATCCCAGTTGCTACTTCTTCAGCTCCGACACCTAAAGGCTCCACTTTAGGTCCTAATAATGGCCTAGATCTTCTCTATGAACTTGCTACTCATCAGGAATTTCAGGCTTTCCTAGATTTTATCACTGGTATGTTATAACTCTTTTCCCTTGATGTTTACTTTTTATTGATTAGGTTATACCCTATCCTATGTGACCCCTTATATAGACATGCACTTTAGTTTGGTCCTAAAAATATTTTCAACCCCTTTTATGTTTCTACTCTAGTGGGTGAGTCTATTATTGCTAGAAAAATCCATATGGGTTATGTAGTATCTATTCTTCATAAGGAGATATTGGTGGATTTGATAGAACTAGATATGGTGGATTTTGATGTATCTTGGGGATGAATTATCATTATTCGTGCTATGCTTCTCTGGATTGTAGAACCCAAAAGGCCAGTTTCTATTTTCCCAATGAACCGATATTAGAATGGGAGGGGAGTTCCTTAGTACCCATAGGGAGGTTTATCTCATATCTTAGAGGTTAGAAATTTATTTCTAAAGGGTGTTTGTATCATCTAGTTTGGGTTAAGGATTCTAACTCTGAAAGTTCTTCTTAGCAATCTGTCTTTGTCATTAATGAATTTCTCGAAGTTTTCTCTAATGATCTTCCTGGAATTCTTCCCGATAGAGAAATAATTTTGGGATTGATCTTCTACCGGATACTTGTCTTATTTCTATTCCTCTTTATAGGATGGCTCCGACTGAACTGAAAGAATTAAAGGAGCAGTTAAAGGATCTTCTTGATAAGGGTTTCATCCGTCTTAGCGTTTCTCCATGGGGAGCTCCTGTGCTTTTTGTGCAAAAGAAAGATGGGTCTCTTCAGATATGTATAGATTATCATCAGTTAAATAAGGTTAGAATAAAGAATAAGAGCCTTCTCCCTAGGATTGATGACCTTTTTTACTAGCTTTAGGGTGCTAGGTGTTTCTCTAAAATTGATCTTTGTTCGGGCTATCACCAGTTGAAAATTAGGGAGGTTGATATTCCTAAGACTGTTTCCTGAACATGATATGGTCACCATGAGTTTTTGGTCATGTCATTTGGGTTGACTAATGCTCCGCCTGCTTTCATGGATCTTATAAATCAATTTTTCAAGAAGTTTTTAGATTTGTTTGTTATAGTCTTCATTGATGATATCATGGTATACTCTAAGAGTAAGGAGGATCATTCCAATGAATTGTATTGCAGAGTCTTAAGGACCAGGTGTTATATGCTAAATTTTCTAAATGTGAGTTTTGGCTTAGTGTTGTGACTTTTCTCGGGCATGTTATTTCTAGCGAGGGGATCAAGGTGGATCTACAGAAAGTTGAGACAGTTAAGAAATTGGCATAGACCCAGAACTCCAACTAACATTAGGAGCTTCTTGGGCTTGGATGGGTATTACAGGAGGTTTATGGAGAGTTTTTCATCTATTGTAGCTGCGCTAATGAAGTTAACTCAAAAAAAGTTTAAATTCTTATGGTCCGATGTTTGTGAAGGTAGTTTTGAGAAGTTGAAGGATAAATTGACTTCTACACCTAATTTGACCCTACCCAAGGGTACTGAGGGGTTTGTTGTGTTTTGTGTTGTATCTCATGTAGGATTGGGTTGTGTTTTAATGCAGCATGGTAAGTTTGTAGCCTATGTTTCCCGACAACTTAAGGTTCATAAGGGGAATTACCCGACTTATGATTTAGAGTTGGCGGATGTGGTCTTTTCTTTGAAGATTTAGCATCATTATTTGTATGGGGTGCATATGGATATTTATGTAGATCCTAAGAGCTTGTAGTATGTGTTTACGCAGAAGAAATTGAATCTCAGGCATAGACCGTGGCTTGAATTGCTTAAGGATTATGATAACAACCTATACTACCATCTAGGTAAAGCTAATGCTATTATCGATGCTCTTAGAAGGTTTTATATGGGGAGCTTATCTCAGAGGAAAAGAGAGGGTTAGTGAAGGATATTAACAGGATGGCTAACTTGGGAGTTTGTCTTTTAGACTCTGAGGATGGAGGAGTGTGTGTTCAGAAAATGGTTAAGTTATATCTTGGTGCAGAAGTAAAGGAGAAACAAGTTATGCATCCTATACTTATGCAAATTAAAGTTGATGTGGGTCAGCAGAAGGTTATAACTTTCGTGATTAGGGGCGATGGCATTTTGAGGTATCAAGGAAAGCTGTGTATTCCTGATGTAGATAGGAAGTGAGAAAAGATTTTGGCTGAGGCTCATGAGTCCAGCTATGAGTTCATCTGAGTTCCAAAATGTATATAACTTGATGGAAATCTATTGGTGGAATAATATGAGGAGAGATATGGAAAATTTTGTTGCTAAATGTATGGTTTGTCAGCAAGTTAAGGTGCATCATCTGAGGCCTGGTGGCATATACCAAGAGATAGAGTTGCCCATGTGGAAGTGAGAGATGACTAATATGGACTTTATTATGGGTCTTCTGTGATCTCGAAATCAGTATAAGTCTATTTGGGTCATTGTAGATAGAATGACTAAGTCTGTTCACTTCTTTCTTGTGAGGACTAACTATTCAGAAGAGGATTATGCTGAGTTGCTCATTCAGGAGATAGTAAAGTTGCATGGTGCCCCAATTTCCATCATTTCAGACCAAGGTATGCACTTTTTTTCTCACTTCTGGAGTTTAATTTAGAAAGGTTTAGGTACTCAGGTGAACCTTAGAGTATTTTTCCATGCTCAAATGGATATAAAAGTAGAACGTATGATTCAAACTTTGGAGAATATTCTAAGGTCTTGTGTGATTGATTTTAAAGGTAGTTGGATTGACCATTTGCCTCTTATTAAGTTTGCTTACAACAACAGTTATCATTCCAGTATTCAGATGGCTTCTTTTGAGGCTCTTTATGGTAGAAAGTACAGGTCTTCTATTGGATGGTTTGAGGTGGGTGAAATGAAATTATTTGGCCCTGACTTGGTTCACTAATCCATGAAAAAAGTCAAGGTGATTTGAGAAAGACTTAAGACTTCTTAGAGTCACTAAGAGTCTTATACGGATATGAGGCGAAGGGAGTTAGAGTTTTAAGTAAGTGATTGGGGGTTCTTGAAAGTGTCTCCTATGAAAAGAGTCAGGAAATTTGGGAAAAAAAAAGCTATGACCTCGTTATGTTGGTCCATACTAGATTGTGAAAGAGATTGGTAATGTTGCTTATGAGTTAGATTTACCAACGAGTTTGGCTTCGATTCATCCCATTTTTCATGTGTTCATGCTGAAAAAGTGTGTGGGCGATCCTTCTTTGATAGTACCTGTAGATGATATTGGTATTACAGATTTATTGTCTTATGAGAAAGTCCCGATTGAGATATTGGATAGGCAAGTTCGTAGATTGAGAACCAAGGATATAGCTTCGGTGAAGGTTCCTTAGAGGAACCAAAAGGTGCAAGAAGCTACATGGGAAACTGAAGAAGATATGACAGCTAAGTACCCATTCTTGTTCCCTAGGTTGGATGAAAGTGCTTAAGGTATACGTTTTGTTGCTCTCTTGTCGCATTTTGAGTTTATCATTTGATTCTGATGTATTCTTGCCGTTATTGTGCTCAAAACGTCCTAACTTCTCATTCAAGGATGAATGATCCAAAGGTGGAATAATGTGAGACCCTGTAAAATTTCAATGATTTTAGTTTTGACCTTCCCGCGTGCATAATGTTGATTTTTGTCTTGAATTATAATGTAGGATGTTAAAAGGTAAATTGGAAAAGTTTTAGAATTTTTTGGAGGGGTTTGAGGTCATTTAAGGACCTCGAGGTAGTAAGACTTTGCGATAGTGGCATGCCACAAAGTTAGCCTACGCGATAAGGGCATGGAATGAAAGCTAAGCTCCGCAATAACGGCATGCCACACTGCTATGTTAAATTTGTCTAGTTTTATTTTTTTCACTTGGGATGAGGGGCTTTTGGTTTTCTTACCCATTGGATGACTTTTAAACACTTGGGTGAACCTTTTTCTTTAGTTTTCAAGATCAAAAACATTACTTTTTCTCTCTAACTCTAAACTCAAGAACATTTAATGTTTTACAAAAAAATCACTGCTCCGGGAACCAAACTTCGATTTCTCTTCAATTTTATTTATATTTCTATCATGTTACTCTTTTCCTAACTTGTATTTTACATTGAGACATTAATTGATTGGATTTTCATGTGATTTAAATTGTGAGTTTAAAATTGGGTTGAGAAATTTCGGTTGTTATTGTTTAAGTTACTTGTCTCATGTTTTAAATTGATTATTCATGCTTTAAATTGATGATTTTGGGATTGATTTGATACATTATTGAAATGGTTGGAATGGAGTGACATGAGTTCACCAAATTTGATGGAATTTGGGCTTGATAATGGCATTAATGTAAGACCCCGTAAAAAGTCCTAGTCTAATTCAGTCTGATATATCATGAAAAGAGGTCCCAGACTTTGAAAAATTCAGCTAAGTATTGACACTTAGTTTCTTTTTGGGCTTGATATTTCAATGACATTATTTTCGATCTTATGGGCCTTGGATTGTCGATTTTTCAGTTGATTCATGATCATAGATGTTAATAGGTCATATCGGGTGAGTTTTGAATTTTTTTGACTAGCATAAGGGTGAGTTTGGATGTCCAAAACAGTAAGGTCTCGCGATAAGCTCGCAACGTGAGATCAAGTCCCTGTTTCTAGGAGTCACGTCGCGAGGTCTATTCCATGTTTCTGGGGGTTGCAACGCGAGGTCTATTCCCCATTTATAGGAGTCGCAACGCGAGGTCTCTTTCCATTTCTGGGAGTCGCGCCTTGAGGTTCATTTACACGGGAAAAGAGACCTAGTGGCAATTTATTCCTTTTTTCCCATCTAAATCAGCTAAAACACGAAATTAAATACCAAATAGGGAAAATTGTATTCATTATTCACTCAATACTCTCAAGAACAAGCCCTAGTTTCATCAAGATCAAAAATCAAGTCTAAAGAATTCACCACAATCTTCACGAAATTAATAATCAAGGTATGTTAGGTGTTCATCCTTGGGATTTCTTCCACCCTTGGATTTTAAGAACTCATTTTAAAATTATAAGTTTATTGATTCATGAATTTACATATGCAAATTTGGATTGTATTCATGTTTGTGTTATTGTATGGGTTTCAATTCAAGATTTTGTTATGAGTTTCATGAACCTAAGATAGCGTGTATATTGATTGATGTAATTCCCATGTTACAATCTTTGAAATTGAAAGTTTAAGTTGTAGTCATGATTCTTATGTGTTGTTCATTATTATGTATAACAATCATGCTCCCCAAGTGTTTGATAGAATATCCATGTGAATTGAATAATGTAATCATGACATGTTAGTATGTGCCCTCATTCATGTATAAGTTCATGACCTTCAGGTGTTTGGCAAATTGCCTTAGTGAATGAATTGTGAACTATTGACTATTGCTATGCTTTCAAGAAGTACTGTGTTTTACCTTTATGCTATCGAGTCCTGGGAGTATTTATTACCCGAATTCTAGCTGTTTACTTAGTCGCAGTAGAAATAGAATAGATCCAGTAAAAAGGGTCAAGAACAGTAATACTCAGTCAGTAACAAAAATTAGTGAACTCAGTCCAGTTCAGTCAGTTAACACGATCAGTGTCAGTTCAGTCAAGCTTAGTACAATCTAGTGATCAGTGTCTATTCATTTGGGAGTAGGATTCAACACCGAGCGAACCCAGGGATAGGGACATTCCTTCCAGCAAAGGGTTTGACCCTTAGTAGCAATCCTTGTATTACAGAACTACGTAGCCAGCATAGGGTAAGATGCCCTTCTGCCAGACTAGGGTTAATGCAACCGCATATATGATTCGTGAGTCTTCTTTCCAGATTAGGGTTGACCTAATATTTTTAGTATCCCTTGGCAAGGTTCTAACACCCTTTCAAATGGGGTCACAGGTTAGACCACAACTCAGTTTATAATCGGGGTATGTTGGTTAGATGAACACTCCCACAGTTACAGTTTCAAACTTAGTATAGAACTCAATTCAGTTCTACAGAATCAGGACTATCAGAAATAGTCACCCAGTTATCTGTAATACAGTTATCAGTAAACTCAGATATCAGTTACTAAGTTATCAGAACTTAGATATCAGTTACTAAGTTATCAGAACTCAGTATTCAGTTTCAGTATGATCTCAGTTATAGTATACATGTATAATCGCAGTCTTACATAATCAGTATGTACAACAGTTTCAGTTACCCATGTACTCTCATTCAGTTATATACATATCATTTAGTCAGTTATTGTTCATGCATATGAATCCATGTATATCAGCCTATCTCACTTAGCATACCAGTACATTCAAAGTACTGACACATACTTTTTCTTTTGCGCTATGATATCTTATATCATAGGTTCAGACGCATGGGCTCCTGACCGTACCTAGCAACTCAGGTTATCTACAACAGCTATAGTGGTGAGTCCTTATATTTCGAGGACAACATTATTTATATCAGTATTCTAGATAGTTCAGTAGTCGGAGTTAGTTGGGGACTTATCCCATCAACTCCACATTCAGACAGTTCAGTTAGAGGCTTTTCAGATTAGACTAGTTCAGACAGTATTCAGTTTTTAGTATTACTATCAGTACATTCAGTTATTCTTCAAGTATTTTAAGAACCTTATGGTATTTTCAGTTATACTTCTGTATATATATTCAGTATTATTATTCAGTGCTCACAGCAGGTACCAGTCATAGGTTATCTTGTGATCCTTTAGGGTTATAAGCACCATATGACATCAGGGTGCATACTTGAGGCATTACAAACTTGGCATCAGAGCCTAAGGTTCTAAAGAGTCCTAGGGAGTCTGAAAGCTGTGTCAAGTAGAGTTTTGTGCATGGGTGTGTAGCACACCACACTTATAGAAAAGAGGCTATGAGGCATTTTAGTATAAGTTTCCCTTCTTTTAATATTCATGTCGTGCGAGTGAGCGTGAGCTCAAGCTAAACTCTCTACCTAATTCAAGTTTCTCTTTCGTTTAGAGAATATGCCTCTCAAAGAGACTAACGGAAGAAGAGCTGAAAACCAGCCAGCACCTCCGCCCATTCAGACAGATCCCCTGGATGAGCATGTTTCTCACCCTGAATTTAGAGCAGTTTTTACTACTCTTACCCATTCTGTAGCAGCCAAAATGAATGCTTAGCTACTATTCAGGCCAACCCAATGTCCAATATGCGGTAACTAGAATTCGGGACTTCACCTGAAAGAACCCTCTATTATTTACAGGGTCTAAGTCTGAATAGGACCCACAGGAATTCTTTGACATGGTGTAGAAGGTCACAGATATTATGAGGGTAACCGCTAGTGAGAGTGCTGAGTTAGCTCCCTATTATTTATAGGATGTGGCTCATACATGGTTTAAGCAGTGAAAGGTGGATAGGGTCGCAGATGCAGGGCCTATAGAATAGGAGGAGTTTGCCACTGCCTTTCTAGATAGGTTCTTTCCATTGGAGTAGAGGGAAGCTAAGGTGTTAGAATTTATTAACTTGAAGCAGGGTTGCATGAAAGTGAAGGAATATTTTCTCAAGTTTACTTAGTTAGCCAAATATGCTCCTCATGTGGTAGCTGATAGCAGATCTAAGATGAGTAAGTTTGTGTTTGGGGTATCCGATAGTGTGGTCAAGGAGTATAGGACCGCAATGCTAATTAAGGAGATGGACCTGGCTAGGTTGATGGTCCGTGCTCAATAAATAGAGTAGAAGAAGACTAAGAAGAAAGAGAGGGAGAGTAAAAAGGCTAGAATAGGTAGCTTCAACTTCACTCAACCTAAGTCAGAGGGTGGTAATCATTCTTAGTTCCTCCCAAAATCTTCAATTCTAGATCTATCCTAAGCTAGTGCTCTAGTCCCTAAATTCAGAAATGGTAATAAGTATAGAACGCCAGGCCCTAAATCTCAGGGTAGTGTTAGCAATGCCCGAACAAATTCTTTTTACCAGAAGTATGGCAGAAACCATCAGGGTATCTGCAGAGCTAGAAGTGATGTATGTTTTGGATGTGGTAAGCCAGGCCATAGAGTTAGAGAGTGTCCTCAGGTGGGTTCATAGAGTCACCATAATCGTCCCCCAACTCAGTCAGATCGCTCGTCTCAGAAGGGTGTCCCTTCCAGTGCCACCGTGGGAAATGCCCAAGATGACTTTATGCACTTCACCCCCGACAGGATCAGAAAAGTTCCCCTGATATGGTTACTGGTACGTTACAAGTTTATCCTTTACATGTTTATGCTTTGCTAGATCTAGGAGCCTCATTTTCTTTTGTAACTCCATATATAGCTGTTGACTTAGGAGTCAGACCCGAAATCCTAGCAGAGCCCTTCTTAGTTTCTACCCTAGTAGGTAAGTCTATCATAGCCTGATGGGTATACCAGAACTGTCCGATTGTGGTATCTCAGAAAGTTACTTCAGCAAACGAAATAAAGTTAGAGATTACTGATTTTGATGTCATTCTCAACATGAATTGGCCTTATTCATGCTATGCTTTAGTTGATTGTAGAAACAGAGTTGTCCATTTTTAGTTCCCAAATAAACCTGTCCTAGAATTGAGGGGTAGTACTTTAGCATTTAGGGGTGAGCTTGTTTCATACCTTAGAGCGAGAAAAATGATATCTAAGGGGTGTATCTGTCATCTCATTTGAGTTAAAGACTCTAGTTTTGAGACTCCTAATCTTGAGTCAGTTTTAGTAGTATGTGAATTTCCAGATGTATTTCTCAAAGATCTTCCCGGAGTTCCTCCCGAGAGAGAAATTGACTTTGGAATAGACCTTCTTCCAGATACTCAGCCCATCTCTATTCCGCCATATAGGATGGCTTCAGCCAAACTCAAAGAGTTAAAGAAGAAGTTGAAGGATCTCCTAGATAAGGGATTCATGAGTCCCAGTATTTCTCCATGGGGCGCACCTGTTCTATTCGTGCAAAAGAAAGACGGTTCTCTTAGAATGTGTATAGACTACCGTCAGTTGAACAAAGTCACAGTCAAGAACAAGTATCCTCTTCCCAGAATCGATGACTTGTTTGACCAACTTCAGGGTGCCAATTACTTTTTAATATAGACCTCAGATCAGTCTATCATTAACTCAGAGTTAGAGAATATGGCATTCTGAAAACAACTTTCAGAACTCGGTATGGTCACTTTAAATTCCTAGTCATGTCATTTGGTCTTAGCAATGCCCCAACAGCTTTTACGGACTTGATGAACCGCGTGTTCAAGCAGTACTTGGACATGTTCATCATAGTCTTCATTGATGACATTCTTGTTTACTCGCGTAACGAAGGTGATCATGCAAACCATCTCAAAATAGTATTATAGACTCTCAGAGCCCATCAGTTGTTCACCAAATTTAGTAAATGTGAATTTTGGCTAAGGTCAGTAGCTTTCCTTGGTCATATAGTTTTCGGTGATGGAATTAGAGTGGATCTTTAAAATACCAAAGCAGTGAGAAACTATGCTAGACCTATCTCTCCGTTAGATATCAAGTATTTCTTGGGTTTGGCTGGCTATTACCGATAGGTTGGTGAAGGATTTTCATATATTACATCCCACAAGTCCAGATTGACTCAGAAGAAAGTCAAATTACAGTGGTCAGATTCTTGTGAGAAGAGTTTTCAGGAGTTTAAGACTCAGCTCAATACAACCCAGTTCTGACTTTGGTCGATGATTCTGAAGGATTTGTCATGTATTGTGATGCTTTCGGAGTTGGTTTGGGGTGTGTTTTGATGCAGAAGGGTAAAGTTGTGGCCTATGCCTCTAGACAGGTTAAGCCCCATGAAAAAAATTATCTCACCCATGATCTTAAGTTAGCAATTGTAGTGTTTGCCTTAAATATTTGGAGGCACTATTTGTATGGGGTACTTGTTGATGTGTTCACAGGCCATAAAAGTTTGCAGTATGTATTCTCTCAAAAAAACTTAAACTTGCATCAGAGAAGGTGGTTAGAGATGTAGAAAGACTATGAATGAGTGTTCTGTATCATTCAGATAAGGCCAATGTAGAGGCTGATGCTCTCAGTACATTGTCCATGGGTAGTGTTGCTCACGTTGAGAATGGTAAGAAGAAGTTAGTTCAGGAAGTTCATCAGCTTGCCAGGTTGGGTGTTCATTTAGTTGATTCAGATGAGAGTAGCGTTTAGGTGCAGAATAGTTTGGAATCATCTTTGGTTTCCGAAGTAAAAGAAAAGCAGGATAGAGATCCCAGTTTAGTTAAGCTAAAAGAGCCAGTCAGAGATCAAAAAGTAGAGGTTTTCTCTCAAGGGGGAGATGTTGTGTTGCGTTTCCAAGGTATACTATGTATGACATGTGTGGATGGTGTAAGGTAGAGGATTCTTGCAGAAACGTATGGTATGTATTATTCGATTCACCTAGGGGACACTAAGATGTACAACAATTTGCGGAAAGTCTATTGGTTAAGTAGAATGAAGCGGGACATTGCAAAGTTTGTAGCTAAGTGCTCATCATGTCAACAGGTTAAGATCGAGCATCAAAAGCTTAGTGGGTCTATATAGGAGTTAGTATTCCCACTTGGAAGTGGGAGGAAGTGAACATGGACTTTGTGATAGGTTTGCCTCGAACTCGTCGTCAACATAATTCGATTTGGGTCATTGTGGATAGGATGACCAAATTAGCCCATTTCTTGCCAGTTCATACCTCTTACTCAGCCGAGGATTATGCCAAGCTCTATGTTAGGGAGTTGGTTAGATTGCACGGTGTCTCATTGTCCATTATTTCAGATAGAGGTACGCAGTCCACCTCTCACTTTTGGAAATCCTTCCAAAAGGGTCTTGGTACCCAAGTTTACCTCAGTACGGCCTTTCACCCTCAGACAGATGGTCAAGAAGAGAGAACCATTCAGACTTTAGAAGATATATTAAGAGCATGTGTCGTTGATTTTAAGGGTAGTTGGGATGACCACTTACCTTTGATTGAGTTTGCGTAGAATAACAACTATCATTCCAGTCCAGATATCTCTGTTTGAGGAACTTTATGGGAGGAGATGTAGATCTCCAATTGGTTGGTTTGAAGTAGGTGAGGCCTCAATAGTAGGGCCTGACCTAGTATTTGATGCCTTAAAGAAAGTTCAGTTGATCAGGAAAAGGCTTAAGACATCTCAGAGCCAATAGAAATCATATGCAGATGTGAGGAGGAAGGATCTCAACTTTGATATTGGCAATTTTGTGTATTTTAAAATTTCTCCCATGAAGAGAGTGAAGAGATTCGACAAGAAGGGGAAATTCATCCCAGATATGTTGGTTCTTACAAAATTCTCAGTCATTTTGGAAAGGTAGATTACGAGCTTGAGTTGCCTTCAGACTTAGCTCTAGTACACCCAGTGTTTTATATCTCCTTGCTAAAGAAATGCATTGGTGACCCAGCAGATGTAGTCCCTATAGAGGGTATAGATGTTTAGAACAGTCTCTTTTATGAGGAATTTCTAGTTGAAATCCTAAATCATCAGGTTCACGGACTGAGAAGCAGAAGCAGATATGCGGACCAAGTATCCTCACCTCTTCTCCACAAACTCAGACTCAGCTCAAGGTAACAGTCTTCCTTATATTTACTCAATTTCATATTTAGATTACCTTTACAAAGTTGGTATTAGTTCAGCTGCATAACATTCTCATATCATGCATACCTTTATGAAATAGCTCAGTCATGTGTCATGACTTCAGAATTCAGTCATGCTTCAGTTATGCATGTTGAGTATGAAAACTTAGTTTATTAGTAGTTTCATCCATGTAATCATACTTTAGTTGTGCATGATCAGTATGTAAGCTCAGTCTAGCAGTACTCTAATCTAAGTCAACCTCATTCGAGGACGAATGTTTCCAAGGGGGAGATATAGTAAGACCCCATAAAAAATTCTAGTCTAATTGAGTCCTATTTAGCATGAAAAGAGGTCCCAGACTTAGAAAAATCCAGCTAAGTATTGACACTTAGTTTCTTTTTGGGTTCGATATTTGAATGACTTTATTTTCGATCTTTCCGGCCTTGGATTGTTGATTTTTCAGCTGATTCATGATCAGGGATGTTAATAGGTCATATCGGGTGAGTTTTAGAATTTTTGAACTAGCGTAAGGGTGAGTTTGGATATCCAAAATAGTAAGGTCTCGCGATAAGCTCACGACGCGAGATACAATCCCCATTTCTGGGAGTCGTGTCGCAAGGTCTATTCCCCATTTCTGGGTGTTGCAATGCGAGGTCTATTCCTCATTTCTAGGAGTCGCGATGCGAGGTCTATTCCCTATTTTTGGGAGTTGCACCTCGAGGATCATTTACATGGGAAAAGAGTCCTAGGGGCAGTTTAGTCCTTTTTTCCTCACCCAAATCAGCTAAAACACGAAATTAAACACCAAATAGGGCAAATTGCATTTATTATTCACTCAATCCTCTCAAGAACAAGCCCTGGTTTCATCAAGCTCAAGAATCAAGTCTCAATAATTCTCCACAATCTTCACGAAATTAATAATCAAGGTATGTTAGGTGTTCATCCTTGGATTTCCTTCCACCCTTGGAGTTCAAGAACCCTTTTTAAAACTATGAGTTTATTTATTCATGAATTTACATATGCAAATTTGGGTTGTATTCATGTTTGTGTTGTTGTATGAGTTTCAATTCAAGATTTTGTTGTGAGTTTTATAAACCTATGATAACATTTATGTTGATTGATGTAATTCTCATGTTACATTCCTTGAAACTGAAAGTTCAAGTTGTAGTCATAATGCTTATGTGTTGTTCATTATTATGTATAACAATCACGTTCCCCAAGTGTTTGATAGAATGTCCATGTGAATTGAATAATGTAATCATGACATATTAGTATGTGTCCTCATTCATGTATAAGTTCATGTCCTTCAGGTATTTGGCAAATTGCGTCAGTGAATGAATTGTGAACAATTGACTATTGCTATGCTTTCAAGAACAACTGTGTTTTAACTTTATGCTATCGAGTCCTGGGGGTATTTATTACCCAAATTCTAGCTGTTTACTTAGTCGCAGTAGAAATAGAATAAATCCAGTAAAAAGGGTCAAGAACAATAGTACTCAGTCAGTAACAAAAATCAATGAACTCAGTCCAGTTCAGTCAGTCAACACGATCAGTGTCAGTTCAGTCAAGCTTAGTACAATCTAGTGATCAATGTCTATTCAGTTGGGAGTAGAATTCAGCACTGAGCTAACCCAGGGATGGGGTAATTCTTGCCAGATAAGCATTTGGCCCTTAGTATCAGTCCTTGCATTACAGAACTACGTAGCCAGCGTAAGGTAAGACGTCCTCCTACTAGACTAGGGTTGGCACAGCCGTATATATGATTCATGAGTCTTCTTGCCATATTAGGGTTGACCCAACATTGTTAGTATCCCTTGGCAAGGTGCTAATACCCTTCTAACTGGGATCACAGGTTAGATCCCAACTCAGTTTATAATCGGGGTATGTCGGTTAGCTGAATACTCTCATAGTTACAGCTTCAGTTTCAAACTCAGTATAGAATTCAGTTCAGTTCTATAGAATTAGGACTGTCAGAAATAGTCACCCAGTTATCAATAATACAGTTATCAGTAAACTCAGATATCAGTTACTCAATTATTAGAACTCAGTATTCAGTTTCAGTATGATCTCAGTTACAGTATACATGTATATGTACAGTCTTTCATAATCAGTATGTACAACAGTTTCAGTTACCCATGTACTCTCATTCAGTTATATACATATTATTTAGTCAGTTATTTTTCATGCATATGAACCCATGTATATCAGCCTATCTCACTTAGCATACCAGTACATTCAAAGTACTAACGCATACTCTTTCTTTTGCACTATGATGTCTCATATCATAAATTCAGATACACGGGCTCCTGACCGTACCTAGGAGCTCAGGTTATCCACAACTGATACAGTGGTGAGTCAGCATATTTTGAGGACAGAGTTATTTATATCAGTATTCTAGCTAGTTCAGTAGTCGGAGTTAGTTGGGGACTTGTCCCATCAACTCCACATTCAGACAGTTCAGATAGAGGATTTTTAGACTAGACTAGTTCAGACAGTATTCAGTTTTCAGTATTATTATCAGTATATTCAGTTATCCTTCCAGTATTTTAAGAACCTTATGGAATTTTTAGTTATACTTCCGCATATATATTCAGTATTATTATTCAGTGCTTACAGCAGGTACTAGTCATGGGTTAGCTTGTGATCCTTTAGGGTTGTAAGCACCGTGTGATGTACAGGGTGCAGACTCGGGGCGTTACAATTAACCTCAACCCACCTTGTAAATTGGATTTTGAATATGAATAAAATTGCATAATTTAACTTGTCTTTGGAACCCATCAAATTACATTAAAGCATAAATGAATAATAATGGATTTGGATGACCTTGGTGGCCATGGCTTGAATTTTAAATGGAACTTGAGAGTTAAATGGTTGTATGGATTGGTTTCACATAAATTAAATTAGCTTGCAACTGTATTGGTATGACGATACCAAGTTAGTAAATGACAAAATGAAAAACTCCTAAATTAATAGTAAGTTTATGTGTAACTGTTTTTATTTTGGCTTAAAGGATATTGTGTAGCTCAGTGTGAAGGTGTAGGTCCCGGGAGGATCAACACTGAAAACCACGTTTGCCGGTGTTGGGGGTCCATGTGACCCTGTGTTTGGCGCACACATTATATATATTTTGGGAGGGCTATAATCTTGATGTTTTTAGCCTTACCATGATTTTTTCTCGGTTCATGCGGATAACACACACTGGACCCCTTCCAGCAGGGGGAGCTGACCCCATGAATGCCTTTAGGATGGTGTGAGATACATAGTTCAAGGTAATACTTTAACTCTCATTTTCATGGCCCTTGTCCCTATCCCTTCATCCTATATGTATATATATATATATATATATATATGAATGTGGTGCATATGGTTTATGACAGGATTTTGGTTATTGCATTATTTTATCCCTATCCCCCGAGTTATATGCTAGTGCTTGCCCCACTGACCATACCCGGAAGCTGCATCATTTCATGATGTAGGTTCGGAGGACTTTTTTGTTGCTCCTGTGTAGCATTAGGTGGTCGAGTACTCTTGTTGATCAGCTGTGAAGTGGTGAGCCTCCATCCTTCGGAAAGCCCTGTCATTTCACTATTCTTTCTTTATTGTAATAGTACCTTTAAATTCTTTTTGGTCATAGTTGTGGGACTATCCCGACTTAATTGGTATTCTTATTTAGAGGCTTTTAATGGACAAGTGTGGATTGTTTGTTTGTTTGAACTCTTAGAATTATCATTTGACTTATCTATCTTTACTATTATTTTTGTTGGTTTCTGTTATTTATTATTATTGTGCTCTTGAGGAAATGCAAAAGAGGTTGTCTCCGGTCCATGGTGAACTTGAGATTAGTTGTTACGGCCAGGCCCAGATTCGAATTGTGATAGTAAATTTGACCCTTTTTCTTATTTTTCCATTTGTGATCATTCAGGATGGAACAAAAGTGACAAACTGATCATACAATAATCAAGTAATGTAGATAAAAAGTTAATATCTGTATGTCAAGTAATGTAGATCACCAATGTGCCACTATGTCGTTAGGATCCATAGTAAGCCTTTTTCTAGCCTCAAAATTGGAATGGATCAAGAAGCCTGACATGTGTGCCGACCACCAAAACGCTCCCCCCTACAAAATGGATTCAAGCAAATGTTTTTTTATTATAAATTGCTCATATCAGTTAAATCTAGTATAAGAAATAACAAAAACATACCCAGTAAATTTTAGAAGTGGTATTTGGGAAGGATAAAGTGCGTTCAAATAGTTGTTCGACCTTTATTTTGCTTTTGCTTCTATGATATGATAGAACCTTTATTTCAATGCATGTGATCATAATTCTCGTTATCAATACAATTTTCATAAAAATAATTAAGTTAAATAAGGTGAAGAGTATTTTTGTAAAAAATAATATATTCTTAGAAAGAATGTACAGCATATTATTTTTAGTACCACAAATCAAACAATCACTAAAAATTAATATCAGGATAACTAATTCCAGAATAACTAATCTCAATATAACTAATCCTAACATAACTTGTTTCCAGGGCGGACCTACACATAAATTTTGGGTGCTCCGGCACCTACTAAACTCGATGCAGAATAGGTATAATTACATAAAAAATAAATAAAAATGAGTATAAATTATATAAAAGCACCCACTATACAAGAAGTTGATTAGGTGCACTGGCATTTAGGTTGATCTTAAGAGTCTTCACTGGTAGGTGTGTTCGGGTTCAAACCTGATTGAGGGAATTTTTTATTTTTTTTTGTAGTAAACATTAACATTCCTTAAATCCTGGATCCGCCACTGCTTGTTTCCCAACCAAACGACCCCTTAGTTTTCCACATCTATTTGCTAGAGATTGTTTGAAGGGGAAAAAAATACATCGTATGTTAAAGAACAGAAATACTACGACTCAAACTATTATTTTTTTGATTTTTTTCTTGAAGAATTAATCTAAATAATTGTTCACCCAATTAATTAAGCTAAAAATAGCCGGGGGTATGTAGCAAATGAACTAATTCATTCTAATTTGTATGATTGCGTAGAATTTGTGCACAACCTATCTGTACTGACTTCAAAATGTAAATGGTAAATCTGTTAATTATTTGTAAAAATTCTTTTTTTTTTTTACTTTGAGAGGGGGGAGGGAGAGGGTGGATGGAGGGGTAGGGGTGAAGGGTGGGTGACGTAAAGCGTCAGATGTTATTTTTGCATTTAGTTATTTCCTATTGTTTGCTGTCAAATTTACCATTATTTTAGGGGATAATACTAACAAAAACAGCTGAACTTTAACTGAATTTTCAGTTGACATACTGAACTTTGCGGGAGTCCTATTACCTCCCTAGACTTTTTATAGTGGATTTAATTTCCCCCGAAACTCTATATTCAGTTTCGGCGACTGACGTGTAATACACGCGCCAATCTTGTTTTTACATGTATATTGGTGCGTGTAATACACGCGCCAACCTCATATTTACACATATCCAAGCGGGCAGATATATGCCATTAAAATCGAAAAAAAAGTCTAGGGGTAATAGAATCCCCGCAAAATTCAGTATGCTCAACTAAAAATTCAATTAAAATTCAGGTATTTTTGTGAGTATTATCCCTTATTTTATCAAGTCATACTCTATTACATGGAAAGTAGGTTACCAAAAATTTATTTGACGAGATTTTGAAGATGCACAATGAAAGGAATTATGTTGACTGGGATCTTTGTCTTAATGGGTGTAACTTTCCAGAGTGCCAATACCGTAGCGTGGTTCAATAAAATTAAAACAAGTTGTAATTATGTACGGCACCTCCCTAATTGTGTACCCTCCTCAAATTTAACACAACCCCCAACTAATTCTCTGATTCCTTCATTAATTAGTCCCAATTTCCTCACTGCAAAGTAACTTTAGGTCTCACAAGCTTTAATGTTTATAATGTGGAGGTAAGGTGGATAAAATCTAACCGCAAATCAAATCAAATAACAAATTGAGTCAAATTGAAAAAAAAAAATCTGACTAGTGTTTAATCTGGTTTGACTTGGGTTGGTGTTGAAAAAAAATCCGACTATAACTAATTTGATTTGATTTTGACTTAAAAAAAAATCAAATCGAATCAAACCAATTCGATATTATGTTTATATCATTTTTAAAAATATTTAATACATAAATATAAATATATATATATATATATATATATATATATATATATTGTGATGTAATTTATATATATATCTTTCTTAAACATTTTCATTATTTTTATCTTTCAACATATTATTTCAAGTTTAAACTTAAAATTTTGAATAATGCAATAAGTTGTATATCCCATAGATATTAGGAACTCAAATAAAGCCTAAATTAATATTAATGCTAACAAAAATAGTCAATTAAACTCTAGGAGTGACACGAATATTAGATATCTATTTTTTAAATTTACATAAATACATAACCTAAATTTATTTTTCTATTTAATACTAAGTATATATTTAATACTTAGTAGACTTATTTTAACATGAATTAAAATATTTCTAAATCACTATTATTTATATTATAACTTATTAATATGAAATATTTATTTTATAAGATTTTATTATTATCATTGTTGAGTATTTTATTACCATCATTCATTTCATATTTTGTGTTATTTTTTTTTTAAGAAACGCCTAAAAATAGTTGTATCTTATAAGGACTAAGAAATATTTAAAGCACAAGTTAATTATAGATTTTTATAAAGACTTTATTGGAAAAAAAACCCAAAAACATCAAGAAAACTAAAAAACCAAAAAAACCTCGAATTTTATTGATTTGATTTGGTTTATAGATTTAAAAACCGAACATGAATAGTTTGCGTTGATATTTAAAACGTCCGAACCAATGCGACCATGTACACCCCTATGTGCAAGTAAAAATAAATTAATGGAGGAAGCATATGCGTACCATCGGGAAGCATTATTGAGTTTAACCTCAACTACCAACTAATTGTCTCTATCCTCCATTAATTATTCAGTTCAAAGTTTCTCTCTATAAAAACCCAAATGTCTCACTATAGCTTTTGTACCCAACAGTCGGGCAACAAATACATCTCATTTGTACTATCCTCCAATCCACTACTCTTTGTTGTTTCATCGTGTGTCTAATTTTCTTTATTATATTAAGAATGGAAATGGTTGGCAAAATTGCATCCTTTGTGCTTTTGTGCATGGTGGTGGTTGCACCTTGTTCAGAGGCACTTAGCTGCAGCCAGGTTACATCTGGCTTGGCTCCTTGCCTCCCTTATCTGCAGGGCCGTGGCCCTCTCGGAGGCTGTTGTAGCGGAGTTAAGGATCTGCTTGCTGCAGCCAAGACCCCAGAGGACCGAAAGACAGCATGTACTTGCATGAAATCAGAAGCTAATTCGATTAAGGGCATTGATGCAGGCAAAGCCGCTAGTATCCCTGCTACTTGTGGTGTTAACATTCCATACAATATCAGTCCTTCCACTGACTGCTCCACGTACGTATTCACCTTCTTTTCTCTTGATCCATATTTTGTGCATTGATAGTAAAAAAGTTCTTTGAAGTCTCTGAGTACATATCTTAAATCCAAATTGATTTGAGCTTATATGTGTTGATAGTGTAAAAATATAATATGACTTTTACATTGTCATTGTATTTTAACATGTTGCAATATATTTTCTGTATGGTAATTGGTTTAATGCTGCAATGCAGGGTCCAGTAGGGCTGATCCCAATCATAATTTGGTATCATGATGAGGAGAAGAATAAAGATGGATTAATCCAGTTTGGTCATGCTTATGGATCCATCACTATATACATATGTTGTCTCTTTTCTTTTCTATTTGTGTCTGTTGCAGTACTCATATATATATATAGTCGGTCTTGTAATGAACTTTGGTGGTTGATTGTACTACTTATCTTAATAGTAATGCGTAATTCTACTATCCCCCCTCTTTTTACAAAAAAAGAATTTCCTTTTACATTTGCTTAACTTTTATACATCGATGGTCTACAATTATTCACACAATCAGCCTGCAGCTTAGTGCTTAAGTAACTCCTAAACTAATTTTGAGTTGGTAATTCTTACGAAGAGGAAAATGTAGAAATTTGAGAAATTACACCGAAGGGTGCATAAATTAAGTGTACTTTGTTTTCTCAGAAATTCTTCTACATAAATTCACTAGTGATCAAGTCAAAAATTTCGATAACGATATTCAAAGATACTTTTAAAGTTTAGTATATATGTACGACAAGTAAGATTTGACTTATATGCATAGTATAATTTTCTAATAAAAGATACGTGCTATAGTATATATTAAATGCACAAGAAAATTAAAAATCAAGTATATTTAGAATGATGATACGCATCTATATGGACAAAGAAGCGGGGAAATATTTGTGATGATTTGATCTAAATTTTCAGGGTCATTAGATTTATTCACACCTATTATTTAATGCACCCATTCCGAGCTCATTACAAGATAAGACAACCAAAGAAATTTCAGGATAGACAGTCAAAACTTTTTATAAAATCACCTCATTATAATGATATTTTATTACAATGATTTGATTTTTTCGAAATCAATTTTTCATATTATATTTTACTTCTCTAAATATAACAACATTTAACCTATAACAACAATGATGTTTGTTATAGTGGTTCATTCTTTGTAAAGTTACCTCTCTATAACAGCGTACTCAAATATTATGTAATGATATTTTATAAGAAATATATTATGTGCAAACCAAAATACCAAAATATTTATGGTAATCATCATTAATGTCATGCACACAGTAAATTTCAAGTACGAATATCTAATTTAAAGGCAAAAAAGTGTATTTAAATGGTGATATTTTTACGAAGAAAAGACTACTAATATTTATCTTTTTTTAAATTATACTTTTTCTAATTTTGCATACTTTAGTTTATAATAGTGAAACAAGATTTGAATGTCAAATATCAGTATACATATATAACAATACCTTTCTATAGCAGCCATGAAATTCTCGAACAAACACTGCCACTATAGAGAGATTTTACTATATGACATTCTTTTCAATTTTATCCTTACGTTGATGATGTTTTTTTTCTTTTCTTTTTTATATTGATGATGGTTAGTGCAACAACTTATGGTAAAAACTTACCACACCCGGTGGTTAGACCAAATTTATGTAATTTATCATGATTAAGTGATTTGATAAAGTAAAATACATGTTAATTAAGTATGATTAAGTAAAACAAATTTTACATTCAAACATATGGCATACATGCATTTGTTTGGTATAAACATCGGATGTGAAGTAAATTTTTTTCATGACTTATTGAAAAGATGTGGCGAATATACACACTTGAGGATACCACAATCTACTTTTACATATTATCTAAAAAGTCCCTAAATTATATATAAAAATAATTATATATTTATTTCGTCTTAAAATAAGTGTTGTCTTAATAAAAATCATGTTCATTAAGAAATTATAAAATAAAGTAAGTAGTTACTAAAATATTCCTATTTAATAAATGTCTATTGAAAATTGACACTATTAAGTAGATGGAGTATAAGGGTATATTAGAATTTTTTATTTTGAGATGTAGGGAGTACTAAACAGTAATCTCAAAACGAGATTATTTGTCTGAATTTCTTGTGAAAATTGTAGTTCTTGCAACTGTCACATCAAAAAGATTTATTGGCCATAGATTTCATCGAATTCAATAATTTTTGTTCAAATTATATATTTATCTTAAAAAACTTATTTAATATATAGAGATCATTAATTTATAACACGTGATTCAAAATTGTATTTCTAATTCTTTTTCTAGATTAGTTTGAGCATTGTAATATTTTATTATATTATTGCTCACGCTGGTGTGCCTTTACTTATTTTTTCTTTTGAGTTACCAAAGTTGCTGCTTACTGCTGAACTACTCCTCTTTCTATTTTTCAAGAGGACTTTAAAGCAACAATAAAGTGTCAGCATCACTACTGTTTTTATTGATGCCTTATTTTGGTGGCGTTATATGCCAATTAATCTCATTTGTTAGTGTCACACTCCTATTTTTCACCGCATCTGCCCCCGCTAGGGAGTTGGGTTTGAGAAACTCAATCTTTTCAATTAAAGTGACGTTTTGAAAAGGGATTATTTATTTTACAGAGTCGCCACTTGGAATTGAGTTTGGGTGTTCCAAGTCACCTTATTGAATCCCTATTCAAAAGAAAACGACTCTTAATTTTTGGTCTGTGATCTAGAAATTCAGATAAGGAATTCTATTGATCGAGGGAAAGGTGTGAGGCACCCCTCGAGTCCCGTGGTTCTAGCACAGTCGCTTTAATGAATTATGTCTGGCTTAAATTAATCTTTTGGATATATAATATTTATTGGCCCTAAAGATGCTTGCATACCGCTTTTATTTATTTTTGAATATATTTAAAACTGTATTGATGTGTGGCTTACCGATAGTAGTACTTTTCGGCCTTACCACGAGTTTTGATATATTTCTCGCGCCTTTGTGGTATTTATGAATGATTCCCATTTTTAACAAGTCTAAGCAAGATTTTAACTTGTAAAAAAAATTATCCATCCCGATTAGATCGGCTTTAAAACGATATGTTAATTTTATTATAATGATGGTTGGTAGCAGGGCTTTCCAACTTCCCACGATTACTACTTAGCATAATGAAATTTTAAGCTAAAAACAAACAAACTCGTTTTTGTACAGTAACTCAAAACTTAGTAAATCTAGGCTTGACACATTATTATGAATTGATTAGTGTCAAAGAAATTAATAAGTTAAAAAAATATTAAATTAAACCAATAGCACATAAACATCAAATGTTTCACTAAATAATTACACAGTACTCGATATAGATCAAACACTTACATTTTACAAATTAATATTCGACTACTATAAATTATTTTACTCTTCTAATATCGAAACAAATAAGTAAATAAAATTCATACGTCAATCTAACAATAAAAAAGCACATGGGTATATAATTATTGCCCACTACAAAAAATAAAATAAAATTAGGAATAAACTCATTAAAATAATCATTTGGATTAACTTGAAGCAAGCAAAAACGTACCTAATATTTTTTACTAATCAAGATTAAAATCAACTTTTTCACTAATTAATTACTTTGTGTTTGAAAACTTGAATCTTCCGATCTCCATGAATACCAAATTATTAATAGTAGATTAAATTACTCTTAATCTCCATATTTATGTCCATTTTCACAACAACAACATTATCTCATTCCCATGGCTCACTTTTTAAATTACTTAAACTAAAACTAGTACTTAACAAATATAGTTTCATTTCTGGAGTTCAACTAATAAGAAATAAAAAATAAACTGTTAAACAAGAATAACATTGACATATCTTCGATAATTTGCATGTGAAAATTACGACATATTACACCAAGCTTATTCGAAATCTCATAGAATTGAAGAATTAACTTATTTCATTTAATAACGACGAAGTGTGATAACCAAATAAGACATGCAAAAGTGAACATCTAGGCAACTTTGTAATACTGAAATTAAATTTCGTACAACCCTTACATTTGAAATTATATCAAAGACAGAAAGATTGAGGGCTACCTCTTGTGAACTTTCCTTACATTTGGAGAAAACTTTCCTTTAGCTTCTTCTTGATGTGGAAGGATGCGTTTTACAACAAGTTGGCCGACCTCAAATTTTCTAGGACGTACCTTCTTATTGTAAGCTCGCGTCATCCTCTGCTGGTATAATTGGCCAAAGCAAACTGCCGTCAATCTTTTTTCATCTATTAATGATAATTGTTCTAGTCTAGACTTGACTCATTCAATATCGTCAATCTCGACTTCAACAATGATTCGAAGTGAGGGAATTTCGACTTTTGCGGGTATCACATCTTCGGTCCCATAGACTAGTAAATAAGGAGTTGTGCCAGTCGATGTCGGATAGTTGTACGATATCCTAAAAGGGAAAACGGTAATTTCTCTTGCCACTGTCGAGATCCTTGGACCATTTTCCTAAGAATCTTTTTAAAATTCTTGTTCGCTGCTTCAATGGCTCCATTTGCTTTGGGACGGTAAGGGGTAGAATGATGATGCACAATCTTGAATTGCTCGCAAACCTCCTTCATTAGATGACTATTGAAATTGGTTGCATTGTCCGTGATAATGGACTTCGGTATACCAAAACGACATATGATGTTGGAATGAACAAAATCCACTACTGTTTTCTTCGTGACTGATTTAAAAGTAGCAGCTTCTACCCATTTGGTAAAATAGTCAATAGCGACCAGTATGAATCGATGCCCATTAGAAGCTTTTGGTTCTATTGGACCGATTACGTCCATGCCCTAAGAAACAAATGTCCAAGGAGCAGACATAGGATGCAGCTCTGAAGGTGGTGAGTGAATCAAATCACCATGAGTTTGGCACTGATGACGCTTGCGAACAAAGCGAAAGCAATCTCGTTCCATAGTCAACTAATAATATCCTGCCCGTATAATCTTCTTCGCTAAAACATAGTCATTCATATGCGAACCACTTACCCCCGAATATACCTCATTCATGATTCTTTCAGCCTCTTGAATATTAACACATCTCAACAAGTTCAAATCTGGAGTTCGTTCGTACAGAATCTCCCCACTTAAGAAGAAACCATTAGCAAGTTGCCTAATAGTCCTTTTTTTATCTGCGTTGGTGCGTATTGGATATTCTTTTGACTTTAGGAAGCATTTGATATCATAGTACCCGGGTTCATTATCTGGTTCTGCATCAATTATGTTGCAATAACCATGTTGATCTTGTATCTGTATCTCCAATGGGTCGATATACATATTTCCTGGGTATGGGAGCATGGAAGCTAGGGTAGCCAGAGCATCGGCCAGCTCATTGTGGGATCTGGGGATATCTCTCTCGTTTCCCATTCGCCTTGAATTTGTCGAATGAGCAATTCAGAATCTCCCAACACCACTAGCTCACGTACATCCAGATTTATTGCCATATTTAAACCCATGATGCAAGCTTCATATTCTGTTGTGTTATTAGTACAAAAGAAACAAAGTCGTCCTGTGGCGGGATGATGACGCCCAGTCGGTGAGACAAGAACCGCCCCAATTCCTACTCTTTTGTCATTGACCGCCCCATCAAAATATAATTTCCACGCATAAATATTATCTTGAACTTCTTCCTCAATTGAATTAATCTCTTTATCAGGAATGTAAGTTCGTAAAGGCTCATAATCATTGTCAACTGGGTTCTCTGCCAAATGATCGGCCAATGTTTGTGGTTTCATAGCAGTACGAGTGACATACACAATATCAAATTCTGTAAGTAAAATCTGCCACTTCGCCAATCTACCTGTGGGCATAGGTTTCTGAAAAATATACTTTAAAGGATCCATTCGAGATATGAGGTAGGTTGTGTAGGACAAAAGATAGTACTTCAATTTCTGAGAAATCCAAGTTAGGGCGCAACATGTCTTTTCTAAAAGAGTATATTTTACCTCATAACTCATGAACTTCTTGCTCAAATAATAGATTGATTGTTCCTTTTTGCCTGTGATATCATGTTGTCCTAAAACACAACCAAAAGAATTGTCCATCACTGACAAATATAGAAATAAAGGCCTACCAGGTTTCGGTGGGACCAGTACTGGAGAATTTGCCAAATATTCTTTAATCTTATCAAATGATTCTTGGCATTCGTCTGTCCATTGGATAGCAGCATTCTTTTTCAGCAACTTAAATATCGGTTCACATGTAGTGCTGAGCTGAGCGATGAATCTTCTTATATAATTCAGCCTTCCAAGAAAACTCATGACCTTGATTTTATTCTTCGGAGGCGGCAATTATCGAATGGATTTTACCTTGGAGGGGTCCAATTCAATGCCTCTGCGGCTAATTATGAAACCCCAAAGTTTTTCGGATAGAACTCCAAATGCACACTTGGCTGGATTGAGCTTAAGATTATACTTGCCCAATCTTTCAAAGAATTTCCTCAAGTCATATACATGATTGACTTGTGTCTTGGACATGATAATGAAATCATCAACATATACTTCTATTTCTTTGTGCATCATGTCATGAAAAATAGTAGTCATAGCTCTCATGTACGTAGCTCCCGCATTCTTTAAACAAAATGGCATGACCCTGTAGTAATAAGTACCCCATGGGGTGGTAAAAGCAATTTTTTCTAAATCTGTTTCATCCATCAAGATCTGGTGATATCCGGCATAACAATCCACAAAAGATTGGATCTCATGTTTAGCACAATTATCAACAAGGATATGAATATTGGGTAGCGAAAAGTTATCTTTAGAGCTTGCTTTGTTCAAATCCCTATAATCAACAAAAACTATGATTTTGCCATCTTTCTTCGATACGGGCACCATATTAGCCAACCATGTGCTGTACTGAGCGACCCTGATTACGTTCACATTCAATTGCTTCATGATTTCCTCTTTGATTTTATCGCTCACGTCAGTTTTAAACTTTCTTTGCTTTTGCTGGACCGATAAAAAATCAGGGTATGTAGGTAGTTTTTGGACTACCAAATCAGTGCTTAGACCCGGCGTATCATCATAAGACCAAGCAAAAATATCCTTATACTCGAACAAAATTTGAACAATATCATTCCTGATATTTTGATCCGCATGAAAACTTATTTTTATTTCTCTAACCTCATCACCAGTTCCCAAATTTATTATCTCAGTGTCATTTAAATTGGGTTTGGGCTATCCTCAAATTGATCCAATCCTTTTTTTGACTTCCTTATCAGCTTTATTTTCATAGTATTCATCTACCGTTTGGTTTGCTAATTAGAGATTAGACAACTTTTTAGGATCTAAATGTGAACTCCATGTGCATGCCATGTTATCAAAGCCAGTATTAACATAACTGAAATAAGATAAAAAAAATAAAAATTAAAAGATGGAAGAAAAGATAAATTTACTAGGAAACTTGAATTTCATTTCATTGAATCGGAAAGGATAGGAGGGTTAACATAAAAGCAGAGCAACTAAACTATGTGGATTACAACCCTGAGAATAATCCAAAATGCAAATGAAAGAAAAGAGAAACAATAAAATAAACTACCAAGACTCTTTCCTTATGGGGAGAGGAGTGGCTTCCCAATTAGTGAGCTTGACATTTGGCCCGACGAACTGTCCATCTGCATGTCTAGGTCCTTCACCCATCTGAACCATGTTTACTTCATAAAATATTTCCTTGAGACCTTGACAAATTTCATCTACATCCTTGTTAACAGATGGGTCTTGATTTTCTTCCTTTTGAGCTTTCGTGAAAGATTGGCTAATGTGTGGAACTGGACTTGTCAATTTCCAAGCCTTCTTTTTCTGTTCTTTCACCCATTTCCTATCTACTACAGTTAGCTTAAAGCCTAAGCCGAAGGTGTTGTGGCTACCACATGGATCTACAGGGTTTATAATTCCTTGCAGCGAAACCCCTAATCTTTTTCCCAGTTCATAACTATTTTGTAGCATTTGGCTAGCCACCATGATTGAAGTAGAAGAAATATGAGGCCTCAAAATCGGCGTACCTTCCACAACTTGATAAACTGTCACAATTTCAAAGGCATGATAAATGAAAGATGCACAACCCCTTTTTGCTTCGATACAAGGTAAAGAAGGATCTCAATGTATGGGAAGGTCATCCTCTCCATGCACAATGATTTCTTGATTGTCGTGTTCAAACTTAACTACTTGATTCAAAGTAGAAGGTATGGTTTTAGCTGTAAGGATCCATGGTCTTCCTAAAAGTAGGTTGTAGGAAGTATCCATGTCTATTACTTAAAAGGTGATCACAAACTCAACTGGTCCAATAACCAAAGAAAGATCAATCTCACCAATTATGTCTCGTTTTGCACCATCAAAATCCTGAATATATACATTATTGGATCGGATCCTATCTGGGCCAATTTTCAATTTTTGCAAAGTAGAGAGGGGACAAATATCTACTCCTGAACCTCCATCGATCATCACCCCTTTTATGTAATATCCTTCGCATTTGATAGTCAGATGCAAAGCCTTATTGTGACCAGACCCTTCTGTAGGTAATTCATCATCAGTGAAAGTGATTCTATTTGCTTCAAATATTCTATGAACCATCCTTTCTATTTGACAGACCGTAGTTTCCTTCGGGACATATGCTTCATTCAATAACTTAATCAATCTTGATAATGTTCTTTAGAATATAGCAGCAGGGATAACAATAAGATTTGAGCTGGGGTTTTCCTCAATTGATCGACAATGGAATAGTCTTGGGTTTTCATTTTATTGAGAAATTCCTCAGCCTCTTTGTCTGTGACAGGTTTTTTCATTGGCCCTTGACTATCTTTAAGCTGTTTTGGTCTCCTTAATTCTTCTGGAGCATAGAATCATCCTGATCGAGTCAAGCTCCCTGTTTCGTTTGTTTCTTCCATGACCTCTTTTCATTTGTACATCACAGTGGTTTTATTGTAGTTCCATGGGATGGTTTTCAAGCTTGTCACTGGGAGCTGTGCTGCGTGTCTTATGAAAATTGGCTCTATTATCTTTCTCATGTTGTTGCGTTGTTGTTGGAACCATGCGGGACCACTCGGAACATATAGTTTTTGCCCATCTTGTGCTATACCCTTTGGCTTTGCAGGAACATATAATACCATCTTTTTTAAATCTCGGGGTCTTATAACGGAACTTTCTCCTTTCACGATCAATGGTTCTCTTTGCATAGACTTTAGTGCCTCACCCGGGTTTTCCTTCAGGGTTCCTATTTCCATCACTGCTTGGCTTGTTTGCTTGTAGTCTCTATCATCAAAAATCATCCCTACAATATGTGTGTTACTGTGATTGGGAAGTGGATTGTCGGTTACGTTCGACGCTTCCTCTTTTTGTATTACGATTTCCTTGCTTTCAATTAACTTTTCAAGGTCTCTCTTTAGATTCCAACAATTTTCGGTACTGTGACCTTGGACGTTTGAATGGTACTCACACCTTACCTTAGGATCGAACCAACTTGCATTCGGATCCACTTTAAAGGGCAAAACAGGTTTAATCCATCCTAATTTGATCAATCTCCGCAACAGGCTTGTATACGATTCTCCAATTAGGGTAAAGTTTTCTCTTGGCCTCTGTTCTCTAGTATAATCCACCTGAACATATGAATTATGAGGGGCTTGAATATTTAGCTGTCGCGGACAAAAACCTTGTGGTGCAGGAGCCCGCCATTGTGGATGTTGAGGAGGTCGGGCATATGCTTGAGCATTAAGAACAACAGGTTGAGGTGTACAATAATGTTAAGGAGGGTTGGGTTGCCCGTGTTGGACCTGAACGTAAGGGTAGTTCTGTCCCCTTTGAGCATTGCCCAGTCCTGAAGCCATCATGGATCCTTTCTCCTTCTTTTTCCGATTTCCAAAACCACCTGATCCACTCTGAATGGCTTGTGTAGTGGCCTTGAGGGCAGTTTGGCTCACAATTTTTCCTGATTTGATGCCATTCTCCACTATTTCCCCAATTTTTATTGCTTCGGCGAAAGGCTTACCAACCGTGGCTGGTAAATGATGGAAGTAATCGGACTCTTGAGTTTGGAGAAAGACGTCAATCAATTCCTGGTCCTTCATTGGCGGTTTGACTCTGGACGCCTATTCTCTCCATTTTATGGCATACTCTCGGAAACTTTCAGATAGTTTCCTCTTCATATTAGTAAGAGAAGTACGGTCAGAGATAATGTCGAGATTGTATTGAAATTGTTGTATAAAATCTTGAGCCATATCGTCCCAAACGTGCCAATGGGAGACGTCTTGATCGATAAACCATTCGGAGGCTATTCCCGTCAGACTTTCTTCGAAATAGTCCATAAGCAGCTCCTCTTTCCCTTCTGCTCCTCTGAGTTGATTGAAATACCTTTTTAAGTGGGCCACCGGGTCACCATGACCACTATATTTGTCGAATTTTGGGGTCTTAAACCCTATTGGCAAATGAACATTAGGGAACATACATAAGTCCTTGAAAGAGACACTTTTGTGTCCTCCTAATCCTTGTATGTTTCTCATACTCTTCTCCAGACTCTTTACTTTTCTGGCTATCTCTTCTCGTTCTTCATTTATAATAGCCTTCTTAATCATGATATGAGACTCTGGCTGATGAATGGGATGATATGAATTTACGGGTTTGAATGTCAATTCAGGAGGATGGACTTGATCATGATTCATCTTGTCGGTAGGCTTCTGTATCATTGATGGAGGATTTATATTAGTTGGCACGACCGGTATAAAAAAATGAGTTGTTCGTGAATGATGGATTTGGAGGACACATGGTAGATGTGCCAGCAGCGCTAGACACATTAGCGTATGGATCAATTCCAGGCAGATAAAGTGGATCGTTGGTTTGGGCTTGAGTAGAACTGGGATGATTTGCATCCAAAAGGCCGGGAATGGAGGAAGGCGGGGTTTGTCCATTCGCCCAGGCCTGATACATTTCCTCAATTTGTTGCTTCAATAACCTATTCTCTTCCAAAGATGCAAACTCTCGTGGAATTAAATGATCTCGTCCTTCTTCGTTATCAGATTCCGTTCCATCTTTTCGAATCATCTTCCTTTTTCCATTATACCTTGTGTTGTATGGATGAGAGGTCATCTTAACCACAACCAACCACCTTACTCTGGGTCTTTGTGAAACAGAAACAAATATGTTAGGATTTAAATCTTTAAAAATATTGATATATTAATAAAAAAACTCACATGCCATGCACCTAAGTAATTTCATTCCTGAAATGGACTTAGGAAAGCCCTCTTGTTTCATCCCGGATTTGGTGAATTAATTTTTTCACTCATTATTTAATGCCAACATCTTAAAATTATTACTTGAAACCTGGGACAATATTTGATCGCACCCGCCGAGGGTTGCCTACGTATCATGTTTTACATGAATCATATCATCACGTAGTTCATGGATATAGTAAATATATTTTTTTCAGAAATAAAGAGAATAAAAACTTGAAACAAATCCGAACTTTTCCATACATTTCCAACTGTTCTAAAAACAAAGCTTTAATGAAAGGAAACTAAAATTATCTAAAACTAGGACAGACTCAGAATACTGGCGAAATACTAAAAAAAACCTATAAAGAAACTAACTCTAAGAAAACAAACACTAAAGGACTTTAATAATTATCATCAAGATGTCTTCCAAAGATGTCTTGCAACTTAATCCTCCCTCAGACTTGAGTAGATCCTGGATAATGCTTTTGGCAAATGTGGAGTGAGAGCACGTGCCTGACAACCCAAATCTTCATCATATCGGTGAAGATACTTAGCATAAACATTAATCAAGGTTTCACTGAGCTGAATTATTTATCCCCTGGCTTCGGTCATACTCTCATGGCAGTTTCGAACCCAATGCTGCGTAGTGCGGATAGTATGCTTTAGGTCTCCTTCTTGTTCATGAAGGTCATCGATCTGATAGTAAAGTGCCCGTCATTCGATTATCCACTGGATTCTCTCAACTTCAACTTCCTTCTGAAAAGTCGTGAAGCGCCTCGCTATTTCTTTTTCCCATTCCATAGAAGCTTTTAGCTGAGCCCGAAGCTTCGACTGTGTGCTTGTCAGAAAGGCTTTCTCAAAATCACTCGATTGCTGATCCATAGCACCGGTGGAAATATCCAGGTCTTCTTGTAGGGCATACATGGCAACACGTTTCTCTTTCTCAATCTCCTTGCGAACAGACCTAATTCTCTCCTCAAATCTCACCTCATGATGAACCAATTCTTATCTAGCCCTTTACAAATCTGTATTAAAGACGTGCAGAGTAGACTGATAGTTCTCTTATACCTCTCGTCGAGCCTGCTTAATTCTGACTTCAATCTCTGTTTCTTGATCTACAGGCTCTCTGGCTGACCTTTCTGGCATAGCTTTAGGAAGAGGCTGGTCATGAAACCATGGCAGATACCAACAATCTACCTCGCTCTTGTCGCGGTCTTCCACCATGTGCTCAAAACCTGAAAGCACACATCCTCTCCAAATCTTAAGTATCTCAGACTTCCTTAGAGAGATGTCAGGGAGGAATTCGTACATGAACTCTTTCATAACCTCGACTGGCGGTATATGCTGACGTCAACCGAATTATCGCATGACTCTTAGTGGCACGTAGGGATGAACACCTCGAAGACCCATTAAGACGATGAAAGGTCAGAAAGTGGACATGTATATCACCTCTTTTGAGGGGAACCAATGATAATTCCACACTATCTTGTCCGTTGTTAACCCCTCCAAGTACTTCTTCCAAGCTCTTATTCCTTCGGGAAAGTTTTGGTCCTCCATCCTCTCCTCATGGACTTTGATATAATCATTCCATTCGACTCAAAAATCCACAACAAATGGATGATATCGAACATGCTCGAGTATCCATAACTGCAATAGAATGTTACATCCTTCAAAATAGTCTGCCCCATTTTTGCACATCATCAGGGCCCGATAAATACCTGCCATGATTCCTAAGAAAGCCACTATGAATTCTTCAGAACTGTGCTTTTCCCAGGTCCGGTAGCACCGCCCGTTGTTAATTTCTGATCTAAACAACTCGAATCCCTTTTTCTGACCATATCTTTCGTACAAAAATTCTAGCCGAACCCATCCATTTTCTAGGCAGCCCCCTATGTTCTTCTCTTTTATGTGCAATAGCTCAAAAAATCTTTCGGCAGTAACATGCTTCGGTATCATAGGTTCTCCTCGGTGAAGATTTTTTCCCTTTCCTATAAATGCTCCTATTTCCTCCAGTGTAGGAGTGAGCTCAAAATCAGAGAATCGGAATACATTGTTTGAAGGATCCCAAAACTGTACCAAAGCTTCTATCACGTCTCTTCGTGGTTCAACACCCAACATACTCCTTAAAAATCCCAAGTGTTTATATACTTCTCCCTGTCCATAGTCAGTCATATTGTTATACCATATCCGCAACAGATTTGGAACTTTATCCAACACCATGAAATGGGGTACTTCATCATCCCTCGGCCTCTTGTCACTCCTTCCGACTGAGTTCATATTGCCCTATAGGATAATGATGGAAAATAAGAATTCTATTTTAAATATCCTAAAACAAGACAAAAATAATTTTCGAAAGAAGTTGACGGAATGACACGGAATAAGACTTCAAAATGAGCATGAGAAAATAGCAACCGACAAAACAGGAAGTATCCAAGTCTTCTAAAACATCCTAGAGTGGAGACAATAATTTGATGATGTTCGGACCAGACACATTAGAAATAATTAAATTATTAAAACAAAATGGTGGACCAAATTGTTTGACAAAATTTTAACTGTGTTTGACAAAAATGGGCTCTATGGTATTCCTAAGAGAGATTTTAAACCAAAGAAAATGGACGTAACGAGACCACGACGTTAAAACGACTTAATCTTTACAGAAAATTTCTATGTAAAAATATTATATATTTTCTAAAATAAGCCCTTAAAATTTTTTTATTCAACCCCTTTTTTCAGATCAATTAATTCACTTAGAAGTCGGTCAACATCCGATATGGCATTTCCTATAATGCAACAAGTAGCACCTAAAATGTACATGATGGTCTCAAAAGGTGGCACCTGTCCTAGACAGACCCGACCCCCGTGTCGAGCTCCACTAAGTCAAAAATGCACGTGATACAAATAAACCGCAGCCTATTAGGGAAAGCCATGTCTATGTTCAAGTTATGCTAGGTTCAACCTGGTGGAGTTAGGTATCTAGACTGGCTGTAAAACGAGCGGACAACTCGAGTCGGCAAAGGACAACTTTACCGGTAGCAGGGCTTTCCGGCCTCACTGTTGGTCCTTTCCCGTCCTAAATCATGGGTGACTACAGAATCCTTCCCAGGAGCGTTGCCGCATCTCTGGTATCTCAAGCTCGGGAGTGTATACCGCATCTCCGAATATAAAGTATCTCAGAAGACTCAGATCGATGTACGAGAGTAGACAGTTTATATTGCAATTCAAATAATATCAAAACAGTTAAACATGTAGGCAAATAACACATTTACACCAACAATATTCAATATCAAAATTAAATAAAGCCAAACAAATCAATATAAAAGCTCGAATTCTTGTTATCCCCAGTGGAGTCGCCATCTGTCACACCCTTATTTTTCACCGCATCCGACCCCGCTAGGGAGTTGGGTTTGAGAAAATGAGTTTTTCCAATTAAAGTGACATTTTGAAAAGGGATTATTTATTTTACAGAGTCGCCACTTGGAATTGAGTTTGGGTGTTCCAAGTCACCTTATTGAATCCCTATTCAAAAGGAAATGACTCTTAATTTTTGGTCTGCGATCTAGAAATCCAGATAAAGAATTCTATTGACCGAGGGGAAGGTGTGAGGCACCCGTCGAGTCCCGTGGTTCTAGCACGGTCTCTTTAATGACTTATGTCTGGCTTAAATTAAACTTTTGGATATATAATATTTGTTGGCCCTAAAGATGCTTGTATACCGCTTTTATTTATTTTTGAATATATTTAAAACTGTATTGATGTGTGGCTTACCGATAGTAGTACTTTTCGGCCTTACCACGAGTTTCGATATATTTCTCGCGCCTTTGTGGCATTTATGAATCATTCCCATTTTTACCAAGTCTAAGCAAGATTTTAACATGTAAAAAAAATTATCCATCCTGATTGGATCGGCTTTAAAACGAAATGTTAATTTTATTATAACGATGGTTGGTAGCAGGGCTTTCCAACTTTCCACGATTAATACTTAGCATAATGAAATTTTAAGCTAAAAACAAACAAACTCGTTTTTGTACAGTAACTCGAAACTTAGTAAATCTAGGGTTGACACATTATTATGTATTGATTAGTGTCAAAGAAATTAATAAGTTAAAAAAATATGAAATTAAACCAATAGCACATAAACATAAAATGTTTCACTAAATAATTACACAGTACTCGATATAGATCAAACACTTACATTTTACAAATTAATATTCAACTACTATAATTTATTTTACTCTTCTAATATCGAAACAAATAAGCAAATAAAATTCATACGTCAATCTAACAGTAAAAAAACACATGCGTATATAATTATTGCCCACTACAAAAAATAAAATAAAATTATGAATAAACTCATTAAAATAAACATTTGGATTAACTTGAAGCAAGCAAAAACTTACCTAATATTTTTTACTAATCAAGATTAAAATCAACTTTTTCACTAATTAATTACTTTGTGTTTGAAAACTTGAATCTTCCGATCTCCATGAATACCAAATTATTAATAGTAGATTAAAATATTCTTAATCTCCATATTTATGTCCATTTTCACAACAACAACATTATCTCATTCCCATGTCTAACTTTTTAAATTACTTAAACTAAAACTAGTACTTAACAAATATAGTTTCATTTCTGGAGTTCAACTAATAAGAAATAAAAAATAAACTGTTAAACAAGAATAACATTGACATATATTCGATAATTTGCATGTGAAAATTATGACATACTACACCAAGCTTATTCGAAATCTCATAGAATTGAAAAATTAACTTATTTCATTTAATAACGGCGAAGTGTGATAACCAAATAAGACATGCATACGTGAACATCTAAGCAACTTTGTAATATTGGAATTAAATTTCATACAACCCTTACATTTGAAATTATATCAAAGACAGAAAGATTGAGGGCTACCTCTTGCGAAAATTAATTTCCACTAATGATCGTTCAAAAAGCCACGAACTCGAAATCTTGAATAAACCTCAAAATAGAATGAAGGGTTTAGTGAATTATTGTTTTTCTGAAATGTGAGAGAGTATGTTATAAGCCGAAAATTATTGTTGGAGTTGGTATATGTGAGGGAGTATATTTTGTTTATTTTCAGAATATTTTCTTTCTCCTCTATTTCTCCTTTCTCCAAGTTTTCTTTTTTTTTCTCGCTCTTTCTGTTTGTGCAGATATCCTTCTTTTTTCTTTTGTGTGTGTGTCGTGTGTTGTATATAGGGAGCGTGTTTGTGTGTCGTGTGTTGTGTTGAGGAAAAGTGGGAGAGGTTAAGTGGAAGTGGGAATTGTGGGGTGGTTTGGGTAGTTTAGGTCTCTTTCTTTTTATTATTATTATTAATATTTTAAATAAAATAAAAATAATTAAAATCTATTTAAAACTAATAAAATATAAAATAATTTAATAACTAGTCTTAGAAATATGATTAAAAAAATACTACTATCATTAGATTATTTATTAAAAGTTAAAAGAAGAAAACAAATATAATTTACAAAATTTTCTTTTTCCTAAAAAGAAATAAATAAATAAACAATAAAATAAAAATTTATTTAAAACTGTGACTCTATTTTTGTAGTTTTCAAAATTTTTAAAACAAATTTAGTAAAAACAAGATAAACTTAAAATATCTAATTTAGACCCTAAAAACAAATTGAACCCTAAAATGGCGAAAACATTAGGTTTGGTAAAAAATTAGTTGTTTACAGTTAGTTGTAAGAATATGGCCATATGTTATTTTGTAACTTCTATCATTATTTTACCACTTTAGGACTTGTAACTCTTGTAACCTCTAGGCCATTGATTTTCCCTTTTATTACACACCGTCTTTCTATTCATTGCAAGGAAGAGTTCCTTACCTATAAATTATCGCAACCCAAAAATGAAGGGTCATGATGACACTTATTGCGGAAAACCTTGACAAGTAAGCTTATCACCCAAACTGATATGAAAAGAAAAATAACACCGATAACTAAGGCAGGGCTGCTAGAACGAAGCCGAACCACAACAACATAATATAAGCAAAAAGTGTAAAAACAAAGATATCATGCCAAACTCTCAAATGCATCATCATTTGAGTCGTGATCAGGGCAGTGTCGTCAACACACAAACTTTTAGAGTCCAAAACCTGGGGTGTTACATTACCCCCCCCCCAGGATCATTTATCCCTGAATGAGGAGTTAGGAAACCCCTTGGTATGAAAACAAGAAAGAATACACCCACAACTAAACGACAAATTCAAAATGCCACAAGAAGAAGAATGAAAACCATACCTTAAGCATTTCCATGCAATGCAAGTTACAAGAACGGATACTTGACCTTCATATCTTCCTCAACTACCCATGTAGCTTCTTCCACCTTTTGGTTCCTCCAAAGAACCTTTACCGAAGCGACATCCTTAGTTTCTCAATCGATGAACTTTCCTATCTAAAATCTTATCAGGACTTCCTCATAAGACAGGGAATCTGAAGTATCAACATCCTCCACTAGAATAATCAAATAAGGATCACCCACACACTTCTTCAACATCGGCACATTGAATGTATGATGAATATGACCCAAACTCAAAGGCAAATTTAACTCATAAGTGACATTATCATTCCTCTTCAGAACCTAATATAGACTAACATAACTGGGACCGAGCTTCACCTTCTTCCCAAATCTCATAACCTCTTTCATAGGAGAAACTTTCAAGAATACCCAATCATTAACCTCAAATTCCAACTCTCTTCGCCTCACACCCACATAAGATTTTTGGCGACTTTGAGCAATCTTAAGTCTTTCTCTAATAATCACCATCTTATCCATGGCTTTGTGAACCAAGTCAGGATCAAACAACCTCGTTTCACCAACCTTAAACCACCAAATAGGAGAGACTTACACCTCCTACCATAAAGAGCCTCAAAAGGTGCCATTCCAATGCTTTAGTGATAACTATTATTATAAGAAAACTCAACGAGAGGCAAATGGTCAACTCAACTTCTCTTAAAATCAATTACACAAGTCCTTAGCATGTTCTAAATGGTACATTCCGCTTGTCCACCCGTTTGAGGGTGAAAAGTGGTGCTAAGATTGAACCAAGTACCCAAACCTTTTTGAAACGAAGGCCAAAAATGAGAAGAGAACTGCGTACCTCAGTCTGAAATGATGGACATCGGTGCACCATGCAACTCCACAATCTCATGAATGAATAGCTTAGCATAATTCTCTTTTGAGTAACTAGTCTTCATAGGCAAAAAGTGATCAGACCTAGATATTCTGTCCACAATGACCCAAATAGAATCACACTAATTGCGAGACCACGAAAGACTTGTAACAAAATCCATGTTAATAATCTCCCACTTCCATACGGGAAACTCTATCTCTTGGGACATATCACCAGGCCTCAAATGTTCCACCTTAACTTATTGACAAACTATACACTTAGCAACAAAATTAGCCAAATCTCTCTTCATATTATTCCACCACTAGATTTCCTTCAAATCGTGGGACATATTTGTCAAACCCAGATGAACTATATATCTAGACTCATGAGCCTCCATCAAAATCTGTAGCCCATCAACATCAGGAACACACAACCTACCTTGATGCCTCAAGATACCATCTCTCCCAATCTCGAAAGCCATAAATTTTTAATGGCCCACATCATTCTTAGTCTGCAAGAGTATGGAATTCAAAGCCTGCTTCTCCTTTAGTTTAACACCAAGAGATGATTTGACCACTTGTTGAATAATTACTCCTTCATCCTCAGAGTCCAAAAGACGAACTCCCAAGTCAACCAACTTGTGAATATGCTTCACCAATCCTCTTTTCTCTTCATCAACGTTCAATAAGCTTCCCATGGACAACCTACTAAGAGCATTAGCAACAACATTAGATTTACCAGGATGATAGTGAAGGCTCGTGTCATAATATTTACGTAGATCGAGCCACCGCCTCTACATGAGATTCAACTCCTTATGGGTAAGCACATACTACAAGATCTTATGATCTAAATAGATATCCACATGCACCACATACAAATATGACGTCTAATCTACAAAGCAAATACCATAGCCACCAACTCTAGATTGTGAGTCGAGTAATTCCTCTTATGAACCTTAAGATACCTGGAAGCATATGCCACAACCTTACCAATCTTATAGAAACACCTAGCACTCATGTTGGCCCGTAGGAATATCAATCTTAGAGAAACACCTAGCACCCTGAAGTTGGTCAAAAAGATCACCAATTCTAGAAAGAGGGTACTTATTCTTCACTGTCACCTTATTCAACTGGCAATATTCTATACACATACGAAGAGATCCATCTTTCTTAGGCACAAAAAGTACAGGAGCAAGCGATGGATAAATACTAGGATAGATGAAACCCTTATCAAGAATATTTTCAATTTCTCTTTGAGCTCCTTCAATTCAGCTTGAGTCATTCTATAAGGAGCAATGAAAATAGGACAGGTATCTCATAGAATATCAATCCCAAAGTGTATTTTCCTATTGGGAGAAATTCCAAGAAGATCATCAGGAAACACTTAAGGATATTCATTAACCATAGGGAACGATTGAAAAGAGAGAGACCCTCAGAGTTAGAATCCCCAACCCAAACTAGATGATATAAATACCATTTAGAAATTAATTTTTGAGCTCTAAAATAGGAAATAAACCTCCCTTTGGGTATTAAGGAAATACCCTCCCATTCAATCATTGGTTTATTAAGAAATTGAAAACTGACCTTTCAGGTCCTACAATCCAGAGGATCATAGCACGAATGAAGACAATTCATCCCCAAGATAACATCAAAGTTAACCATATCCAATTCTATAAAATTCACCAATGTTTCCCTATAAAAGATAGACACTACACAACCCATATAGATTCTTCTAGCAATAACAGACCCACTTATCGGAGTAGACAACGAAAAGGGACTGGAAATATTTTTAGGACCAAAACTAAAGTGTACAGCCACATAAGGAGTCACATAAGAAAATAGTAAACATCACGAGAAAAGAGCTATAATGTACCAGTAACAACATCTAGGGATACCTTAAATTCTTGACGAGCATCAAGTGCCTAGAGATAATTCCAGCAAGTGCAGGTAGCAAAAGTAGCATCCTTAGGGGCAAGAGCTGAAAAAGTGGCAACCAAAACTTTATTAGACCTAGTGGAAACCCTGGACGAAGGAAATTCTTACTGCACATTACCAAGATGACCAAAATTAAAGCACCATTTTCTTCTCTACTCATAATATCCATGAGTATGTGTTTGGATGAAAGTGCTTAAGGTATGTTTTTTGTTGCTCTCTTGTCGCATTTCAAGTTTATCATTTGATTCAGATGTATTCTTGCCGTTATCGTGTTCAGAATGTCCTAACTTCGCATTCAAGGATGAATGATCCAAAGGTGGAATAATGTGAGACCCCATAAAATTTCAATGATTTTAGTTTTGACCTTCCCGCGTGCATAATGTTGATTTTTGTCTTAAATTATAATGTAGGATGTTAAAAGGTATAGTGGAAAAGTTTTAGAATTTTTTGGAGGGGTTCGAGGTCATTTCAGGACCTCAAGGTAATAAGACTTTGCGATAGTGGCATGTCACAAAGTTAGCCTACGCGATAAGGGCATGAAATGGAAGCTAAGCTCTGCAATAGCGGCATGCCACACTGCTATGTTAAATTTGTCTAGTTTTATTTATTTCACGTGGGATGAGGGGCTTTTGGTTTTCTTACCCATTGGACGACTTTTAAACACTTGGGTGAACCTTTTTCTTCAGTTTTCAAGATCAAAAACATTACTTTTTCTCTCTAACTCTAAAATCAAGAACATTTAATGTTTTACAATAAAATCACTGCTTCGGGCACCAAACTTCGATTTCTCTTCAATTTCATTTATATTTCTGTCATGTGACTCTTTTCCTAACTTGTATTTTACATTGAGACATTAATTGATTGGATTTTCATGTGATTTAAATTGTGATTTTGAAATTGAGTTGAGGAATTTCGGTTGTTATTGTTTAAATTACTTTTCTCATGTTTTAAATTGATTATTCATGCTTTAAATTGATGATTTTGGGATTGATTTGATACATTATTGAAATGGTTGGAATGGGGTGAAATGAGTTCACCAAATTTGATGGAATTTTGTCTTGATAAAGGCATTAATGTAAGACCCCGTAAAAAGTCCTAGTCTAATTCAGTCCTATATATCATGAAAAGAGGTCCCAGACTTAGAAAAATTCAGCTAAGTATTGACACGTAGTTTCTTTTTGGGCTTGATATTTCAATGACATTATTTTCAATTTTTCTGGCCTTGGATTGTCGATTTTTCAGTTGATTCATGATCATAGATGTCAATAGGCCATATCGGGTGAGTTTTGAAATTTTTTTACTAGCGTAAGGGTGGGTTTGGATGTCCAAAACAGTAAGGTCTCGCGATAAGCTCGCAATGTGAAATCAAGTCCCTGTTCTAGGAGTCGCGTCGCGAGGTCTATTCTATGTTTCTGGGTATCGCAAGGCGAGGTCTATTCCCCATTTCTAGGAGTCGCAACACGAGGTATCTTTCCATTTATGGGAGTCGCGCCTGCAGGTTCATTTACACGGGTTCCTATTTCCCCACCTAAATCAGCTAAAATACGAAATTAAATACCAAATAAGGCAAATTGTATTCATTATTCACTCAATACTCTCAAGAACAAGCCCTAGTTTCATCAAGCTCAAAAATCAAGTCTAAAGAATTCACCACAATCTTCACGAAATTAATAATCATGGTATGTTAGGCGTTCATCCTTGGGTTTTCTTCCACCCTTGGATTTCAAGAACCCATTTTAAAATTACAAGTTTATTGATTCATGAATTTACATATGCAAATTTGGGTTATATTCATGTTTGTGTTGTTGTATGGGTTTCAATTCAAGATTTTTTTATGAGTTTTATGAACCTAAGATAGCGTGTATATTGATTGATGTAATTCCCATGTTACAATCCTTGAAATTGAAAGTTTAAGTTGTAGTCATGATGCTTATGTGTTGTTCATTATTATGTATAACAATCATGCTCCCCAAGTGTTTGATAGAATGTCCATGTGAATTGAATAATGTAATCATGACATGATAATATGTGTCCTCATTCATGTATAAGTTCATGGCCTTCGGGTGTTTGGAAAATTGCCTTAGTGATTGTTATGCTTTCAAGAAGTACTGTGTTTTACCTTTATGCTATCGAGTCTTGGGGGTATTTATTACCCGGATCTAGCTGTTTACTTAGTCGCAGTAGAAATAGAATAGATCCAGTAAAAAAGGTCAAGAACAATAATACTCGGTCAGTAACAAAAATTAGTGAACTCAGTCCAGTTCAGTCAGTTAACACGATCAGTTTCAGTTCAGTCAAACTTAGTACAATCTAATGATCAGTGTCTATTCAGTTAGGAGTAGAATTTAGCTCCGAGCGAACCCAGGGATGGGGTAATTCTTTCCAGATGAGCGTTTGACCCTTAGTATCAGTCCTTGCATTACAGAACTACGTAGCCAGCATAAGGTAAGACGTCCTCCTGCTAGACTAGTGTTAAGACAGCCGTATATATGATTCATGAGTCTTCTTGCAATATTAAGGTTGACCCAACATTGTTAGTATCCCTTGGAAAGGTGTTAACACCCTTCCAACTGGGGTCACAGGTCGGATCCCAACTCAATTTATAATTGGGGTATGTCGGTTAGATGAATACTCCCACAGTTTTAGTTTCAGTTTCAGACTTAGTATAGAACTCAGTTCAGTTCTATAGAATTAGGACTGTCAGAAATAGTCACCCAGTTATCAGTAAACTCAGATATCAGTTACTCAGTTATTAGAACTCAGTATTCAGTTTCAGTATGATCTCAGTTACAGTATACATGTATATGCACAGTCTTTCATAATCAGTATGTACAACAGTTTCAGTTACCCATGTACTCTCATTCAGTTATATACATATTATTTAGTCAGTTATTTTTCATGCATATGAACCCATGTATATCAGCCTATCTCACTTAGCATACCAGTATATTCAAAACACTGACGCATACTTTTTATTTTGTACTATGATATCTCATATCATAGATTCAGATGCACGGGCTCCTGACCGTACCTAGGAGCTCAGGTTATCAGCAACTGATACAGTGGTGAGTCCTCATATTTTGAGGACAGAGTTATTTATATCAGTATTCTAGCTAGTTCAGTAGTCGAAGTTAGTTGGGGACTTATCCCATCAACTCCACATTCAGACAGTTCAGTTAGAGGCTTTTCAGACTAGACTAGTTTAGACAGTATTTAGTTTTCAGTATTATTATCAGTATATTCAGTTATCCTTCCAGTATTTTAAGAACCTTATGGCATTTTCAGTTATACTTCCGCATATATATTCAGTATTATTATTCAGTGCTCACAGCAGGTACTAGTCATGGGTTAGCTTATGATCCTTTAGGGTTGTAAGCACCGTGTGATGTACAGGGTGCAGACTCGGGGCGTTACAATTAACCTCAACCCACCTTGTAAATTGGATTTTGAATATGAATAAAATTGCATAATTTAACTTGTCTTTAGAACCTATCAAATTACATTAAAGCATAAATGAATAATAATGGATTTGGATGACCTTGGTGGCCATGGCTTGAATTTTAAATGGAACTTGAGAGACAAATGATTGTATGGATTGGTTTGACATAAATTGAATTAGCTTGCAAGTGTATTGGTATGACGATACCAAGTTGGTAAATGACAAAATGAAAAACTCCTGAGTTAGTGGTAGGTTTATGTGTAACTGTTTTTATTTTGGCTTAAAGGGTATTGTGTAGCTCAGTGTGAAGGTGTAGGTCCCGGGGGGATCAACACTGAAAACCACATTTTTCGGTGTTGGGGGTCTATGTGACCCTTTGTTTGGCTCACACATTATATATATTTTGGGAGGGCTATAATCTTGATGTTTTTAGCCTTTCCACGATTTTTTCTCGGTTCATGCGGCTAACACGCACTGGAGCCCTTCCAGCAGGGGGAGCTGGACCCCATGATTGCCTTTAGGATGGTGTGAGCTACATAGTTCAAGGCAATACTTTAACTCTCATTTTCATGGCCCTTGTCCCTATCCCGTCATCCTATATAGATATATATATGAATGTGGTGCATATGGTTTATGACAGGATTTTTGTTATTGCATTATTTTATTCCTATCCCCCGAGTTATATGCTAGGGCTTGCCCCACTGACCATACCCGGACACTGCATCATTTCATGAAGTAGGTTCGGAGGACTTTTTGTTGCTTCTGTGTAGCATTAGATGGTCGAGTACTCTTGTTGATCAGCTGTGAAGTGGTGAGCCTCCATCATTCGGAAAACCCTGTCATTTCACTATTCTTTCTTTATTGTAATAGTACCTTTAAATTCTTTTTGGTCATAGTTGGGAAAATATCCCGACTTAATTGGTATTCTAATTTAGAGGCTTTTAATGGACAAGTGTGGATTGTTTGTTTGTTTGAACTCTTAGAATTATTATTTGACTTATCTATCTTTACTATTATTTTTGTTGGTTTCTGTTGTTTATTAGTATTGTGCTCTTGAGGTAATGCAAAGGAGGTTGTCTCCGGTCCATGGTGGACTTGAGATTACCTGTTACGGCCAGGCCCAGGTTCGAATTGTGATAGTAAATTTGACCCTTTTTCTTATTTTTCCATTTGTTATCATTCAGGATGGAACAAAAGTGACAAACTGATCATACAATAATCAAGTAATGTAGATAAAAAGTTAATATCTGTATGTCAAGTAATGTAGATCACCAATGTGCCACTATGTCGTTAAGATCCAAAGTAAGCCTTTTACTAGCCTCAAAATAGGAATGGATCAAGAAGCCTAACAAGTGTGCCGACCACCAAAACGCTCCCCCCTACAAACTGGATTCAAGCAAATGTTTTTTTATTATAAATTGCTCATATCAGTTAAATCTAGTATAAGAAATAACAAAAATATACCCAGTAAAATTTTAGAAGTGGTATCTGGAGAAGATAAAGTGCGTTCAAACAGTTGTTCGACCTTTATTTTGCTTTTGCTTCTTTGATATGATAGAACCTTTATTTCAATGCATGTGATCATAATTCTCGTTATCAATAGAATTTTCATAAAAATAATTAAGTTAAATAAGGTGAAGAGTATTTTTGTAAAAAATAATATATTCTTAGAAAGAATATACAACATATTATTTTTAGTACCACAAATCAAACAATCACTAAAAAATAATATCAGGATAACTAATCCCAATATAACTAATCCTAACATAACTTGTTTCCAGGATGGACCTACACGTAAATTTTGGGTGCTCCGACACCCACTAAACTCGACGCAGAATAGGTATAATTACATAAAAATATATATAAAAATGAGTATAAATTATATAAAAGCGCCCACTAAACAAGAAATTGATTAGGTGCACTGGCATTTAGGTTGATATTAAGAGTCTTCACTGGTAGGTGTGTTCGGGTTCAAACCTGATTGAGGGGATTTTTTATTTTTTTTGTAGTAAGCACTCACACTCCTTAAATCCTGGATCCGCCACTGCTTGTTTCCCAACCAAACGACCCCTTAGTTTTCCACATCTATTTGCTAGAGATTGTTTGAAGGGGAAAAAAATACATCGTATATTAAAGAACAGAAATACTACGACTCAAACTATTATTTTTTTGATTTTTTTCTTGAAGAATTAATCTAAATAATTGTTCACCCAATTAACTAAGCTAAAAATAGCCGGGGGTATGTAGCAAATGAACTAATTCATGTCTAATTTGTATGATTGCGTAGAATTTGTGCACAACCTATCTGTACTGACTTCAAAATGTAAATGGTAAATCTGTTAATTATTTGTAAAAATTCTTTTTTTTTTTTTACTTTGAGAGGGGGGAGGGAGAGGGTGGATGGAGGGGTAGGGGTGAAGGGTGGGTGACGTAAAGCGTCAGATGTTATTTTTGCATTTAGTTATTTCCTATTGTTTGCTGTCAAATTTACCATTATTTTAGGGGATAATACTAACAAAAACAGCTGAACTTTAACTGAATTTTCAGTTGACATACTGAACTTTGCGGGAGTCCTATTACCTCCCTAGACTTTTTATAGTGGATTTAATTTTCCCCGAAACTCTATATTCAGTTTTGGCGACTGACGTGTAATACATGCGCCAATCTTGTTTTTACATGTATATTGGTGCGTGTAATACACGTGCCAACCTCATATTTACACATATCCAAGCGGGCAGATATATGTCATTAAAATCGAAAAAAAAGTCTAGGGGTAATAGAATCCCCGCAAAATTCAGTATGCTCAACTAAAAATTCAATTAAAATTCAGGTATTTTTGTGAGTATTATCCCTTATTTTATCAAGTCATACTCTATTACATGGAGAGTAGGTTACCAAAAATTTATTTGACGAGATTTTGAAGATGCACAATGAAAGGAATTATGTTGACTGGGATCTTTGTCTTAATGGGTGTAACTTTCCAGAGTGCCAATACCGTAGCGTGGTTCAATAAAATTAAAACAAGTTGTAATTATGTACGGCACCTCCCTAATTGTGTACCCTCCTCAAATTTAACACAACCCCCAACTAATTCTCTGATTCCTTCATTAATTAGTCCCAATTTCCTCACTGCAAAGTAACTTTAGGTCTCACAAGCTTTAATGTTTATAATGTGGAGGTAAGGTGGATAAAATCTAACCGCAAATCAAATCAAATAACAAATTGAGTCAAATTGAAAAAAAAAAATCTGACTAGTGTTTAATCTGGTTTGACTTGGGTTGGTGTTGAAAAAAAATCCGACTATAATTAATTTGATTTGATTTTGACTTAAAAAAAAATAAATCGAATCAAACCAATCCGATATTATGTTTATATCATTTTTAAAAATATTTAATACATAAAAATATATATATATATATATATATATATATATATATATATATATATATATATATATATATTGTGATGTAATTTATATATATATATCTTTCTTAAACTTTTTCATTATTTTTATCTTTCAACATATTATTTCAAGTTTAAACTTAAAATTTTGAATAATGCAATAAGTTGTATATCCCATAGATATTAGGAACTCAAATAAAGCCTAAATTAATATTAATGCTAACAAAATTAGTCAATTAAACTCTAGGAGTGACACGAATATTAGATATCTATTTTTTAAATTTACATAAATACATAACCTAAATTTATTTTTCTATTTAATACTAAGTATGTATTTAATACTTAGTAGACTTATTTTAACATGAATTAAAATATTTCTAAATCACTATTATTTATATTATAACTTATTAATATGAAATATTTATTTTATAAGATTTTATTATTATCATTGTTGAGTATTTTATTACCATCATTAATTTCATATTTTGTGTTATTTTTTTTTTTTAAGAAACGCCTAAAAATAGTTGTATCTTATAAGGACTAATTAGAAATATTTTAAGCACAAGTTAATTATAGGTTTTTATAAAGACTTTATTGGAAAAAAAACCCAAAAACATCAAGAAAACTAAAAAACCAAAAAAACCTCGAATTTTATTGATTTGATTTGGTTTATAGATTTAAAAACCGAACATGAATAGTTTGCGTTGATATTTAAAACGTCCGAACCAATGCGACCATGTACACCCCTATGTGCAAGTAAAAATAAATTAATGGAGGAAGCATATGCGTACCATCGGGAAGCATTATTGAGTTTAACCTCAACTACCAACTAATTGTCTCTATCCTCCATTAATTATTCAGTTCAAAGTTTCTCTCTATAAAAACCCAAATGTCTCACTATAGCTTTTGTACCCAACAGTCGGGCAACAAATACATCTCATTTGTACTATCCTCCAATCCACTACTCTTTGTTGTTTCATCGTGTGTCTAATTTTCTTTATTATATTAAGAATGGAAATGGTTGGCAAAATTGCATCCTTTGTGCTTTTGTGCATGGTGGTGGTTGCACCTTGTTCAGAGGCACTTAGCTGCAGCCAGGTTACATCTGGCTTGGCTCCTTGCCTCCCTTATCTGCAGGGCCGTGGCCCTCTCGGAGGCTGTTGTAGCGGAGTTAAGGATCTGCTTGCTGCAGCCAAGACCCCAGAGGACCGAAAGACAGCATGTACTTGCATGAAATCAGAAGCTAATTCGATTAAGGGCATTGATGCAGGCAAAGCCGCTAGTATCCCTGCTACTTGTGGTGTTAACATTCCATACAATATCAGTCCTTCCACTGACTGCTCCACGTACGTATTCACCTTCTTTTCTCTTGATCCATATTTTGTGCATTGATAGTAAAAAAGTTCTTTGAAGTCTCTGAGTACATATCTTAAATCCAAATTGATTTGAGCTTATATGTGTTGATAGTGTAAAAATATAATATGACTTTTACATTGTCATTGTATTTTAACATGTTGCAATATATTTTCTGTATGGTAATTGGTTTAATGCTGCAATGCAGGGTCCAGTAGGGCTGATCCCAATCATAATTTGGTATCATGATGAGGAGAAGAATAAAGATGGATTAATCCAGTTTGGTCATGCTTATGGATCCATCACTATATACATATGTTGTCTCTTTTCTTTTCTATTTGTGTCTGTTGCAGTACTCATATATATATATAGTCGGTCTTGTAATGAACTTTGGTGGTTGATTGTACTACTTATCTTAATAGTAATGCGTAATTCTACTATCCCCCCTCTTTTTACAAAAAAAGAATTTCCTTTTACATTTGCTTAACTTTTATACATCGATGGTCTACAATTATTCACACAATCAGCCTGCAGCTTAGTGCTTAAGTAACTCCTAAACTAATTTTGAGTTGGTAATTCTTACGAAGAGGAAAATGTAGAAATTTGAGAAATTACACCGAAGGGTGCATAAATTAAGTGTACTTTGTTTTCTCAGAAATTCTTCTACATAAATTCACTAGTGATCAAGTCAAAAATTCGATAACGATATTCAAAGATACTTTTAAAGTTTAGTATTTATGTACGACAAGTAAGATTTGACTTATATGCATAGTATAATTTTCTAATAAAAGATACGTGCTATAGTATATATTAAATGCACAAGAAAATTAAAAATCAAGTATATTTAGAATGATGGTACGCATCTATATGGACAAAGAAGCGGGGAAATATTTGTGATGATTTGATCTAAATTTTCAGGGTCATTAGATTTATTCACACCTATTATTTAATGCACCCATTCCGAGCTCATTACAAGATAAGACAACCAAAGAAATTTCAGGATATACAGTCAAAACTTTTTATAAAATCACCTCATGACATTTTATTACAATGATTTGATTTTTTTCGATATTAAGTTTTCATGTTATATTTTACTTCTCTAAATATAACAACATTTAACCTATAACAACAATGATGTTTATTATAGTGGTTCATTCTTTGTAAAGTTACCTCTCTATAACAGCGTACTCAAATATTATGTAATGATATTTTATAAGAAATATATTATGTGCAAACCAAAATATCAAAATATTTATGGTAATCATCATTAATGTCATGCACACAGTAAATTTCAAGTACGAATATCTAATTTAAAGGCAAAAAAGTGTATTTAAGATTATACTTGCCCAATCTTTTAAAGAATTTCCTCAATTCATATACATGATTGACTTGTGTCTTGGACATGATAATGAAATCATCAACATATACTTCTATTTCTTTGTGTATCATGTCATGAAAAATAGTAGTCATAGCTCTCATGTACGTAGCTCCCGCATTCTTTAAACAAAATGGCATGACCCTGTAGCAATAAGTACCCCATGGGGTGGTAAAAGCAATCTTTTCTGAATCTGTTTCATCCATCAAGATCTTGTGATATTCGGCATAACAATCCACAAAAGATTGGATCTCATGTTTAGCACAATTATCAACAAGGATATGAATATTGGGTAGCGGAAAGTTATCTTTAGAGCTTGCTTTGTTCAAATCCCTATAATCAACACAAACTATGATTTTGCCATCTTTCTTCGATACGGGCACCATATTAGCCAACCATGTGGTGTACTGAGCGATCCTGATTACGTTCACATTCAATTGCTTCATGATTTCCTCTTTGATTTTATCGCTCACGTCAGTTTTAAACTTTCTTTGCTTTTGCTGGACCGGTGAAAAATCAGGGTATATAGGCAGTTTTTAGACTACCAAATCAGTGCTTAGACCCAGCGTATCATCATAAGACCAAGCAAAAATATCCTTATACTCGAACAAAATTTGAACAATATCATTCCTGATATTTTGATCCGCATGAAAACTTATTTTTATTTCTCTAACCTCATCACCAGTTCCCAAATTTATTATCTCAGTGTCATTTAAATTGGGTTTGGGCTTATCCTCAAATTGATCCAATCCTTTTTTTGACTTCCTTATCAGCTTTATTTTCATAGTATTCATCTACCGTTTGGTTTGCTAATTAGAGATTAGACAACTTTTTAGGATCTAAATGTGAACTCCACGTGCATACCATGTTATCAAAGCCAGTATTAACATAACTGAAATAAGATAAAAAAAATAAAAATTAAAAGATGGAAGAAAAGATAAATTTACTAGAAAACTTGAATTTCATTTCATTGAATCGGAAAGGATAGGAGGGTTAACATAAAAGCAGAGCAACTAAACTATGTGGATTACAACCCTGAGAATAATCCAAAATGCAAAAGAAAGAAAAGAGAAACAATAAAATAAACTACCAAGACTCTTTCCTTATGGGGAGAGGAGTGGCTTCCCAATTAGTGAGCTTGACATTTGGCCCGACGAACTGCACATCTGCATGTCTAGGTCCTTCACCCATCTGAACCATGTTTACTTCATAAAACATTTCCTTGAGACCTTGACAAATTTCATCTACATCCTTGTTAACAGATGGGTCTTGATTTTCTTCCTTTTGAGCTTTCGTGAAAGATTGGCTAATGTGTGGAACTGGACTTGTCAATTTCCAAGCCTTCTTTTTCTGTTCTTTCACCCATTTCCTATCTACTGCATTTGGCTTAAAGTCTATATCGAAGGTGTTGTGGCTACCACATGGATCTACAGGGTTTATAATTCCTTGCAGCGAAACCCCTAATCTTTTTCCCAGTTCATAACTATTTTGTAGCATTTGGCTAGCCACCATGATTGAAGTAGAAGAGATATGAGGCCTCAAAATCAGCGTACCTTCCACAACTTGATAAACTGTAACAATTTCAAAGGCATGATAAATGAAAGATGCACAACCCCCTTTTGCTTCGATACAAGGTAAAGAAGGATCTCGATGTATGGGAAGGTCATCCTCTCCATGCACAATGATTTCCTGATTGTCGTGTTCAAACTTAACTACTTGATGCAAAGTAGAAGGTATGGTTTTAGCTGTAAGGATCCATGGTCTTCCTAAAAGTAGGTTGTAGGAAGTATCCATGTCTATTACTTAAAAGGTGATCACAAACTCAACTGGTCCAATAACCAAAGAAAGATCAATCTCACCAATTATGTCTCGTTTTGCACCATCAAAATCCTGAACATATACATTATTGGATCGGATCCTATCTGGGCCAATTTTCAATTTTTGCAAAGTAGAGAGGGGACAGATATCTACTCCTGAACCTCCATCGATCATCACCCCTTTTATGTAATATCCTTCGCATTTGATAGTCAGATGCAAAGCCTTGTTGTGACCAGACCCTTCTGTAGGTAATTCATCATCAGTGAAAGTGATTCTATTTGCTTCAAATATTCTATGAACCATCCTTTCTATTTGACAGACCGTAGTTTCCTTCGGGACGTATGCTTCATTCAATAACTTAATCAAGCTTGATAATGTTCTTTAGAATATAGCAGCAGGGATAACAATGAGATTTGAGCTGGGGTTTTCCTCAATTGATCGACAATGGAATAGTCTTGGGTTTTCATTTTATTGAGAAATTCCTCAGCCTCTTTGTCTGTGACAGGTTTTTTCATTGGCCCTTGACTATCTTTAAGCTGCTTTGGTCTCCTTAATTCTTCTGGAGCATAGAATCATCCTGATCGAGTCAAGCCCCCTGTTTCATTTGTTTCTTCCATGACCTCTTTTCCTTTGTACATCACAGTGGTTTTGTTGTAGTTCCATGGGATGGTTTTCAAGCTTGTCACTGGGAGTTGTGCTGCGTGTCTTATGATAATTGGCTCTGTTATTTTCTCATGTTGTTGCGTTGTTGTTGGAACCATGCGGGACCACTCGGAACATATAGTTTTTGCCCATCTTTTGCTATTCCCTTTGGCTTTGCAGGAACATATAATACCATCTTTTTTAAATCTCGGGGTCTTATAACGGAACTTTCTCCTTTCACGATCAATGGTTCTCTTTGCATAGACTTTAGTGCCTCACTCGGGTTTTCCTTCAGGGTTCCTATTTCCATCACTGCTTGGCTTGTTTGCCTGTAGTATCTATCATCAAAAATCATCCCTACGACGTGTGTGTTACTGTGATTGGGAAGTGGATTGTCGGTGACGTTCGGCGCTTCCTCTTTTTGTATTACGATTGCCTTGCTTTCAATTAACTTTTCAATAGCTCTCTTTAGATTCCAACAATTTTTGGTACTGTGACCTTGGACGTTTGAATGGTACTCACACCTTACCTTAGGATCGAACCAACTTGCATTCGGATCCACTTTAAAGGGCAAAACAGGTTTAATCCATCCTAATTTGATCAATCTCCGCAACAGGCTCGTATACGATTCTCCAATTGGGGTAAAGTTTTCTCTTGGCCTCTGTTCTCTAGTATAATCCACCTGAACATATGAATTATGAGGGGCTTGAATATTTAGCTGTCGCGGACGAAAACCTTGTGGCGCAGGAGCCCGCCATTGTGGATGTTGAGGAGGTCGGGCATACGCTTGAGCATTAAGAACAGCAGGTTGAGGTGTATAATAATGTTAAAGAGGGTTGGGTTGCCCGTGTTGGACCTGAACGTAAGGATAGTTCCGTCCCCTTTGAGAATTGCCCGGTCCTGAAGCCATCATGGATCATTTCTCCTTCTTTTTCCGATTTCCAAAACCACCTGATCCACTCTGAATGGCTTGTGTAGTGGCCTTGAGGGCAGTTTGGCTCACAATTTTTCCTGATTTGATGCCATTCTCCACTATTTCCCCAATTTCTATTGCTTCGGCGAAAGGCTTACCAACCGTGGCTAGTAAATGATGGAAGTAATCGGACTCTTGAGTTTGGAGAAAGATGTCAATCAATTCCTAGTCCTTCATTGGCGTTTTGACTCTGGACGCATGTTCTCTCCATTTTATGTCATACTCTCAAAAACTTTCAGATAGTTTCCTCTTCATATTAGTAAGAGAAGTACGGTCAGGGATAATGTCAAGATTGTATTGAAATTGTTGTACAAAATATTGAGCCATATCGTCCCAAACGTGCCAATGGGAGACGTCTTGATCGATAAACCATTCGGAGGCTATTCCCGTCAGACTTTCTTCGAAATAGTCCATAAGCAGCTCCTCTTTCCCTCCTGCTCCTCTGAGTTGATTGAAATACCTTTTTAAGTGGGCCACCGGGTCACCATGACCACTATATTTGTCGAATTTTGGGGTCTTAAACCCTATTGGCAAATGACCATTAGGGAACATACATAAGTCCTTGAAAGAGACACTTTTGTGTTCTCCTAATCCTTGTATGTTTCTCATACTCTGCTCCAGACTCTTTACTTTTCTGGCTATCTCTTCTCGTTCTTCATTCATAATAGCCTTCTTAATCATGATATGAGACTCTGGCTGATGAATGGGATGATATGAATTTACGGGTTTGAATGCCAATTCAGGAGGATGGACTTGATCATGATTCATCTCGTCGGTAGGCTTCTGTATCATTGATGGAGGATTTATATTAGTTGGCACGGTCGGTATAAAAAAACGAATTGTTCATGAATGATGGATTTGGAGGACGCATGGTAGATGTGCCAGCAGCGCTAGACACATTAGCGTATGGACCAATTCCAGGCGGATAAAGTGGATCGTCGGTTTGGGCTTGAGTAGAACTGGGATGATTTGCATCCGAAAGACCGGGAATGGAGGAAGTCGGGGTTTGTCCATTCGCCCAGGCCTGATACATTTCCTCAATTTGTTGCTTCAATAACCTATTCTCTTCCAAAGATGCAAACTCTCGTGGAATTAAATGATCTCGACCTTCTTCGTTATCAGATTCCGTTCCATCTTTTCGAGTCATCTTTCTTTTTCTATTATACCTTGTGTTGTATGGATGAGAGGTCAGCTTAACCACAACCAACCACCTTACTCTGGGTCTTTGTGAAACAGAAACAAATATGTTAGGATTTAAATCTTTAAAAATATTGATATATTCATAAAAAACTCACATGCCATGCACCTAAGTAATTTCATTCCTGAAATGGACTTAGGAAAGCCCTCTTGTTTCATCCCGGATTTGGTGAATTAATTTTTTCACTCATTATTTAACGCCAACATCTTAAAATTATTACTTGAAACCTGGGACAATATTTGATCGCACCCGCCGAAGGTTGCCTACGTATCATGTTTTACATGAATCATATCATCACGTAGTTCATGGATATAGTAAATATATTTTTTTCAGAAATAAAGAGAATAAAAACTTGAAACAAATGCGAACTTTTCCATACATTTCCAACTGTTCTAAAAACAAAGCTTTAATGAAAGGAAACTAAAATTATCTAAAACTAGGACAGACTCGGAATACTGGCGAAATACTAAAAAAAACTATAAAGAAACTAACTCTAAGAAAACAAACACTAAAGGACTTTAATAATTATCATCAAGATGCCTTCCAAAGATGTCTTGCAACTTAATCCTCCCTCAGACTTGAGTAGATCCTGGATAATGCTTTTGGCAAATGTGGAGTGAGAGAACGTGCCTGACAACCCAGATCTTCATCATCTCGGTGAAGATACTTAGCATAAACATTAATCAAGGTTTCACTGAGCTGAATTACTTATCCCCTGGCTTCGGTCATACTCTCATGGCAGTTTCGAACCCAATGCTGCGTAGTGCGGATGGTATGCTTTAGGTCTCCTTCTTGTTCATGAAGGTCATCGATCTGATAGTAAAGCGCCCGTCATTCGGTTATCTACTGGATTCTCTCAACTTCAACTTCCTTCTGAAAAGTCGTGAAGCGCCTCGCTATTTCTTTTTCCCGTTCCATAGAAGCTTTTAGCTGAGCCCGAAGCTTCGACTGTGTGCTTGTCAGAAAGGCTTTCTCTTTCTCAAAATCACTCGATTGCTGATCCATAGCATCGGTGGCAATATCCAGGTCTTCTTGTAGGGCATACATGGCAACACGGTTCTTTTTCTCAATCTCCTTGCGAACAGACCTAATTCTCTCCTCAAATCTCACCTCATGATGAACCAATTCTTATCTAGCCCTTTACAGATCTGTATTAAAGACGTACAGAGTAGACTGATAGTTCTCTTATACCTCTTGTCGAGCCTGCTTAATTCTGACTTCAATCGCTGCTTCTCGATCTACTGGCTCTCTGGCTGACCTTTCTGGCATAGCTTTAGGAGGAGGCTGGTCATGAAACCATGGCAGATACCAACAATCTACCTCGCTCTTGTCGCGGTCTTCCACCATGTGCTCGAAACCTGAAAGCACACATCCTCTCCAAATCTTAAGTATCTCAGACTTCCTTAGAGAGATGTCCGGGAGGAATTCGTACATGAACTCTTTCATAACCTCGACTGGCGGTATATGCTGACGTCAACCGAATTATCGCATAACTCTTAGTGGCACGTAGGGATGAACACCTCGAAGACCCATTAAGACGATGAAAGGTCAGAAAGTGGACAGGTATATCACTTCTTTTGAGGGGAACCAATGATAATTCCACACTATCTTGTCCGTTGTTAACCCCTCCAAGTATTTCTTCCAAGCTCCTATTCCTTCGGGAAAGTTTTGGTCCTCTATCCTCTCCTCATGGACTTTGATATAATCATTCCATTCGACTCAAAAAAACACAACAAATGGATGATATCGAACATGCTCGAGTATCCATAACTGCAATAGAATGTTACATCCTTCAAAATAGTCTGCCCCATTTTTTTACATCATCAGGGCCCGATAAATATCTGCCAGAATCGTGGGCACGTGGGTGACCTTAGGATTCTTCTCAAAAGCGGTAATAAACGCAGCTAGATTGGTGCTGATTTTTCCTCCTCTCTTCAGAAATACCATGATTCCTAAGAAAGCCACTATGAATTCTTCAGAACTGTGTTTTTCCCAGGTCCGGTAGCACCGCCCGTTGTTAATTTATGATCTAAACAACTCGAATCCCTTTTTCTGACCATATCTTTCGTACAAAAATTCTAGCCGAACCCATCCATTTTCTAGGCAGCCCCCTATGTTCTTATCTTTTATGTGCAATAGCTCAAAAAATCTTTCGGCAGTGACATGCTTCAGTATCATAGGTTCTCCTCGGTGAAGATTCTTTCCCTTTCCTATAAATGCTCCTATTTCCTCCAGTGTAGGAGTGAGCTCAAAATCAGAGAATCGGAATACATTGTTTAAAGGATCCCAAAACTGTACCAAAGCTTCTATCACGTCTCTTCGTGGTTCAACACCCAACATACTCCTTAAAAATCCCAAGTGTTTATATACTTCTCCCTGTCCATAGTCAGTCATATTGTTATACCATATCCGCAACAGATTTGGAACTTTATCCAACACCATGAAACGGGGTACTTCATCATCCCTCGGCCTCTTGTCACTCCTTCCGACTAAGTTCATATTTCCCTATAGGATAATGATGGCAAATAAGAATTCTATTTTAAATATCCTAAAACAAGACAAAAATAATTTTCGAAAGAAGTTGACGGAATGACACGGAATAAGACTTCAAAATGAGCATGAGAAAATAGCAACCGACAAAACAGGAAGTATCCAAGTCTTCTAAAACATCCTAGAGTGGAGAAAATAATTTGATGATGTTTGGACCAGACACATTAGAAATAATTAAATTATTAAAACAAAATGGTGGACCAAATTGTTTGACAAAATTTTAACTGTGTTTGACAAAAATGGGCTCTATGGTATTCCTAAGAGAGATTTTAAACCAAAGAAAATGGACGTAACGAGACCACGACGTTAAAACGACTTAATCTTTACAGAAAATTTCTATGTAAAAATATTATATATTTTCTAAAATAAGCCCTTAAAAATTTTTTATTCAACCCTTTTTTTTCAGATCAATTAATTCACTTAGAAGCCGGTCAACATCCGATATGGCATTTCCTATAATGCAACAAGTAGCACATAAAATGTACATGATGGACTCAAAAGGTGGCACCTGTCCTAGACGGACCCGACCCCCGTGTCGAGCTCCACTAAGTCAAAAATGCACGTGATACAAATAAACCGCAGCCTATTAGGGAAAGCCATGTCTAAGTTCCAGTTATGCTAGGTTCAACCTGGTGGAGTTAGGTATCTAGACTGGCTGTAAAACGAGCGGACAACTCGAGTCGGCAAAGGACAACTTTACCGGTAGCAGGGCTTTCCGGCCTCACTGTTGGTCCCTTCCCGTCCTAAATCATGGGTGACTACAGAATCCTTCCCAGAAGCGTTGCCGCATCTCTGGTATCTCAAGCTCAGGAGCGTATACCGCATCTCCGAATATAAAGTATCTCAGAAGACTCAGATCGGTGTACGAGAGAAGACAGTTTATATTGCAATTCAAATAATATCAAAACAGTTAAACATGTAGGCAAATAACACATTTACACCAACAATATTCAATATCAAAATTAAATAAAGCCAAACAAATCAATATAAAAGCTCGAATTCTGGTTATCCCCAGTGGAGTCGCCATTTGTCACACCCTTATTTTTCACCGCATCCGACCCCGCTAGGGAGTTGGGTTTGAGAAAATGAGTTTTTCCAATTAAAGTGACATTTTGAAAAGGGATTATTTATTTTACAGAGTCGCCACTTGGAATTGAGTTTGGGTGTTCCAAGTCACCTTATTGAATCCCTATTCAAAAGAAAATGACTCTTAATTTTTGGTCTGCGATCTAGAAATCCAGATAAAGAATTCTATTGACCGAGGGGAAGGTGTGAGGCACCCGTCGAGTCCCGTGGTTCTAGCACGGTCGCTTTAATGACTTATGTCTGGCTTAAATTAAACTTTTGGATATATAATATTTGTTGGCCCTAAAGATGCTTGTATACCGCTTTTATTTATTTTTGAATATATTTAAAACTGTATTGATGTGTGGCTTACCGATAGTAGTACATTTCGGCCTTACCACGAGTTTCGATATATTTCTCGCGCCTTTGTGGCATTTATGAATCATTCTCATTTTTACCAAGTCTAAGCAAGATTTTAACATGTAAAAAAAATTATCCATCCTGATTTGATCGGCTTTAAAACGAAATGTTAATTTTATTATAACGATGGTTGGTAGCAGGGCTTTCCAACTTTCCACGATTAATACTTAGCATAATGAAATTTTAAGCTAAAAACAAACAAACTCCTTTTTGTATAGTAACTCGAAACTTAGTAAATCTAGGCTTGACACATTATTATGTATTGATTAGTGTCAAAGAAATTAATAAGTTAAAAAAATATGAAATTAAACCAATAGCACATAAACATAAAATGTTTCACTAAATAATTACACAGTACTCGATATAGATCAAACACTTACATTTTACAAATTAATATTCAACTACTATAAATTATTTTACTCTTCTAATATCGAAACAAATAAGCAAATAAAATTCATACGTCAATCTAACAATAAAAAAGCACATGGGTATATAATTATTGCCCACTACAAAAAATAAAATAAAATTATGAATAAAATCATTAAAATAAACATTTGGATTAACTTGAAGCAAGCAAAAACTTACCTAATATTTTTTACTAATCAAGATTAAAATCAACTTTTTCACTAATTAATTACTTTGTGTTTGAAAACTTGAATCTTCCGATCTCCATGAATACCAAATTATTAATAGTAGATTAAAATATTCTTAATCTCCATATTTATGTCCATTTTCACAACAACAACATTATCTCATTCCCATGGCTCACTTTTTAAATTACTTAAACTAAAACTAGTACTTAACAAATATAGTTTCATTTCTGGAGTTCAACTAATAAGAAATAAAAAATAAACTGTTAAACAAGAATAACATTGACATATATTCGATAATTTGCATGTGAAAATTATGACATACTACACCAAGCTTATTCGAAATCTCATAGAATTGAAAAATTAACTTATTTCATTTAATAACGGCGAAGTGTGATAACCAAATAAGACATGCATACGTGAACATCTAAGCAACTTTGTAATATTGGAATTAAATTTCATACAACCCTTACATTTGAAATTATATCAAAGACAGAAAGATTGAGGGCTACCTCTTGCGAAAATTAATTTCCACTAATGATCGTTCAAAAAGCCACGAACTCGAAATCTTGAATAAACCTCAAAATAGAATGAAGGGTTTAGTGAATTATTGTTTTTCTGAAATGTGAGAGAGTATGTTATAAGCCGAAAATTATTGTTGGAGTTGGTATATGTGAGGGAGTATATTTTGTTTATTTTCAGAATATTTTCTTTCTCCTCTATTTCTCCTTTCTCCAGGTTTTCTTTTTTTTTCTCGTTCTTTCTTTTTGTGCAGGTATCCTTCTTTTTTCTTTTGTGTGTGTGTCGAGTGTTGTATATAGGGAGTGTGTTTGTGTGTCGTGTGTTGTGTTGAGGAAAAGTGGGAGAGGTTAAGTGGAAGTGGGAATTGTGGGGTGGTTTGGGTAGTTTCGGTCTCTTTCTTTTTATTATTATTATTATTAATATTTTAAATAAAATAAAAATGATTAAAATCTATCTAAAACTAATAAAATATAAAATAATTTAATAACTAGTCTTAGAAATATGATTAAAAAAATACTACTATCATTAGATTATTTATTAAAAGTTAAAAGAAGAAAACAAATATAATTTACAAAATTTTCTTTTTCCTAAAAAGAAATAAATAAATAAACAATAAAATAAAAATTTATTTAAAAATGTGACTCTATTTTTTTAGTTTTCAAAATTTTTAAAACAAATTTAGTAAAAACAAGATAAACTTAAAATATCTAATTTAGACCCTAAAAACAAATTGAACCCTAAAATGGCGAAAACATTAGGTTTGGTTAAAAATTAGTTGTTTACAGTTAGTTGTAAGAATATGGCCATATGTTATTTTGTAACTTCTATCATTATTTTACCACTTTATGACTTGTAACTCTTGTAACCTCTAGGCCATTGATTTTCCCTTTTATTACCCACCGTCTTTCTATTCATTGCAAGGAAGAGTTCCTTACCTATAAATTATCGCAACCCAAAAATGAAGGGTCATGATGACACTTATTGCGGAAAACCTTGACAAGTAAGCTTATCAGCCAAACTGATATGAAAAGAAAAATAACACCGATAACTAAGGCAGGGCTGCTAGAACGAAGCCGAACCACAACAACATAATATAAGCGAAAAGTGTAAAAACAAAGATATCATGCCAAACTCTCAAATGCATCATCATTTGAGTCGTGATCAGGGCAGTGTCGTCAACACACAAATTTTTAGAGTCCAAAACCTGGGGTGTTACATTACCCCCCCTCCCCCCAAGATCATTTATCCTTGAATGAGGAGTTAGGAAACCCCTTGGTATGAAAACAAGAAAGAATACACCCACAACTAAACGACAAATTCAAAATGCCACAAGAGGAAGAATGAAAACCATACCTTAAGCATTTCCATGCAATGCTAGTTACAAGAACGGATACTTGACCTTCATATCTTCCTCAACTACCCATGTAGCTTCTTCCACCTTTTGGTTCCTCCAAAGAACCTTTACCGAAGCGACATCCTTAGTTCTCAATCGATGAACTTTCCTTTCTAAAATCTTCTCAGGACTTCCTCATAAGACAGGGAATCTGAAGTATCAACATCCTCCACTGGAATAATCAAATAAGGATTACCCACACATTTCTTCAACATTGGCACATGGAATGTATGATGAATATGACCCAAACTCAAAGGCAAATTTAACTCATAAGTGACATTATCATTCCTCTTCAGAACCTAATATAGACTAACATAACTGGGACCGAGCTTCACCTTCTTCCCAAATCTCATAACCTCTTTCATAGGAGAAACTTTCAAGAATACCCAATCATTAACCTCAAATTCCAACTCTCTTCGCCTCACACCCACATAAGATTTTTGGCGACTTTGAGCAATCTTAAGTCTTTCTCTAATAATCACCATCTTATCCATGGCTTTGTGAACCAAGTCAGGATCAAACAACCTCGTTTCACCAACCTTAAACCACCAAATAGGAGAGACTTACACCTCCTACCATAAAGAGCCTCAAAAGGTGCCATTCCAATGCTTTAGTGATAACTATTATTATAAGAAAACTCAACGAGAGGCAAATGGTCAACTCAACTTCTCTTAAAATCAATTACACAAGTCCTTAGCATATTCTAAATGGTACATTCCGCTTGTCCACCCGTTTGAGGGTGAAAAGTGGTGCTAAGATTGAACCAAGTACCCAAGCCTTTTTGAAACGAAGGCCAAAAATGAGAAGAGAACTGCGTACCTCAGTCTGAAATGATGGACATCGGTGCACCATGCAACTCCACAATCTCATGAATGAATAGCTTAGCATAATTCTCTTTTGAGTAACTAGTCCTCATAGGCAAAAAGTGATCAGACCTAGATATTCTGTCCACAATGACCCAAATAGAATCACACTAATTGCGAGACCACGAAAGACTTGTAACAAAATCCATGTTAATAATCTCCCACTTCCATACGGGAAACTCTATCTCTTGGGACATATCACCAGGCCTCAAATGTTACACCTTAACTTATTGACAAACTATACACTTAGCAACAAAATTAGCCAAATCTCTCTTCATATTATTCCACCACTAGATTTCCTTCAAATCGTGGGACATATTTGTCAAACCCAGATGAACTATATATCTAGACTCATGAGCCTCCATCAAAATCTGTAGCCCATCAACATCAGGAACGCATAACCTACCTTGATGCCTCAAGATGTCATCTCTCCCAATCTCGAAAGCCATAAATTTTTAATGGCCCACATCATTCTTAGTCTGCAAGAGTATGGAATTCAAAGCCTGCTTCTCCTTTACTTTAACACCAAGAGATGATTTGACCACTTGTTGAATAATTACTCCTCCATCCACAGAGTCCAAAAGATGAACTCCCAAGTCAACCAACTTGTGAATATGCTTCACCAATCCTCTTTTCTCTTCATCAACGTTCAATAAGCTTCCCATGGACAACCTACTAAGAGCATTAGAAACAACATTAGATTTACCAGGATGATAGTGAATGCTCGTGTCATAATATTTACGTAGATCGAGCCACCGCCTCTACATGAGATTCAACTCCTTATGGGTAAGCACATACTACAAGATCTTATGATCTAAATAGATATCCACATGCACCACATACAAATATGACGTCTAATCTACAAAGCAAATACCATAGCCACCAACTCTAGATTGTGAGTCGAGTAATTCCTCTTATGAACCTTAAGATACCTGGAAGCATATGCCACAACCTTACCAATCTTTTAGAAACACCTAGCACTCATGTTGGCCCGTAGGAATATCAATCTTAGAGAAACACCTAGCACCCTGAAGTTGGTCAAAAAGATCACCAATTCTAGAAAGAGGGTACTTATTCTTCACTGTCACCTTATTCAACTGGCAATATTCTATACACATACGAAGAGATCCATCTTTCTTAGGCACAAAAAGTACAGGAGTAAGCGATGGATAAATACTAGGATGGATGAAACCCTTATCAAGAACATTTTCAATTTCTCCTTGAGCTCCTTCAATTCAGCTTGAGCCATTCTATAAGGAGCAATGAAAATAGGACAGGTATCTCATAGAATATCAATCCCAAAGTGTATTTTCCTATTGGGAGAAATTCCAAGAAGATCATCAGGAAACACTTAAGGATATTCATTAACCATAGGGACCGATTGAAAAGAGAGAGACCCTCAGAGTTAGAATCCCCAACCCAAACTAGATGATATAAATACCATTTAGAAATTAATTTTTGAGCTCTAAGATAGGAAATAAACCTCCCTTTGGGTATTAAGGAAATCCCCTCCCATTCAATCATTGGTTTATTAAGAAATTGAAAACTGACCTTTCAGGTCCTACAATCCAGAGAATCATAGCACGAATGAAGCCAATTCATCCCCAAGATAACATCAAAGTTAACCATATCCAATTCTATAAAATTCACCAATGTTTCCCTATAAAAGATAGACACTACACAACCCATATAGATTATTCTAGCAATAACAGACCCACTTATCGGAGTAGACAACGAAAAGGGACTGGAAATATTTTTAGAACCAAAACTAAAGTGTACAGCCACGTAAGGAGTCACATAAGAAAATAGTAAACATCACGAGAAAAGAGCTATAATGTACCAGTAACAACATCTATGGATACCTTAAATTCTTGACGAGCATCAAGTGCCTAGAGATAATTCCAGCAAGTGCAGGTAGCAAAAGTAGCATCCTTAGGGGCAAGAGCTGAAAAAGTGGCAACCAAAACTTTATTAGACCTAGTGGAAACCCTGGACGAAGGAAATTCTTACTGCACATTACCAAGATGACCAAAATTAAAGCACCGTTTTCTTCTCTACTCATAATATCCATGAGTATGTGTTTGGATGAAAGTGTTTAAGGTATGTTTTTTGTTGCTCTCTTGTCGCATTTCGAGTTTATCATTTGATTCAGATGTATTCTTGCCGTTATCGTGTTCAGAATGTCCTAACTTCTCATTCAAGGATGAATGATCCAAAGGTGGAATAATGTGAGACCCCGTAAAATTTCAATGATTTTAGTTTTGACCTTCCCGCGTGCATAATGTTGATTTTTGTCTTAAATTATAATGTAGGATGTTAAAAGGTATAGTGGAAAAGTTTTAGAATTTTTTGGAGGGGTTCGAGGTCATTTCAGGACCTCAAGGTAATAAGACTTTGCGATAGTGGCATGTCACAAAGTTAGCCTACGCGATAAGGGCATGAAATGGAAGCTAAGCTCCGCAATAGCGGCATGCCACACTGCTATGTTAAATTTGTCTAGTTTTATTTATTTCACTTGGGATGAGGGGCTTTTGGTTTTCTTACCCATTGGACGACTTTTAAACACTTGGGTGAACCTTTTTCTTCAGTTTTCAAGATCAAAAACATTACTTTTTCTCTCTAACTCTAAACTCAAGAAAATTTAATGTTTTACAATAAAATCACTGCTTCGGGCACCAAACTTCGATTTCTCTTCAATTTCATTTATATTTTTGTCATGTGACTCTTTTCCTAACTTGTATTTTACATTGAGACATTAATTGATTGGATTTTCATGTGATTTAAATTGTGATTTTGAAATTGGGTTGAGGAATTTCGGTTGTTATTGTTTAAATTACTTGTCTCATGTTTTAAATTGATTATTCATGCTTTAAATTGATGATTTTGGGATTGATTTGATACATTATTGAAATGGTTGGAATGGGGTGAAATGAGTTCACCAAATTTGATGGAATTTTGGCTTGATAATGGCATTAATGTAAGACCCCGTAAAAAGTCCTAGTCTAATTCAGTCCTATATATCATGAAAAGAGGTCCCAGACTTAGAAAAAATCAGCTAAGTATTGACACGTAGTTTCTTTTTGGGCTTGATATTTCAATGACATTATTTTTTATTTTTCTGGCCTTGGATTGTCGATTTTTCAGTTGATTCATGATCATAGATGTTAATAGGCCATATCGGGTGAGTTTTGAAATTTTTTTACTAGCGTAAGGGTGGGTTTGGATGTCAAAAACAGTAAGGTCTCGCGATAAGCTCGCAATGTGAAATCAAGTCCCTGTTTCTAGGAGTCGCGTCGCGAGGTCTATTCTATGTTTCTGGGTATCGCAAGGCGAGGTCTATTCCCCATTTCTAGGAGTCGCAACGCGAGGTATCTTTCCATTTATGGGAGTCGCGCCTGCAGGTTCATTTACACGAGTTCCTTTTTCCCCACCTAAATCAGCTAAAATACGAAATTAAATACCAAATAGGGCAAAATGTATTCATTATTCACTCAATACTCTCAAGAACAAGCCCTAGTTTCATCAAGCTCAAAAATCAAGTCTAAAGAATTCACCACAATCTTCACGAAATTAATAATCATGGTATGTTAGGTGTTCATCCTTCGGTTTTCTTCCACCCTTGGATTTCAAGAACCAATTTTAAAATTATAAGTTTATTGATTCATGAATTTACATATGCAAATTTGGGTTATATTCATGTTTGTGTTGTTGTATGGGTTTCAATTCAAGATTTTGTTATGAGTTTTATGAACCTATGATAGCATGTATATTGATTGATGTAATTCCCATGATACAATCCTTGAAATTGAAAATTTAAGTTGTAGTCATGATGCTTATGTGTTGTTCATTATTATGTATAACAATCATGCTCCCCAAGTGTTTGATAGAATGTCCATGTGAATTGAATAATGTAATCATGACATGTTAATATGTGTCCTCATTCATGTATAAGTTCATGGCCTTCGGGTGTTTGGAAAATTGCCTTAGTGATTGCTATGCTTTCAAGAAGTACTGTGTTTTACCTTTATGCTATCGAGTCCTGGGGGTATTTATTACCCGGATCTAGCTGTTTACTTAGTCGCAGTAGAAATAGAATAGATCCAGTAAAAAAGGTTAAGAACAATAATACTCAGTCAGTAACAAAAATTAGTGAACTCAGTCCAGTTCAGTCAATTAACACGATCAGTTTCAGCTCAGTCAAGCTTAGTACAATCTAGTGATCAGTGTCTATTCAGTTGGGAGTAGAATTTAGCTCCGAGCGAACCCAGGGATGGGGTAATTCTTTCCAGATGAGCATTTGACCCTTAGTATCAGTCCTTGCATTACAGAACTACGTAGCCAGCATAAGGTAAGATGTCCTCCTGCTAGACTAGTGTTAAGACAGTCGTATATATGATTCATGAGTCTTTTTTCCATATTAAGGTTGACCAAGCATTGTTAGTATCCCTTGGAAAGGTGTTAACACCCTTCCAGCTGGGGTCACAGGTCAGATCCCAACTCAATTTATAATCGGGGTATGTCGGTTAGATGAATACTCCCACAGTTTTAGTTTCAGTTTCAGACTTAGTATAGAACTCAGTTCAGTTCTATAGAATTAGGACTATCAGAAATAGTCACCCAGTTATCAATAATACAATTATCAGTAAACTCAGATATCAGTTACTCAGTTATTAGAACTCAGTATTCAGTTTCAGTATGATCTTAGTTACAGTATACATGTATATGCACAGTCTTTCATAATCAGTATGTACAACAGTTTCAGTTACCCATGTACTCTCATTCAGTTATATACATATTATTTAGTCAGTTATTTTTCATGCATATGAACCCATGCATATCAGCCTATCTCACTTAGCATACCAGTACATTCAAAGCACTGACGCATACTTTTTCTTTTGTACTATGATATCTCATATCATAGATTCAGATGCACGGGCTCCTGACCGTACCTAGGAGCTCAGGTTATCAGAAACTGATACAGTGGTGAGTCCTCATATTTTGAGGACAGAGTTATTTATATCAGTATTCTAGCTAGTTCAGTAGTCGAAGTTAGTTGGAGACTTGTCCCATCAACTCCACATTCAGACAGTTCAGTTAGAGGCTTTTCAGACTAGACTAGTTCAGACAGTATTCAGTTTTCAGTATTATTATCAGTATATTCAGTTATCCTTCCAGTATTTTAAGAACCTTATGGCATTTTCAGTTATACTTCCGCATATATATTCAGTATTATTATTCAGTGCTCACAGCAGGTACTAGTCATGGGTTAGCTTATGATCCTTTAGGGTTGTAAGCACCGTGTGATGTACAGGGTGCAGACTCGGGGCGTTACAATTAACCTCAACCCACCTTGTAAATTGGATTTTGAATATGAATAAAATTGCATAATTTAACTTGTCTTTAGAACCTATCAAATTACATTAAAGCATAAATGAATAATAATGGATTTGGATGACCTTGGTGGCCATGGCTTGAATTTTAAATGGAACTTGAGAGACAAATGGTTGTATGGATTGGTTTGACATAAATTGAATTAGCTTGCAAGTGTATTGGTATGACGATACCAAGTTGGTAAATGACAAAATGAAAAACTCCTGAGTTAGTGGTAGGTTTATGTGTAACTGTTTTTATTTTGGCTTAAAGGGTATTGTGAAGCTCAGTGTGAAGGTGTAGGTCCCGAGGGGATCAACACTGAAAATCACGTTTTTCGGTGTTGGGGGTCTATGTGACCCTGTGTTTGGCGCACACATTATATATATTTTGGGAGGGCTATAATCTTGATGTTTTTAGCCTTTCCACGATTTTTCCTCGGTTCATGCGGCTAACACGCACTGGAGCCCTTCCAGCAGGGGGAGCTGGACCCCATGAATGCCTTTAGGATGGTGTGAGCTACATAGTTCAAGGCAATACTTTAACTCTCATTTTCATGGCCCTTGTCCCTATCCCGTCATCCTATATAGATATATATATGAATGTGGTGCATATGGTTTATGACAAGATTTTTGTTATTGCATTATTTTATTCCTATCCCCCGAGTTATATGCTAGTGCTTGCCCCACTGACCATACCCGGACACTGCATCATTTCATGAAGTAGGTTCGGAGGACTTTTTGTTGCTTCTGTGTAGAATTAGATGGTCGAGTACTCTTGTTGATCAGCTGTGAAGTGGTGAGCCTCCATCATTCGGAAAGCCCTGTCATTTCACTATTCTTTCTTTATTGTAATAGTACCTTTAAATTCTTTTTGGTCATAGTTGGGAAAATATCCCGACTTAATTGGTATTCTAATTTAGAGGCTTTTAATGGACAAGTGTGGATTGTTTGTTTGTTTGAACTCTTAGAATTATTATTTGACTTATCTATCTTTACTATTATTTTTGTTGGTTTCTGTTGTTTATTATTATTGTGCTCTTGAGGTAATGCAAAGGAGGTTGTCTCCGGTCCATGGTGGACTTGAGATTACCTGTTACGGCCAGGCCCAGGTTCGAATTGTGATAGTAAATTTGACCCTTTTTCTTATTTTTCCCTTTGTTATCATTCAGGATGGAACAAAAGTGACAAACTGATCATACAATAATCAAGTAATGTAGATAAAAAGTTAATATCTGTATGTCAAGTAATGTAGATCACCAATGTGCCACTATGTCATTAAGATCCATAGTAAGCCTTTTACTAGCCTCAAAATAGGAATGGATCAAGAAGCCTAACAAGTGTGCCGACCACCAAAACGCTCCCCCCTACAAACTGGATTCAAGCAAATGTTTTTTTATTATAAATTGCTCATATCAGTTAAATCTAGTATAAGAAATAACAAAAACATACCCAGTAAATTTTAGAAGTGGTATCTGGGAAGGATAAAGTGCGTTCAAACAGTTGTTCGACCTTTATTTTGCTTTTGCTTCTATGATATGATAGAACCTTTATTTCAATGCATGTGATCATAATTCTCGTTATCAATACAATTTTCATAAAAATAATTAAGTTAAATAAGGTGAAGAGTATTTTTGTAAAAAATAATATATTCTTAGAAAGAATATACAACATATTATTTTTAGTACCACAAATCAAACAATCACTAAAAAATAATATCAGGATAACTAATCCCAGAATAACTAATCCCAATATAACTAATCCTAACATAACTTGTTTCCAGGACGGACCTACACGTAAATTTTGGGTGCTCCGACACCCACTAAACTCGACGCAGAATAGGTATAATTACATAAAAAATATATAAAAATGAGTATAAATTATATAAAAGCGCCCACTAAACAAGAAATTGATTAGGTGCACTGGCATTTAGGTTGATATTAAGAGTCTTCACTGGTAGGTGTGTTCGGGTTCAAACCTGATTGAGGGGATTTTTTATTTTTTTTGTAGTACGCACTCACACTCTTTAAATCCTGGATCCGCCACTGCTTGTTTCCCAACCAAACGACCCCTTAGTTTTCCACATCTATTTGCTAGAGATTGTTTGAAGGGGAAAAAAATACATCGTATGTTAAAGAACAGAAATACTACGACTCAAACTATTATTTTTTGGATTTTTTTCTTGAAGAATTAATCTAAATAATTGTTCACCCAATTATCTAAGCTAAAAATAGCCGGGGGTATGTAGCAAATGAACTAATTCATGTCTAATTTGTATGATTGCGTAGAATTTGTGCACAACCTATCTGTACAGACTTCAAAATGTAAATGGTAAATCTGTTAATTATTTGTAAAAATTCTTTTTTTTTTTACTTTGAGAGGGGGGAGGGAGAGGGTGGATGGAGGGGTAGGGGTGAAGGGTGGGTGACGTAAAGCGTCAGATGTTATTTTTGCTTTTAGTTATTTCCTATTGTTTGCTGTCAAATTTACCATTATTTTAGGGGATAATACTAACAATAACAGCTGAACTTTGACTGAATTTTCAGTTGACATACTGAACTTTGCGGGAGTCCTATTACCTCCCTAGACTTTTTATAGTGGATTTAATCTCCCTCCGAAACTCTATATTCAGTTTCGGCGACTGACGTGTAATACACGCGCCAATCTTGTTTTTACATGTATATTGGCGCGTGTAATACACGCGCCAACCTCATATTTACACATATCCAAGCGGGCAGATATATGCCATTAAAATCGAAAAAAAAGTCTAGGGGTAATAGAATCCCCGCAAAGTTCAGTATGCTCAACTAAAAATTCAATTAAAATTCAGGTATTTTTGTGAGTATTATCCCTTATTTTATCAAGTCATACTCTATTACTTGGAAAGTAGGTTACCAAAAATTTATGTTGACTGGGATCTTTGTCTTAATGGGTGTAACTTTCCAGAGTGCCTATACCGTAGCGTGGTTCAATAAAATTAAAACAAGTTGTAATTATGTACGGCACCTCCCTAATTGTGTACCCTCCTCAAATTTAACACAACCCCCAACTAATTCTCTGATTCCTTTATTAATTAGTCCCAATTTCCTCACTGCAAAGTAACTTTAGGTCTCACAAGCTTTAATGTTTATAATGTGGAGGTAAAGTGGATAAAATCTAACCGCAAATCAAATCAAACAATAAATTGAGTCAAATTGAAAAAAAAAAATCTGATTAGTGTTTAATCTGATTTGACTTGAGTTGGTGTTGAAAAAAAATCTGACTATAACTAATTTGATTTGATTTTGACTTAAAAAAAATCAAATCGAATCAAACCAATCCGAAATTATGTTTATATCATTTTTAAAAATATTTAATACATAAAAATATATATATATATATATATTGTGATGTAATTTATATATATATCTTTCTTAAACTTTTTCATTATTTTTATCTTTCAACATATTATTTCAAGTTTAAACTTAAAATTTTGAATAATGCAATAAGTTCTATATCCCATAGATATTAGGAACTCAAATAAAGCCTAAATTAATATTAATGCTAACAAAAATAGTCAATTAAACTCTAGGAGTGACACGAATATTAGATATCTATTTTTTAAATTTACATAAATACCTAACCTAAATTTATTTTTCAATTTAATACCAAGTATGTATTTAATACTTAGTAGACTTATTTTAACATGAATTAAAATATTTCTAAATCACTATTATTTATATTATAACTTATTAATATGAAATATTTATTTTATAAGATTTTATTATTATCATTGTTGAGTATTTTATTACCATCATTCATTTCATATTTTGTGTTATTTTTTTTTTTTAAGAAACGCCCAAAAATAGTTGTATCTTATAAGGACTAATTAGAAATATTTTAAGCACAAGTTAATTATAGGTTTTTATAAAGACTTTATTGGAAAAAAAACCCAAAAACATCAAGAAAACTAAAAAACCAAAAAAACCTCGAATTTTATTGATTTGATTTGGTTTATAGATTTAAAAACCGAACATGAATAGTTTGCGTTGATATTTAAAACGTCCGAACCAATGCGACCATGTACACCCCTATGTGCAAGTAAAAATAAATTAATGGAGGAAGCATATGCGTACCATCGGGAAGCATTATTGAGTTTAACCTCAACTACCAACTAATTGTCTCTATCCTCCATTAATTATTCAGTTCAAAGTTTCTCTCTATAAAAACCCAAATGTCTCACTATAGCTTTTGTACCCAACAGTCGGGCAACAAATACATCTCATTTGTACTATCCTCCAATCCACTACTCTTTGTTGTTTCATCGTGTGTCTAATTTTCTTTATTATATTAAGAATGGAAATGGTTGGCAAAATTGCATCCTTTGTGCTTTTGTGAATGGTGGTGGTTGCACCTTGTTCAGAGGCACTTAGCTGCAGCCAGGTTACATCTGGCTTGGCTCCTTGCCTCCCTTATCTGCAGGGCCGTGGCCCTCTCGGAGGCTGTTGTAGCGGAGTTAAGGATCTGCTTGCTGCAGCCAAGACCCCAGAGGACCGAAAGACAGCATGTACTTGCATGAAATCAGCAGCTAATTCGATTAAGGGCATTGATGCAGGCAAAGCCGCTAGTATCCCTGCTACTTGTGGTGTTAACATTCCATACAATATCAGTCCTTCCACTGACTGCTCCACGTACGTATTCACCTTCTTTTCTCTTGATCCATATTTTGTGCATTGATAGTAAAAAAGTTCTTTGAAGTCTCTGAGTACATATCTTAAATCCAAATTGATTTGAGCTTATATGTGTTGATAGTGTAAAAATATAATATGACTTTTACATTGTCATTGTATTTTAACATGTTGCAATATATTTTCTGTATGGTAATTGGTTTAATGCTGCAATGCAGGGTCCAGTAGGGCTGATCCCAATCATAATTTGGTATCATGATGAGGAGAAGAATAAAGATGGATTAATCCAGTTTGGTCATGCTTATGGATCCATCACTATATACATATGTTGTCTCTTTTCTTTTCTATTTGTGTCTGTTGCAGTACTCATATATATATATAGTCGGTCTTGTAATGAACTTTGGTGGTTGATTGTACTACTTATCTTAATAGTAATGCGTAATTCTACTATCCCCCCTCTTTTTACAAAAAAAGAATTTCCTTTTACATTTGCTTAACTTTTATACATCGATGGTCTACAATTATTCACACAATCAGCCTGCAGCTTAGTGCTTAAGTAACTCCTAAACTAATTTTGAGTTGGTAATTCTTACGAAGAGGAAAATGTAGAAATTTGAGAAATTACACCGAAGGGTGCATAAATTAAGTGTACTTTGTTTTCTCAGAAATTCTTCTACATAAATTCACTAGTGATCAAGTCAAAAATTCGATAACGATATTCAAAGATACTTTTAAAGTTTAGTATTTATGTACGACAAGTAAGATTTGACTTATATGCATAGTATAATTTTCTAATAAAAGATACGTGCTATAGTATATATTAAATGCACAAGAAAATTAAAAATCAAGTATATTTAGAATGATGGTACGCATCTATATGGACAAAGAAGCGGGAAAATATTTGTGATGATTCGATCGAAATTTTCAGGGTCATTAGATTTATTCACACCTATTATTTAATGCACCCATTCCGAGCTCATTACAAGATAAGACAACCAAAGAAATTTCAGGATATACAGTCAAAACTTTTTATAAAATCACCTCATGACATTTTATTACAATGATTTGATTTTTTTCGATATTAAGTTTTCATGTTATATTTTACTTCTCTAAATATAACAACATTTAACCTATAACAACAATGATGTTTATTATAGTGGTTCATTCTTTGTAAAGTTACCTCTCTATAACAGCGTACTCAAATATTATGTAATGATATTTTATAAGAAATATATTATGTGCAAACCAAAATATCAAAATATTTATGGTAATCATCATTAATGTCATGCACACAGTAAATTTCAAGTACGAATATCTAATTTAAAGGCAAAAAAGTGTATTTAAGTGGTGATACTTTCACGAAGAAAAGACTACTAATGTTTGTCTTTTTTAAATTATACTTTTTTCTAATTTTGCATACTTTAGTTTATAATAGTGAAACAAGATTTGAACGTCAAATATCAGTATACATATATAACAATACCTCTCTATAGCAGCCATGAAATTCTCGAACAAACACTGCCACTATAGAGAGATTTTACTATATGACATTCTTTTCAATTTTATCCTTACGTTGATGATGTTTTTTTTCTTTTTTTTTATATTGATGATGGTTAGTGCAACAACTTACGATAAAAACTTACCACACTCGGTGGTTAGACCAAATTTATGTAATTTATCATGATTAAGTGATTTGATAAAGTAAAATATATGTTAATTAAGTATGATTAAGTAAAACAAATTTTACATTCAAACATATGGCATACATGCATTTGCTTGGTATAAACATCGGATGTGAAGTAAATTTTTTTCATGACTTATTGAAAAGATGTGGTGAATATACACACTTGAGGATACCACAATCTACTTTTACATATTATCTAAAAAGTCCCTAAATTATATATAAAAATAATTATATATTTATTTCGTGTTAAAATAAGTGTTGTCTTAATAAAAATCATGTTCATTAAGAAATTATTAAATAAAGTAAGTAGTTACTAAAATATTCCTATCTAATAAATGTCTCTTGAAAATTGACACTATTAAGTAGATGGAGTATAAGGGTATATTAGAATTTCTTATTTTGAGATGTGGGGAGTACTAAACAGTAATCTCAAAAAGAGATTATTTCTTGTGAAAATTGTAGTTCTTGCAACTGTCAAATCAAAAAGATTTATTGGCTATAGATTTCATCAAATTCAATAATTTTTGTTCAAATTATATATTTATCTTAAAAAACTTATTTAATATATATAGATCATTAATTTATAACACGTGATTCAAAATTGTATTTCTAATTCTTCTTCTAGATTAGTTTGATCATTGTAATATTTTATTATATTATTGCTCACGCTGGTGTGCCTTTACTTATTTTTTCTTTTGAGTTACCAAAGTTGCTGCTTACTGCTAAACTACTCTTCTTTCTATTTTTCAAGAGGCCTTTAAAGCAACAATAAAGTGTCAGCATCACTACTGTTTTTATTGATGCCTTATTTTGGTGGCGTTATATGTCAATTAATCTCATTTGTTAGTGTCACACTCCTATTTTTCACCGCATCCGACCCCACTAGGGAATTGGGTTTGAGAAAATGGGGTTTTCCAATTAAAGTGATGTTTTGAAAAGGGATTATTTATTTTACAGAGTCGCCACTTGGAATTGAGTTTGGGTGTTCCAAGTCACCTTATTGAATCCCTATTCAAAAGAAAGTAACTCTTAATTTTTGGTCTACGATCTAGAAATCCAGATAAGGAATTCTATTGACCGAGGAAAAGGTGTGAGGCACCCCTCGAATCCCGTGGTTCTAGCACGGTCGCTTTAATGAATTATGTCTGGCTTAAATTAATCTTTTGGATATATAATATTTATTGGCCCTAAAGATCTTGCATACCGCTTTTATTTATTTTTGAATATATTTAAAACTGTATTGATGTATGGCTTACCGATAATAGTATTTTTCGGCCTTACCACGAGTTTTGATATATTTCTCGCGCCTTTGTGGCATTTATGAATCATTCCCATTTTTACCAAGTCTAAGCAGGATTTTAACATGTAAAAAAATTATCCATCCCGATTAGATCAGCTATAAAACGATATGTTAATTTTATTATAACGATGGTTGGTAGCAGGGCTTTCCAACTTCCCACGATTACTACTTAGCATAATGAAATTTTAAGCTAAAAACAAACAAACTCATTTTTGTACAGTAACTCAAAACTTAGTAAATCTAGGCTTGACACATTATTATGTATTGATTAGTGTCAAAGAAATTAATAAGTTAAAAAAATATGAAATTAAACCAATAGCACATAAACATCAAATGTTTCACTAAATAATTACACATTACTCGATATAGATCAAACACTTACATTTTACAAATTAATATTCGACTACTATAAATTATTTTACTCTTATAATATCGAAATAAATAAGCAAATAAAATTCATATGTCAATCTAACAATAAAAAAGCACATGGGTATATAATTATTGCCCACTACAAAAAATAAAATAAAATTAGGAATAAACTCATTAAAATAATCATTTGGATTAACTTGAAGCAAGCAAAAATGTACCTAATATTTTTTACTAATCAAGATTAAAATCAACTTTTTCACTAATTAATTACTTTGTGTTTGAAAACTTGAATCTTCCAATCTCCATGAATACCAAATTATTAATAGTAGATTAAAATATTCTTAATCTCCATATTTGTGTCCATTTTCACAACAACAACATTATCTAATTCCCATGGCTCACTTTTTAAATTACTTAAACTAAAGCTAGTACTTAACAAATATAGTTTCATTTCTGGAGTTCAACTAATAAGAAATAAAAAATAAATTGTTAAACAAAAATAACATTGACATATCTTCGATAATTTGCATGTGAAAATTACGACATATTACACCAAGCTTATTCGAAATCTCATAGAATTGAAAAATTAACTTATTTCATTTAATAACGACGAAGTGTGATAACCAAATAAGACATGCATACGTGAACATCTAAGCAACTTTGTAATATTAGAATTAAATTTCATACAACCCTTACATTTGAAATTATATCAAAGACAGAAAGATTGAGGGCTACCTCTTGTGAAAATTAATTTCCACTAATGAGCATTCAAAAAGCCACGAACTCAAAATCTTGAATAAACCTCAAAATAGAATGAAGGAATTAGTGAATTGTTGTTTTTCTGAAACATGAGAGAGTATGTTATAAGCCGAAAATTATTGTTGGAGTTGGTATATGTGAGGGAGTATATTTTGTTTATTTTCAGAATATTTTCTTTCTCCTCTATCTCCTTTCTCCAAATTTTCTTCTTTTTCTCTCTTTCTGTTTGTGCAGATATCTTTCTTTTTTCTTTTGTGTGTGTGTCGTGTGTTGTATATAGGGAGTGCGTTTGTGTGTCGTGTGTTGTGTGGAGGAAAAGTGGGAGAGGTTAAGTGGAAGTGGGAATTGTGGGGTGGTTTGGGTAGTTTAGGTCTCTTTCTTTTTATTATTATTATTAATATTTTAAATAAAATAAAAATGATTAAAATCTATTTAAAACTAATAAATATAAAATAAGTTAATAACTAGTCTTAGAAATATGATTAAAAAAAATACTACTATCATTAGATTATTTATTAAAAGTTAAAAGAAGAAAACAAATATAATTTACAAAATTTTCTTTTTCCTAAAAAGAAATAAATAAATAAACAATAAAAAAAAATTATTTAAAAATGTGACTCTATTTTTGTAGTTTTCAAAATTTTTAAAACAAATTTAGTAAAAACAAGATAAACTTAAAATATCTAATTTAGACCCTAAAAACAAATTGAACCCTAAAATGGCAAAAACATTAGGTTTGGTAAAAAATTAGGTGTTTACAAAATGCCCCTCTTTGCTTGGAAATATGGAGAATTTTCAAGTAAAGAAGTAAACATGACTAATTTTTGGCCCAACCATTTATTCAAAATTAATATGTAAATAAGTGGGAAAGAGGTGTGACCGAGCTCTGGCTTTGGGGATCCTACATATCTCGGGTTATAAGAGAATCAGGTCACATGTAGTTCAAATGGGTCGAGTTGAGGTCCAGTAGAGTTTCCGATTCGTGGTTCCTTTTATTACATCAAAAAAGAAAAAGTGAAACTATAAATGAAAAATACAAGCTCCTATCTATTATATTTGTCTTGATTCTCTTGCTTCAAATCTTCATCTTAGATCTTCAGTTATCGCCTCACCTTCTTCTGGTGGGTTCCTTGATCTCAAGATTTGATCTTGAAGTTAGGATATGAGACTTGAACTTGCAACTTGGATTGAGTCATTTACACTCTACTAAAGAACAGTTCATAGAATACTTTGGATGTTTGTTCTCCTGATCAGAAACTAAAAAGATGTCTCTTGGGATGTTGGGCCGCTACAGATGTAGAGTTGACTCTAACTATCTTCAACCTAATCATTCTTCTATATTCTGACTGGAGATGAAATTCCATTCTCGGCATCAAACCTGTGCTTTGCAGAAAAACCTGCAAGTTATCAAAGAAAATAGAACGAACAAAATTTACTGCCCCAGTTTGCACTAGGAAATTTTTTCGATTTATTAGAAAAATTATAAATAAAGAAATGAAAATGATAGAAATCTAGGCTAAGTACGCAATAAAATAAGAACCATGTTCTCAATAATGCAAGCAAAGGAAGTTATGCCTTATGAATGCATGAAAAAGAGTTAGGATATTTGCTTCTTAAAATGCAACTAGGGATTGTCATACCCTATGAAGACATAAAGAAGAAAAATAAGAAGGTTTATTTCCTAAAATGTCAACTAGGGAATGGCGCCTTATAAAGATGAAATAAAATGTCAACTAGGGGATGACGCCCTATAAAGACGAGATAAGATGTCAACTAGGGGATGGCGCCCTATGAAGATGAGATAAGATGTCAACTAGGGAATGACGCCCTATGAAAATGAAAAAAATGTCAACTAGGGGATAGCAATGGCGCCCTATGAAGAAGAGACAAGATGTCAACTAGGGGAAGACGCCCTATGAAGACGAGATAAGATGTCAACTAGGGGATGGCGCCCTATGAAGACGAATAATAAAAATTAGGAAATGGTGTTTCCTAAGACGTCAACTAGGGGATGGAGCCCTATGAAGATGAGATAAGATGTCAACTAGGGGATGGCGCCCTATGAAAACGAGATAAGATGTCAACTATGGAATGACGCCCTATGAAGACGAATAATAAAAATTAGGAAATGGTGTTTCCTAAGACGTCAACTAGGGGATGGAGCCCTATAAAGATGAATAATATGTCAACTAGGGGATGGCGCCCTATGAAAACGAAATAAGATGTCAACTAGGGGATGGCGCCCTATGAAGACGAATAAGATGTCAACTAGGGGATGGCGCCCTATGAAGATAAGATAAGATGTCAACTAGGGAATGAGGCCCTATGAAGATGAATAAGATGTCAACTAGGGGATGGCTCCCTATGAAGACGAGATAAGATGTCAACTAGGGGATGGCGCCCTATGAAGACGAGATAATATGTCAACTAAGGGATGACGCCCTATGAAGACGAATAAGATGTCAACTAGGGGATGACACCCTATGAAGACGAAATAAGTTGTCAACTAGGGGATGACGCCCTATGAAGATAAAAAAGATGTCAACTAGGGGATGTCGCCCTATAAAGACTAATAAGATGTCAACTAAGGGATGGCGCCCTATGAAGACGAATAAGATGTCAACTAGGGGATGTCGCCTTATGCAAACAAGATAAGATGTCAACTAGGGGATGACGCCCTATGAAGACGAAATAATATGTCCACTAGGGGATGACGCCCTATGAAGACGAATAAAGATTAGGATTTTTTTTTGTTAGAAAAGAAAAAAGATGCCCCAGTTTTGAATATGAGGGTTTTTATTATTATTATTATAATTATATTGATACGAACTTAGAATTATAGGAGTATAACAAAAAGAGAATATTTAATAAAACTTAACTTTGCAAGACTTGTTTTTTTTCACTAAACTTCACAAGATTGCTTTGCCCCTGTTCAAGCAAAGAAAAAAATTGTGAGTTTTAAAATTGGTAGTTTGTTTGTGGCCTTGAATCCCTTGGAGGTTTGCCTTATACTTGCCCCAACTTGATACTGTTGATTCAACTAATTGGTTGGCGAGCTTGAATCTTCGTCTTTCAAATTCTGTTGCATTTTTGTTTGTTTCAGTACGATTTTGTTTTTTATTTTCAAATGCTTCACTCGTAATACTTATCTTAACTGGCTCCCTGTCCTTGTCAAGGTGGTGTACGTCTAATAATCTCTGCTCAATTTCACTGGGAGCCATGGTCAATTTTGCACGTCTTTCTTTATTTTGTAATTGATGCAAGACTTACGCATAAAAACAAAACGTGTAAAAATGAAATAAGGAAAAGTCAAAAGAAGAAATAAAAGGATTATGTTTAAATAGAAGGTATTTCTAACAGTAAAGGAAGGAAGCTTATTTGGAGGTGTATATTAACTTCAATGAAGCATGACACGCAATTTGAAGTAGACATTTGACCCTTCAAAAACTGTCTAATCTCGAATTAGACTGCACCTTTCAATCAAATCAAATCATCCTTCTTGATCTTATTCCTGTCATGATAAACTTTGTTTGACTAAAGTTATCCTTTTAGGATTTTCACAATTGACCTCTCTAATTTCGGTTGTCTCGTTCATCATTGTCTTATGGCGCCCCTGAGGGTTTTCACCTATAAGATTTTTTTTTTTTGATATCTTGTGGTGCCTCCATGGGTTTTCACCTACAAGACTCTTTTTTTTTAACGGCACACAAGGCTTGACATTCTCAAAAATTGATCGGAAGGTCTTTAATGGAAAAAGGGATAAGGATTTTTATGATAAATTACAATGTAGGAGCCATATAAAAGTAATAGTAGGATATATGTCTCGGTTTCTTTGAATACCAAGATTTTTTTTTTGTCGGACCGAACCCCAAAATAGGGATGCCTATGTATCCATTTAGGAATCAGATCGAACGTAGTTCAATAATATACACATTATATTTTTTTTTTGAATCATCTTATGGGTTCCTCCATGAGTTTTCACCTACAAAAAGTTTTTTTTTTCCTCCAAAGAGGGAAAACAAGGAAAGGTAAATAAAGCTCGAAGGGCTGACAAGAGATTAACGACATTTAGTTAAGTAGAATGATGTTCTTTAGTCATCTCAACTTGAGAATGTTAAGCACAAGTATGTCAAATATAATATCTTTTGACTGAATCGACACTGATAGCTTTATCTGCTATTTTTTTGTCCATATCCGCAAGCTACAAAGCTCCATTTGATAATACTTGTTTAACTATGTATGGACCTTGCCAGTTTGGAGCAAACTTTCCTTTAGCCTCTTCTTGATGTGGAAGGATGCGTTTTACAACAAGTTGGCCGACCTCAAATTTTCTAGGACGTACCTTCTTATTGTAAGCTCGCGCCATCCTCTGCTGGTATAATTGGCCAAAGAAAACTGCCGTTAATCTTTTTTCATCTATTAATGATAATTGTTCTAGTCTAGACTTGGCCCATTCAGTATCGTCAATCTCGGCTTCAACAATGATTCAAAGCGAGAGAATTTCAACTTCTGCGGGTATCACAGCTTCGATCTCATAGACTAGTAAATAAGGAGTTGTGCCAGTCGATGTACGGATAGTTTTACGATATCCTAAAAGGGAAAAAGGTAATTTCTCTTGCCACTGTTGAGATCCTTGGACCATTTTCCTAAGAATCTTTTTAAAATTCTTGTTCGTTGCTTCAATGGCTCCATTTGCTTTGGGACGGTAAGGGGTAGAATGATGATGCACAATATTTAATTGCTCGCAAACCTCCTTCATTAGATGACTATTGAAATTGGTTGCATTATCCGTGATAATGGACTTCGGTATACCAAAACGACATATGATGTTGGAATGAACAAAATCCACTATTGTTTTCTTCATGACTGATTTAAAAGTAACAGCTTCTACCCATTTGGTGAAATAGTCAATAGCGATCTGTATGAATCGATACCCGTTAGAAGCTTTTGGTTCTATTGGACCGATTACGTCCATGCCCCAAGCAACAAATGGCCAAGGAGCAGACATAGGATGCAGCTCTGAAGGTTGTGAGTGAATCAAATCACTGTGAATTTGGCACTGATGACACTTGCGTACAAAGCGAAAGCAATCTCGTTCCATAGTCAACCAATAATATCCTTCCCGCACAATCTTCTTTGCTAAAACATAGTCATTCATATGCGAACCACATACCCCCGAATGTACCTCATTCATGATTCTTTCAGCCTCTTAAATATTAATACATCTCAACAAGTTCAAATCTGGAGTTCGTTGGTACAGAATCTCCCCACTTAAGAAGAAACCATTAGCAAGTTGCCTAATAGTCCTTTTTTGATCTGCGTTGGCGTGTATTGGATATTCTTTTGACTTTAGGAAGAATTTGATATCATAGTACCCGGGTTCATTATCTGGTTCTGCATCAATTATATTGTAATAACCATGTTGATCTTGTATCTGTATCTCCAATGGGTTGATATGCATATTTCCTGGGTATGGGAGCATGGAAGCTAGGGTAGCCAGAGCATCGGCCAGCTCATTGTGGGATCTGGGGATATATCTCTCGTTTCCGATTCGCCTTGAATTTGTCGAATGAGCAATTCAGAATCTCCCAACACCACTAGCTCGCGTATATCCAAATTTATTGCCATATTTAAACAAATGATGCAAGCTTCATATTCTGTTGTGTTATTAGTACAAAAGAAATGAAGTCGTCCTGTGGCGGGATGATGACTCTCGGTCGGTGAGACAAGAACCGCCCCAATTCCTACTCCTTTGACATTGACCGCCCCATCAAAATATAATTTCCACGCATAAATATTATCTTGAACTTCTTCCTCAATTGAATTAATCTCTTTATCAGGAAAGTAAGTTCGTAAAGGCTCATAATCATTGTCAACTAGGTTCTCTGCCAAATGATCGGCCAATGCTTGTGGTTTCATAGCAGTACGAGTGACACACACAATGTCAAATTCTGTAAGTAAAATCTTCCACTTCACCAATCTGCCTGTGGTCATAGGTTTCTGAAAAATATACTTTAAAGGATCCATTTGAGATATGAGGTAGGTTGTGTAGGACGAAAGATAGTGCTTCAATTTCTGAGAAATCCAAGTTAGGGCGCAACATGTCTTTTCTAAAAGAGTATATTTTACCTTATAACTCATGAACTTCTTGCTCAAATAATAGATTGCTTGTTCCTTTTTGCCTGTGATATCATGCGGTCCTAAAACACAACCAAAAGAATTGTCCATCACTGATAGATATAGAAATAAAGGCCTACCAGGTTCCGGTGGGACCAGTACTGGAGGATTTGCCAAATATTCTTTAATCTTATCAAATGATTCTTGACATTCGTCTGTCCATTGGATAGAAGAATCCTTTTTCAGCAACTTAAATATCGGTTCACATGTAGTGTTGAACTGAGCGATGAATCTGCTTATATAATTCAGCCTTCCAAGAAAACTCATGACCTCGATTTTATTCTTCGGAGGCGACAATTCTCGAATGGATTTTACCTTGGAGGGGTCCAATTCAATGCCTCTGCGGCTAATTATGAAACCCAATAATTTTCCGAATGGAACTCCAAATGCACACTTGGCTGGATTGAGCTTAAGATTATACTTTCGCAATCTTTCAGAGAATTTCCTCAAGTCATATACATGATCGACTTGTGTCTTGGACATGATAATGAAATCATCAACATATACTTCTACTTTTTTGTGCATCATGTCATGCAAAATAGTAGTCATATCTCTCATGTACCTAGCTCCCGCATTCTTTAAACCAAATGGCATGACCCTGTAGCAATAAGTAACCCACGGGGTGGTAAAAGCTATCTTTTCTGCATCTATTTCATCCATCAAGATCTCGTGATATCCGGCATAACAATCCACGAAAAATTGGATCTCATGTTTAGCATAATTATCAACAAGGATATGAATATTGGGTAGCGAAAAGTTATCTTTAGAGCTTGCTTTGTTCAAATCCCTATAATCAACACTTACTATGATTTTGCCATCTTTCTTCGATACGGGCACCATATTAGCCGACCATATGGTGTACTGAGCGACCCTGATTACGTTCGCATTCAATTGCTTCATGGTTTTCTCTTTTATTTTATCGCTCACGTCAGTTTTAAAATTTCTTTGCTTTTGCTGGACCGGTGAAAAATCAGGGTATGTAGGCAGTTTTTGGACTACCAAATCAGTGCTTATACCCGACGTATCATCATAAGACCAAGCAAAAATATCCTTATACTCGAACAAAATCTGAACAATATCATTCCTGATATTTTGATTCGCTTGAATACTTATTTTTATTTCTCTAACCTCCTCACCAGTTCCCAAATTTATTATCTCAGTGTCATTTAAATTGGGTTTGGGCTTATCCTCAAATTGATCTAATCCTTTTTTTGACTTCCTTATCAGCTTTATTTTCATCGTATTCATCTACCGTTTGGTTTGCTGATTCGAGATTAGACAACTTTTTAGGATCTAAATGTGAACTTCGTGTTCATGCCATGTTATCAAAGCCAATATTAATAGAACTGAAATAAGATAAAAAAAATAAAAATTAAAAGAGGGAAAAAAAGATAAATTTACTAGGAAACTTGAATTTCATTTCATTGAATTGGAAAGGATAGGAGGGTTAACATAAAAGCAGAGAAACTAAACTATATGGATTACAACCCTGAGAATAATCCAAAATGCAAAAGAAAGAAAAGAGAAACAATAAAATAAACTACCAAGACTCTTTCCTTATGGGGAGAGGAGTGGTTTCCCAATTAGTAAGCTTGACATTTGGCCCGACGAACTGCACATCTGCATTTCTCGATTGCCGTGTTTAAACTTAACTACTTGATGCAAAGTAGAAGGTATGGTTTTGGCCGTAAGGATCCATGGTCTTCCTAAAAGTAGGTTGTAGGAAGTATCCATGTCTATTACTTAAAAAGTGATCACAAACTCAACTGGTCCAATAACCAAAGCAAGATCAATCTCACCAATTGTGTCTCGTTTTGCACCATCAAAATCCCAAACATATACATTATTGGATCGGATTCTATCTGGGCCGATTTTCAATTTTTGCAAAGTAGAGAGGGGACAGATATCTACTCCTGAACCTCCATCGATCATCACCCCTTTTATGTAATATCCTTCACATTTGATAGTCAAATGCAAAGCCTTGTTGTGACCAGACCCTTCTGTAGGTAACTCATTATCAGTGAAAGTGATTCTATTTGCTTCAAATATTCTATGAACCAACCTTTCTATTTGACAGACCGTAGTCTCCTTAGGGACGTATGCTTTATTTAACAACTTAATCAAGCCTGATAATGTTCTTTAGAATATAGCAGCAGGGGTAACAATGAGATTTGAGCTGGGGTTTTCCTCAATTGATCGACAATGGAATAGTCTTGGGTTTTTATTTTCTTGAGAAATTCCTCAGCCTCTTTGTTTGTGACAGGTTTTTTCATTGGCCCTTGACTATCTTTAAGCATTTTTGGTCTCCTTAATTCTTCTGGAGCATAGAATCATCCTGATCGAGTCAAGCCCCCTGTTTCGTTTGTTTCTTCCATGACCTCTTTTCCTTTGTACATCACAGTGGTTTTGTTGTAGTTCCATGGGATGGTTTTCAAGCTTGTCACTGGGAGTTGTGCTTCATGTCTTATGACAATTGGCTCTGTTATCTTTCTCATATTGTTGCGTTGTTGGTCGAACCATGTAGGACCACTCAGAACATTTAGTTTTGGCCCATCTTGTGCTATTCCCTATGGCTTTGAAGGAACATATAATACCATCTTTTTTGAATCTCGGGGTCTTATAACGAAACTTGCTCCTTTCACGATCAGTGGTTCTCTTTGCATAGACTTTAGTGCCTCACCCGGGTTTTCCTTCAGGGTTCCTATTTCCATCACTGCTTGGCTTGTTTGCCTGTAGTATCTATCATCAAAAATCATCCCTACGACGTGTGTGTTACTGTGATTGGGAAGTGGATTGTCGGTGACGTTCGACGCTTCCTTTTTTTGTATTACGATTGCCTTGGTTTCAATTAACTTTTCAATGGCTCTCTTTAGATTCCAACAATTTTTGGTACTGTGACCTTGGACGTTTGAATGGTATTCACACCTTACCTTAGGATCGAACCAACTTGCATTCGGATCCACTTTAAAGGGAAAAACAGGTTCAATCCATCCTAATTTGATCAATCTCCGCAACAAGATCGTATACGATTCTCCAATTGGGGTAAAGTTTTCTCTTGGCCTCTGTTCTCTTGTATAATCCACCTGAACATACGAATTATGAGGGGCTTGAAAATTTGGCTGCCGCGGACGAAAACCTTGTGGCGCAGGTGCCCGCCATTGTGGATGTTGAGAAGGTCGGGCATACGCTTGAGCAATAAGAACAACAGTTTGAGGTGTATAATAATGTTGAAGAGGGTTGGGTTGCCCGTGTTGGACCTGAACGTAAGGGTAGTTCCATCCCCTTTAAGCATTGCCCGATCCTGATGCCATCATGGATCATTTCTCCTTCTTTTTCCGATTTCCAAAACCACCTGATCCACTCTGAATGGCTTGTGTAGTGGCCTTGAGGGCGGTTTGGCTCACAATTTTTCCTGATTTGATGCCATTCTCCACTATTTCCCCAATTTTTATTGCTTCGGCGAAATGTTTACCAACCGTGGCTGGTAAATGATGGAAGTAATCGGACTCTTGAGTTTAGAGAAAGACGTCAATCAATTCTTGGTCCTTCATTGGCGGTTTGACTTTGGACGCCTGTTCTCTCCATTTTATGGCACACTCTCGAAAACTTTCAGATGGTTTCCTCTTCATATTAGCGAGAGAGGTACGGTCAGGGACAATGTCGAAATTGTATTGAAATTGTTGTACAAAATCTTAAGCCATATCGTCCCAAACGTGCCAATGGGAGACGTCTTGATCGATAAACCATTCAGAGTCTATTCCCGTCAGACTTTCTTCGAAATAGGCCATAAGCAGCTCCTCTTTCCCTCTTGCTCCTCTGATTTGATTGAAATACCTTTTTAAGTGGGCCACCGGGTCACCATGACCATTATATTTGTCGAATTTTGGGGTCTTAAACCCTATTGGCAAATGAACATTAGGGAACATACACAAGTCCTTGAAAGAGACACTTTTGTGTCCTCCTAATCCTTGTATGTTTCTCATACTCTGCTCCAGACTTTTTACTTTTCTAGCTATCTCATCTCGTTCTTCATTAATAATAGACTTCTTAATCACGATATGAGACTCTGGCTGATGAATGGAATGATATGATTTTACGGGTTTGAATGTCAATTCAGGAGGATGGACTTGATCATAATTCATCTCGGCGGTAGGCTTCTGTATCATTGATGGAGGATTTATATTAGTTGGAACGTCCAGGAAAAAAAACGGGTTGTTCGTGAATGATGGATTTGGAGGACGCATGGTGTATGTGCCAGCAACACTAGACACATTAGCGTATGGACCGATTCCAGGCGGATAAAGTGGATCGTCGGCTTGGGCTTGAGTAGAACTGGGATGATTTGCATCCGAAAGACCGGGAATGGAGGAAGGAGGGGTTTGTCCATTTGCCCAGGCCTGATACATTTCCTCAATTTGTTGCTTCAATAACCTATTCTCTTCCAAAGATGCAAACTCTCATGGAATTAACTGATCTCGACCTTCTTCATTATCAGATTTTGTTCCATCTTTTCGAGTCATCTTCCTTTTTCCTTTATACCTTGTGTTGTACGAATGAGAGGCAAGCTTAACCACAACCAACCACCTTACTCTGGGTCTTTGTGAAACAGAAACAAATATGTTAGGATTTAGATCCTTAAAAATATTGATATATTCATAACAAACTCACATGACATGCACCTATTTCATTCCTGAAATGGACTTAGGGAAGCCCTCTTATTTCATCCCAGATTTGGTGAATTAATTTTTTCACTCATTATTTAACGCCAACGTCTTAAATTTATTACTTGAAACCTGGGACAATATTTGATCGCACCCGCCGAGGGTTGCCTACGTATCATGTTTTACATGAATCAGATCATCACGTAGTTCATGGATATAGTAAAAAAAAAAATCAGAAATAAAGAGAATAAAAACTTGAAACAAATGCAAACTTTTCCATACATTTCCAACTGTTCTTAAAACAAAGCTTTAATGAAAGAAACTAAAATTATCTAAAACTAGGAAAGACTCGGAATACTGGCGAAATACTAAAAAAAACTATAAAGAAACTAACTCTAAGAAAACAAACACTAAAGGACTTTAATAATTATCATCAAGATGCCTTCCAAAGATGTCTTGCAACTTAATCCTCCCTCAGACTTGAGTAGATCCTGGATAATGCTTTTGGCAGATGTGGAGTGAGAGCACGTGCCTGACGACCCAGATCTTCATCATCTCGGTGAAGATAATTAGCATAAACATTAATCAAGGTTTCACTGAGCTGAATTACTTCTCCCCTAGCTTCGGTCATACTCTAATGGCAGTTTCGCACCCAATGCTGCATAGTGCGGATGGTATACTTTAGGTCTCCTTCTTGTTCATGAAGGTCATCGATCTGATAGTAAAGCGCCCATCGTTCGGTTATCCATTGGATTCTCTCAACTTCAACTTCCTTCTGAAAAGTCGTGAAGCACCTTGCTATTTCTCTTTCTCGTTCCATAGAAGCTTTTAGCTGAGCCCGAAGATTCGACTGTGTGCTTGTCAGCAAGGCTTTCTCTTTCTCAAAATCACTCGATTGCTGATCCATAGCACCGGTGGCAATATCCAAGTCTTCTTGTAGGGCATGCATGGCAACACGGTTCTCTTTCTCAATCTCCTTGCTAACAGACCTAATTCTCTCCTCAAATCTCGCCTCATGATGAACCAATTCTTCTCTAGCCCTTTCCAGATCTGTATTTAAGACGTGCAGAGTAGACTGATAGTTCTCTTATACCTCTCGTCGAGCCTACTTAATTCTGACTTCAATCTATGCTTCTCGATCCACTGGCTCTCTGGCTGACCTTTCTGGCATAGCTTTAGGAGGAGGCTGGTCATGAAACCATGGCAGATACCAACAATCTACCTCGCCCTTGTCACGGTCTTCCACCATGTGCTCGAAACCTGAAAGCACACATCCTCCCCAAATCTTAAGTATCTCAGACTTCCTTAGAGAGATGTCAGGGAGGAATTCGTACATGAACTCTTTCATATCCTCGACTGGAGGTATATGCTGACGTCGACCGAATTGTCACATGACTCTTAGTGGCACGTAGGGCTGAACACCTTGGAGACCCATTAAGACGATGAAAGGTCAGAAAGTGAACATGTATATCACCTCTTTTGAGGGGAACCAATGATAATTCCACACCATCTTGTCTGTCGTTAACCCCTACAAGTACTTCTTCCAAGCTCCTATTTCTTCAGGAAAGTTTTGGTCCTCCATCCTCTCCTCATGGACTTTGATATAATCATTCCATTCGACTCAAAAATCCACAATAAATGGATGATATCGAACATGCTCGAGCATCCATAACTGCAATAGAATGTTACATCCTTCAAAATAGTCTGCCCCATTTTTGCATATCGTCAGGGCCCGATAAATATCTGCCAGAATCATGGGTACGAGGGTGACCTTAGGATTCTTCTCAAAAGTGGTAATAAATGCATCCAGATTGGTTCTGATTTTTCCTCCTCTCTTCGGAAATACCATGATTCCTAAGAAAGCCACTATGAATTCTTAAGAACTGTGCTTTTCCCAGGTCCGGTAGCACCCCCCGTTGTTAATTTCTGATCTAAACAACTCGAATCCCTTTTTCTGACCATATCTTTCGTACAAAAATTCTAGCCGAACCCATCCATTTTCTAGGCAAACCTCTATGTTCTTCTTTTTTATGTGCAATAGCTCAAAAAAAATTTCGGCAGTGACATGCTTCGGTATCATAGGTTCTCCTCGGTGAAGATTATTTCCCTTTCCTATAAATTCTCTTATTTCCTCCAGTGTAGGAGTGAGCTCAAAGTTGGAGAATCGAAATACGTTATTTGAAGGATCCCAAAACTGTACCAAAGCTTCTATCACGTCTCTTTGTGGTTCATCACCCAACAGACTCCTTAAAAATACCAAGTGTTTATATACGTCTCCCTGTCCATAGTCAGTCATATTGTTATACCATATCCGTAACAGATTTGGAACTTTATCCAACACCATGAAACGGGGTACTTCATCATCCCTCAGCCTCTTGTCACTCCTTCCGACTGAGTTCATATTGCCCTATAGGATAATGATGGCAAATAAGAATTCTATTTTAAATATCCTAAAACAAGACAAAAATAATTTTCGAAAGAAGTTGACGGAATGACACGGAATAAGATTTCAAAATGAGCATGAGAAAATAGCAACCGACAAAATAGGAAGTATCCAAGTCTTCTAAAACATCCTAGAGTGGAGACAATAATTTGATGATGTTTGGACCAGACACATTAGAAATAATTAAATTATTAAAACAAAATGGTGGACCAAATTGTTTGACAAAATTTTAACTGTGTTTGACAAAAATGGGCTCTATGGTATTCCTAAGAGAGATTTTAAACCAAAGAAAATGGACGTAACGAGACCACGACGTTAAAACGACTTAATCTTTACTGAAAATTTCTATGTAAAAATATTATATATTTTCTAAAATAAGCCCTTAAATTTTTTTTATTTAACCCCTTTTTTTTTAGATCAATTAATTCACTTAAAAGCCGATCAACATCCGATATGTCATTTCCTATAATGCAACAAGTAGCACATAAATGTACATGATGATCTCAAAAGGTGGCACCTGTCCTAGACGGACCCGACCCCCGTGTCGAGCTCCACTAAGTCAAAAATGCACGTGATACAAATAAAGCGCAGCCTATTAGGGATAGCCATGTCTAAGTTCCAGTTATGCTAGGTTCAACCTGGTGGAGTTAGGTATCTAGACTGGCTGTAAAACGAGCGGAAAACTCGAGTCGGCAAAGGACAACTTTATCGGTAGCAGGGCTTTCCGGCCTCACTGTTGGTCCCTTCCCGTCCTAAATCATGGGTGACTACAGAATCCTTCCCAGGAGCGTTGCCGCATTTCTAGTATCTCAAGCTCGGGAGCGTATACCGTATCTCTGAATATAAAGTATCTCAGAAGACTCATATCGGTGGGCGAGAGAAGACAGTTTATATTGCAATTCAAATAATATCAAAACAGTTAAACATGTAGGCAAATAACACATTTACGCCAACAATATTCAATATCAAAATTACATAAACCCAAACAAGTCAATATAAAAGCTCGAATTCTGGTTATCCCCAGTGGAGTCGCCATCTGTCACACCCTTATTTTTCACCGCATCCAACCCCGCTAGGGAGTTGGGTTTAAGAAAATGAGTTTTTCCAATTAAAGTGATGTTTTGAAAATGGATTATTTATTTTACAGAGTCGCCACTTGGAATTGAGTTTGGGTGTTCCAAGTAACCCTATTGAATCCCTATTCAAAAGGAAATGACTCTTAATTTTGGGTCTGCGATCTAGAAATCCAGATAAGAAATTCTATTGACCGAGGAGAAGGTGTGAGGCACCCCTCGAGTCCCGTGGTTCTAGCACGGTCGCTTTAATGACTTATGTTTGGCTTAAATTAAACTTTTGGATATATAATATTTGTTAGCCCTAAAGATGCTTGCATACCACTTTTATTTATTTTTGAATATATTTAAAACTGTATTGATGTGTGGCTTACCGATAGTAGTACTTTTCGGCCTTACCACGAGTTTTGATATATTTCTCGCGCCTTTGTGGCATTTATGAATCATTCCCATTTTTACCAAGTCTAAGCAAGATTTTAACAAGTAAAAAAAATTATCCATCCCGATTAGATCAGCTTTAAAACGATATGTTAATTTTATTATAACGATGGTTGGTAGCAGGGCTTTCCAACTTCCCATGATTACTACTTAGCATAGTGAAATTTTAAGCTAAAAACAAACAAACTCGTTTTTGTACAGTAACTCAAAACTTAGTAAATCTAGGCTTGACACATTATTATGTATTGATTAATGTCAAAGAAATTAATAAGTTAAAAAAATATGAAATTAAACCAATAGCACATAAACATCAAATGTTTCACTAAATAATTACACAGTACTCAATATAGATCAAACACTTACATTTTACAAATTAATATTCGACTACTATAAATTATTTTTCTCTTCTAATATCGAAACAAATAAGCAAATAAAATTCATATGTCAATCTAACAATAAAAAAACACATGCGTATATAATTATTGCCCACTACAAAAAATAAAATAAAATTAGGAATAAACTCATTAAAATAAACATTTGGATTAACTTGAAGCAAGATAAAACGTACCTAATATTTTTTACTAATCAAGATTAAAATCAACTTTTTCACTAATTAATTACTTTGTGTTTGAAAACTTGAATCTTCCGATCTCCATGAATACCAAATTATTAATAGTAGATTAAAATATTCTTAATCTCCATATTTATGTCCATTTTCACAACAACAACATTATCTCATTCCCATGGCTCACTTTTTAAATTACTTAAACTAAAACTAGTACTTAACAAATATAGTTTCATTTCTGGAGTTCAACTAATAAGAAATAAAAAATAAACTGTTAAACAAGAATAACATTGACATATATTCGATAATTTGCATGTGAAAATTACGACATATTACACCAAGCTTATTCGAAATCTCATAGAATTGAAAAATTAACTTATTTCATTTAATAACGACGAAGTGTGATAACCAAATAAGACATGCATACGTGAACATCTAAGCAACTTTGTAATATTGGAATTAAATTTCATACAACCCTTACATTTGAAATTATATCAAAGACAGAAAGATTGAGGGCTACCTCTTGCGAAAATTGATTTCCACTAGTAAGCGTTCAAAAAGCCACGAACTCGAAATCTTGAATAAACCTCAAAATAGAATGAAGGGATTAGTGAATTATTGTTTTTATAAAATGTGAGAGAGTATGTTATAAGCCAAAAATTATTGTTGGAGTTGGTATATGTGAGGGAGTATATTTTGTTTATTTTCAGAATATTTTCTTTCTCCTCTATTTCTCCTTTCTCCAAGTTTTCTTTTTTTTTCTCTCTCTTTCTGTTTGTGCAGATATCCTTCTTTTTTCTTTTGTGTGCGTGTCGTGTGTTGTATATAGGGAGTGTGTTTGTGAGTCGTGTGTTGTGTGGAGGAAAAGTGGGAGAGGTTAAGTGGAAGTGAGAATTGTGGGGTGGTTTGGGTAGTTTAGGTCTCTTTCTTTTTATTATTATTATTAATATTTTAAATAAAATAAAAATGATTAAAATCTATTTAAAACTAATAAAATATAAAATAATTTAATAACTAGTCTTAGAAATATGATTAAAAAAATACTATTATCATTAGATTATTTATTAAAAGTTAAAAGAAGAAAACAAATATAATTTACAAAATTTTCTTTTTCCTAAAAAGAAATAAATAAATAAACAATAAAATAAAAATTTATTTAAAAATGTGACTCTATTTTTGTAGTTTCCAAAATTTTTAAAACAAATTTAGTAAAAACAAGATAAACTTAAAATATCTAATTTAGACCCTAAAAATAAATTGAACCCTAAAATGGCGAAAACATTAGGTTTGGTAAAAAATTAGGTGTTTACAGTTAGTTGTAAGAATATGGCCATATGTTATTTTTTAACTTCTATCATTATTTTACCACTTTATGACTTGTAACTCTTGTAATCTCTAGGCCATTGATTTTCCCTTTTATTACCCACCGTCTTTCTATTCATTGCAAGGAAGAGTTCCTTACCTATAAATTATCGCAACCCAAAAATGAAGGGTCATAATGGCACTTATTGCGGAAAACCTTAACAAGTAAGATTATCACCCAAACTGATATGAAAAGAAAAATAACACCGATAACCAAGGCAGGGCTGCTAGAACGAAGACGAACCACAACAACATAATATAAGCGAAAAGTGTAAAAATAAAGATATCATGCCAAACTCTCAAATGCATCATCATTTGAGTCGTGTTCAGGGCAGTGTCGTCAACACTCAAATTTTTAGAGTCCAAAACCTGGGGTGTTACATTACCCCCCCCCCCAGGATCATTTATCCCTGAATGAGGAGTTAGGAAACCCCTTGGTATGAAAACAAGAAAGAATACACCCACAACCAAACGACAAATTCAAAATGCCACGAGAAGAAGAATGAAAACCATACCTAAAGCATTTCCATGCAATGCGAGTTACAAGAATGGATACTTGACCTTCATATCTTCCTCAACTTCCCATGTAGCTTCTTCCACCTTTTGGTTCCTCCAAAGAACCTTTACCGAAGCCACATCCTTAGTTCTAAATCGATGAACTTTCCTATCTAAAATCTTATCGGGACTTTCCTATAAGACAGGGAACCTGAAGTATCAACATCCTCCACTGGAATAATTAAATAAGGATCACCCACACACTTCTTCAACATCGACACATGGAATGTATGATGAATATGACCCAAACTCAAAGGCAAATTTAACTCATAACTGACATTATTATTCCTCTTTAGAACCTAATATAGACTAACATAACTGGGACCGAGCTTCACCTTCTTCCCAAATCTCATAACCTCTTTCAGAGGAGAAACTTTCAAGAAGACCCAATCATTAACCTCAAATTCCAACTCTCTTAGCCTCACACCCACATAAGATTTTTGGCGACTTTGAGCAATCTTAAGTCTTTCTCTAATAACCACCATCTTATCCAAGGCTTTGTGAACCATGTCAGGATCAAACAACATAGTTTCACCAACCTTAAACCACCAAATAGGAGAGACTTATATCTCCTACCATAAAGAGCCTCAAAAGGTGCCATTCCAATGCTTTAGTGATAACTATTATTATAAGAAAACTCAACGAGAGGCAAATGGTCAACTCAACTTCTCTTAAAATCAATTACACAAGTCCTTAGCATATTCTTCATATTCTAAATAGTACATTCCTCTTGTCCACCCGTTTGAGGGTGAAAAGTGGTGCTAAGGTTGAACCAAGTACCCAAACCTTTTTGAAACGAAGGCTAAAAGTGAGAAGAGAACTGCGTACCTCAGTCTGAAATGATGGACATCGGTGCACCATGTAACTCCACAATCTCATGAATGAATAGCTTAGCATAATTCTCTTTTGAGTAACTAGTCCTCATAGGCAAAAAGTGATCAGACCTAGATATTCTGTCCACAATGACCCAAATAGAATCACACTAATTGCGAGACCACAAAAGACTTGTAACAAAATCCATGTTAATAATCTCCCACTTCCATACGGGCAACTCTATATCTTGGGACATATCACCAGGCCTCAAATGTTCCACCTTAACTTATTGACAAACTATACACTTAGCAACAAAATTAGCCAAATCTCTCTTCATATTATTCCACCACTAGATTTCCTTCAAATCGCGGGACATATTTTTCAAACCTAGATGAACTATATATCTAGACTCATGAGCCTCCATCAAAATCTATAGCCCATCAACATCGGGAACACATAACCTACCTTGATGCCTCAAGATGCCATCTCTCCCAATCTAGAAAGCCATAACTTTTTAATGGCCCACATCATTCTTAGTCTGCAAGAGTATGAAATTCAAAGCCTGTTTCTCCTTTACTTCAACACCAAGAGATGATTTGACCACTTGTTGAATAATTACTCCTCCATCCTCAGAGTCCAAAAGACGAACTCCCAAGTCAACCAACCTGTGAATATGTTTCACCAATCCTCTTTTCTCTTAATCAACGTTCAATAAGCTTCCCATGGATAACCTACTAAGAGCATTAGCAACAACATTAACTTTACCAGGATAATAGTGAAGGCTCGTGTCATAATATTTAAGTAGCTCGAGCCACCGCCTCTACATGAGATTCAACTCCTTATGGGTAAGCACATACTACAAGATCTTATGATCAAAATAGATATCCATATGCACCACATACAAATATGTCATCTAATCTGCAAAGCAAATACCATAGCCACCAACTCTAGATTGTGAGTCGAGTAATTCCTCTCATGAACCTTAAGATGCCTGGAAGCATATGCCACAACCTTACCATGCTGCATTATAACACAACCCAGTAACACACGAGATGCATCACAATACACCACAAAGCCATCAGTACCCTAAGGTAAGGCCAAAACTGGAGCAAAAGTCAACTTCTTCTTCAACTTCTCAAAACTACCCTCACAAGCGTCGAACCACAAAAACTTAATCTTTGACTGAGTCAACTTTGTCAGCAGGGAAAAAGTAGAAGAGAAACTCTCCACGAACCTCCTATAATACCTAGCCAAGCCTAAAAAACTTTAATGTCGATTGGAGTCGTAGGTCTAGGCTATTTCTTAACTGCCTCAACCTTCCGCGAGTGCACCATAATTCCCTCGCAAAATTAAATGCCCAAGAAAGGTCATAACATTCAGCCAAAACTCATACTTAAAAAATTTAGCATATAGTTTATGATCCTGAAGAGTCCACAATACGATTCAGAAGTGGTTGGCATGATCCTCCTCACTTTTAGAGTTCACCAAGAAGTCATCAGTGAAGACTATAACAAACAAGTCCAAAAACTGTCTGAAAACCCGATTCATAAGATCCATAAAAGCAGTTGGTGGATTATTCAATCCAAATGACATGACCAAAAACTTATAAAGGTTATATCGGGTTCAAAAAGTAGTTTTGGGAATATCAACCTCCCGAATTCTATACTGAGGATAGACCGTAGGAATATCAATCTTAGAGAAACACCTAGCACCCTGAAGTTGGTCAAAAAGATCACCAATTCTAGAAAGAGGGTACTTATTCTTCACTGTCACCTTATTCAACTAGCAATATTCTATACACATACGAAGAGATCCATCTTTCTTCGGCACAAAAAGTACAGGAGCAAGCGATGGATAAATACTAGGATGGATGAAACCCTTATCAAGAACATTTTCAATTTCTCCTTGAGCGCCTACAATTCAGCTTGAGCCATTCTATAAGGAGCAATGAAAATAGGATAGGTATCCCATAGAATATCAATCCCAAAGTGTATTTTCCTATTGGGAGAAATTCCAAGAAGATCATCAAGAAACACTTAAGGATATTCATTAACCACAGGGACCGATTGAAAAGAGAGAGAACCTCAGAGTTAGAATTCCCAACCCAAACTAGATGATATAAATACCATTTAGAAATTAATTTTTGAGCTCTAAGATAGGAAATAAACCTCCCTTTGGGTATTAAGGAACTCCCCTCCCATTCAATCATCGGTTTATTAAGAAATTGAAAACTGACTTTTCAGGTCCTACAATCCAGAGAATCATAACACGAATGAAGCCAATTCATCCCCAAGATAACATCAAAGTTAACCATATCCAATTCCATAAAATTCACCAATGTTTCCCTATAAAAGATAGACACTACCCAACCCATATAAATTCTTCTAGCAATAACAGACCCACTTATCGGAGTAGACACAGAAAAGGGACTGGAAATATTTTTAGAACCAAAACTAAAGTGTACAGCCACGTAAGGAGTCACATAAGAAAATAGTAAACATCATGAGAAAAGACCTATAATGTACCAGTAACAACATCTAGGGATACCTTAAATTCTTGACGAGTATCAAGTGCCTAGAGATAATTCCAACAAGTGCAAGTAGCAAAAGTAGCATCCTTAGGGGCAAGAGCTGAAAAAGTGGCAACCAAAACTTTATTAGACCTATTGGCAACCCTGGACGAAGGAAATTCTTACTGCACATTACCAAGATGACCAAAATTAAAGCACCATTTTCTTCTCTACTCATAATATCCATGAGTATGTGTTTGGATAAAAGTGCTTAAGGTATGTGTTTTGTTGCTCTCTTGTCGCATTTCTAGTTTATCATTTGATTCTGATGTATTCTTGCCGTTATCATGTTCAGAACGTCCTAACTTTTCATTCAAGGATTAATGATCCAAAGGTGGAATAATGTGAGACCCCGTAAAATTTTAATGATTTTAGTTTTGACCTTCTCGCGTGCATAGTGTTGATTTTTGTCTTGAATTATAATGTAGGATGTTAAAAGGTATAGCAGAAAAGTTTTAGAATTTTTTGGAGGGGTTCGAGGTCATTTCAGGACCTTAAGGTAATAAGACTTTGTGATAGTGGCATGTCACAAAGTTAGCCTACGCGATAAGGGCATAAAATGGAAGCTAAGATCCGCAATAGCGGCATGCCACACTGCTATGTTAAATTTATCTAGTTTTATTTTTTTTCACTTGGGATGAGGGGCTTTTGGTTTTCTTACCCATTGGACTACTTTTAAACACTTAGGTGAACCTTTTTCTTCAGTTTTCAAGATGAAAAACATTACTTTTTCTCTCTAACTCTAAACTCAAGAATATTTAATGTTTTACAAAAAAATCACTACTCCGGGCACCAAACTTCGATTTCTCTTCAATTTCATTTATATTTCTGTCATGTGACTCTTTTCCTAACTTGTATTTTACATTGAGACATTAATTGATTGGATTTTCATGTGATTTAAATTTTGAGTTTGAAATTGGGTTGAGGAATTTCAGTTGTTATTGTTTAAATTACTTGTCTCATGTTTTAAATTGATTATTCATGCTTTAAATTGATGATTTTGGGATTGATTTGATACATTATTGAAATGGTTGGAATGGAGTGACATGAGTTCACCAAATTTGATGGAATTTTGGCTTGATAATGGCATTAATGTAAGACCCTGTAAAAAGTCCTAGTCTAATTCAGTCCTATATATCATGAAAAGAGGTCTCAGACTTAGAAAAATTCAGCTAAGTATTGACACTTAGTTTCTTTTTGGGCTTGATATTTCAATGACATTATTTTTGATCTTTCTGGCCTTGGATTGTCAATTTTTCAGTTGATTCATGATCATAGATGTTAATAGGTCATATCGGGTGAGTTTTGAAATTTTTTGACTAGAGTAAGGGTGAGTTTGGATGTCCAAAATAGTAAGGTCTCGCGATAAGCTCGCAATGTGAGATCAAGTCCCTATTTCTAGGAGTCGCGTCGCGAGGTCTATTCTATGTTTCTGGGTGTCGCAACGCGAGGTCTATTCCCCATTTCTAGGAGTCGCAATGTGAGGTCTCTTTTTATTTTTGGGAGTTGCACCTTGAGGTTCATTTACACGGGAAAAGAGACCTAGTGGCATTTTATTCCTTTTTTCCCCACCTAAATCAGCTAAAACACGAAATTAAATACCAAATAGGGCAAATTGTATTCATTATTCACTCAATACTCTCAAAAACAAGCCCTAGTTTTATCAAGCTCAAAAATCAAGTCTAAAGAATTCACCACAATCTTCACGAAATTAATAATCATGGTATGTTAGGTGTTCATCCTTGGATTTTCTTCCACCCGTGGATTTCAAGAACCCATTTTAAAATTACAAGTTTATTGATTCATGAATTTACATATGCAAATTTGGGTTATATTCATGTTTGTGTTGTTGTATGGGTTACAATTCAAGATTTTGTTATGAGTTTCATGAACCTAAGATAGTGTGTATATTGATTGATGTAATTCCCATGTTACAATCCTTGAAATTGAAAGTTTAAGTTGTAGTCATGATGCTTATGTGTTGTTCATTATTATGTATACCAATCATGCTCCCCAAGTGTTTGATAGAATGTCCATGTGAATTGAATAATGTAATCATGACATGTTAGTATGTGTCCTCATTCATGTATAAGTTCATGGACTTCGGGTGTTTGGTAAATTGCCTTAGTGATTGCTATGCTTTCAAGAAGTACTGTGTTTTACCTTTATGCTATCGAGTCCTGGGGGTATTTATTACCCGAATTGTAGCTGTTTACTTAGTCGCAGTAGAAATAGAATAGATCTAGTAAAAGAGGTCAAGAACAATAATACTCAGTCAGTAACAAAAATTAGTGAACTCAGTCCAGTTCAGTCAGTTAACACGATCAGTTTCAGTTCAGTCAAGCTTAGTACAATCTAGTTATCAGTGTCTATTCAGTTGGGAGTAGAATTTAGCACCGAGCGAACCCAGGGATGGGGTAATTCTTTCCAGATGAGCATTTGACACTTAGTATCAGTCCTTGCATTACAGAACTACGTATCCAGCGTAAGGTAAGACGTCCTCCTGCTAGACTAGTGTTGACACAACTGTATATATGATTCATGAGTCTTCTTGCCATATTAGGGTTGACCCAGCATTGTTAGTATCCCTTGGCAAGGTGCTAACACCCTTCCAACTGGGGTCACAGGTTGGATCCCAACTTAGTTTATAATCGAGGTATGTCGGTTAGATGAATACTCCCACAGTTACAGTTTCAGTTTCAGACTCAGTATAAAACTCAGTTCATTTCTATAGAATTAGGACTGTCAAAAATAGTCACCCAGTTATCAATAATACAGTTATCAGTAAACTCAGATATCAGTTACTCAGTTATTAGAACTCAGTATTCAGTTTCAGTATGATCTCAGTTACAGTATATATGAATATGCACAGTTTTTCATAATCAGTATGTACAATAGTTTCAGTTACCCATGTACTCTCATTTAGTTATATACATATTATGCAGTCAGTTATTTTTCATGCATATGAACCCATGTATATCAGCCTATCTCACTTAGCATACCAGTACATTCAAAGTACTGACGCATACTTTTTCTTTTGCACTATGATATCTCATATCATAGATTCAGATGCACGAGATCCTGACCGTACCTAGGAGCTCAGGTTATCAGCAACTGATACAGTGGTGAGTCCTCAAATTTCGAGGACAGAGTTATTTATATCAGTATTCTAGCTAGTTCAGTAGTCGAAGTTAGTTGGGGACTTGTCCCATCAACTCCACATTCAGACAGTTCAGCTAGAGGCTTTTCAGACTAGACTAGTTCAAACAATATTTAGTTTTCAGTATTATTATCAGTATATTCAGTTATCCTTCCAGTATTTTAAGAACCTTATGGCATTTTCAGTTATACTTCCGCATATATATTCAGTATTATTATTCAGTGCTCACAGCAGGTACTAGTCATGGGTTAGCTTGTGATCCTTTAGGGTTGTAAGCACCGTGTGATGTACAGGGTACAGACTCGGGGCGTTACAATTAACCTCAACCCACCTTGTAAATTAGATTTTGAATATGAATAAAATTGCATAATTTAACTTGTCTTTGGAACCTATCAAATTACATTAAAGCATAAATGAATAATAATGGATTTGGATGACCTTGGTGGCCATGGCTTGAATTTTAAATGGATCTTGAGAGTCAAATGGTTGTATGGATTGGTTTGACATAAATCTAATTAGCTTGCAAGTGTATTGGTATGACGATACCAAGTTGGTAAATGACAAAATGAAAAACTCCTGAGTTAATGGTAGGTTTATGTGTAACTGTTTTTATTTTGGCTTAAAGAGTATTGTGTAGCTCAGTGTGAAGGTGTAGGTCCCGAGGGGATCAACACTGAAAACCACGTTTTTTAGTGTTGGGGGTCTATGTGACCCTGTGTTTGGCGCACACATTATATATATTTTGGGAGGGCTATAATCTTGATGTTTTTAGCCTTTCCATAATTTTTCCTCGGTTCATGCGGCTAACACGCACTGGAGCACTTCCAGCAGGGGGAGATGGACCCCATGAATTCCTTTAGGATGGTGTGAGCTACATAGTTCAAGGCAATACTTTAACTCTTATTTTCATGGACCTTGTCCCTATCCCGTTATCCTATATAGACATATATATATATATATATATATATATATATATATATATATATATATATGAATGAATGTGGTGCATATGGTTTATGACAGGATTTTGACCCTTTTTCTTATTTTTCCATTTGTTATCATTCAGGATGGAACAAAAGTGACAAACTGATCATACAATAATCAAGTAATGTAGACAAAAAGTTAATATCTGTATGTCAAGTAATGTAGATCACCAATGTGCCACTATGTCGTTAAGATCCATAGTAAGCCTTTTACTAGCCTCAAAATTGGAATGGATCAAGAAGTCTGACATGTGTGTCGACCACCAAAACGCTCCCCCCTACAAAATGGATTCAAGCAAATGTTTTTTTATTATAAATTTCTCATATCAGTTAAATCTAGTATAAGAAATAACAAAAACATACCCAGTAAATTTTAGAAGTGGTATCTGGGGAGGATAAAGTGCGTTCAAACAGTTGTTCGACCTTTATTTTGCTTTTGCTTCTATGATATGATAGAACCTTTATTTCAATGCATGTGATCATAATTCTCGTTATCAATACAATTTTCATAAAAATAATTAAGTTAAATAAGGTGAAGAGTATTTTTGTAAAAAATAATATATTCTTAGAAAGAACGTACAACTTATTATTTTTAGTACCACAAATCTAACAATCACTAAAAAATAATATCAGGATAACTAATCCCAGAATAACTAATCTCAATATAACTAATCCTAACATAACTTGTTTTCAGGGCGGATCTACACGTAAATTTTGGGTGCTCCGGCACCCACTAAACTCGACGCAGAATAGGTATAATTACATAAAAAATATATAAAAATGAGTATAAATTATATAAAAGCACCCACTAAACAAGAAGTTGATTAGGTGCACTGACATTTAGGTTGATCTTAAGTGTCTTCACTGGTAGGTGTATTCGGGTTCAAACCTGGTTGAGGGGAATTTTCATTTTTTTTGTAGTAAGCACTTACACTCCTTAAATCCTGGATCCGTCACTGCTTGTTTCCCAACCAAACGACCCCTTAGTTTTCCACATCTATTTGCTAGAGATTGTTTGAAGGGGAAAAAAATACATCGTATGTTAAAGAACAGAAATACTACGACTCAAACTATTATTTTTTTATTTTTTTCTTGAAGAATTAATCTAAATAATTGTTCACCCAATTAATTAAGCTAAAAATAGCCGGGGGTATGTAGCAAATGAACTAATTCATGTCTAATTTGTATGATTGCGTAGAATTTGTGCACAACCTATCTGTACTGACTTCAAAATGTAAATGGTAAATCTGTTAATTATTTGTAAAAATTCTTCTTCTTTTTTTTTTAACTTTGAGAGGGGAAGGGAGAGGGTGGATGGAGGGGTAGGGGTGACGTAAAGCGTCAGATGTTATTTTTGCATTTAGTTATTTCCTACTGTTTGCTGTCGAATTTATCATTATTTTATGGGATAATACTAATAAAAACAGCTGAACTTTGACTGAATTTTTAGTTGACATACTGAACTTTGCGGGTGTCCTATTACCTCCCTAGACTTTTTATAGTGTATTTAATTTCCCTCCGAAACTCTATATTCAGTTTCGGCGACTGACGGGTAATACACGCGCCAATCTTGTTTTTACATGTATATTAGCGCGTTTGCCAACCTCATATTTACACATTTCCAAGCGGGCAGATATATGCCATTAAAATCGAAAAAAAAGTCTAGGGGGTAATAGGATCCCCGCAAAGTTCAGCATGCTCAACTAAAAATCCAATAAAAATTCAGGTATTATTTGTGAGTATTATCCCTTATTTTATCAAGTCATACTCTATTACTTGGAAAGTAGGTTACCAAAAATTTATGTTGACTGGGATCTTTGTCTTAATGGGTGTAACTTTCCAGAGTGCCTATACCGTAGCGTGGTTCAATAAAATTAAAACAAGTTGTAATTATGTACGGCACCTCCCTAATTGTGTACCCTCCTCAAATTTAACACAACCCCCAACTAATTCTCTGATTCCTTTATTAATTAGTCCCAATTTCCTCACTGCAAAGTAACTTTAGGTCTCACAAGCTTTAATGTTTATAATGTGGAGGTAAAGTGGATAAAATCTAACCGCAAATCAAATCAAACAATAAATTGAGTCAAATTGAAAAAAAAAAATCTGATTAGTGTTTAATCTGATTTGACTTGAGTTGGTGTTGAAAAAAAATCTGACTATAACTAATTTGATTTGATTTTGACTTAAAAAAAATCAAATCGAATCAAACCAATCCGAAATTATGTTTATATCATTTTTAAAAATATTTAATACATAGAAATATATATATATATATATTGTGATGTAATTTATATATATATCTTTCTTAAACTTTTTCATTATTTTTATCTTTCAACATATTATTTCAAGTTTAAACTTAAAATTTTGAATAATGCAATAAGTTCTATATCCCATAGATATTAGGAACTCAAATAAAGCCTAAATTAATATTAATGCTAACAAAAATAGTCAATTAAACTCTAGGAGTGACACGAATATTAGATATCTATTTTTTAAATTTACATAAATACCTAACCTAAATTTATTTTTCTATTTAATACCAAGTATGTATTTAATACTTAGTAGACTTATTTTAACATGAATTAAAATATTTCTAAATCACTATTATTTATATTATAACTTATTAATATGAAATATTTATTTTATAAGATTTTATTATTATCATTGTTGAGTATTTTATTACCATCATTCATTTCATATTTTGTGTTATTTTTTTTTTTTAAGAAACGCCTAAAAATAGTTGTATCTTATAAGGACTAATTAGAAATATTTTAAGCACAAGTTAATTATAGGTTTTTATAAAGACTTTATTGGAAAAAAAAACCCAAAAACATCAAGAAAACTAAAAAACCAAAAAAACCTCGAATTTTATTGATTTGATTTGGTTTATAAATTTAAAAACCGAACATGAATAGTTTGCGTTGATATTTAAAACGTCCGAACCAATGCGACCATGTACACCCCTATGTGCAAGTAAAAATAAATTAATGGAGGAAGCATATGCGTACCATCGGGAAGCATTATTGAGTTTAACCTCAACTACCAACTAATTGTCTCTATCCTCCATTAATTATTCAGTTCAAAGTTTCTCTCTATAAAAACCCAAATGTCTCACTATAGCTTTTGTACCCAACAGTCGGGCAACAAATACATCTCATTTGTACTATCCTCCAATCCACTACTCTTTGTTGTTTCATCGTGTGTCTAATTTTCTTTATTATATTAAGAATGGAAATGGTTGGCAAAATTGCATCCTTTGTGCTTTTGTGAATGGTGGTGGTTGCACCTTGTTCAGAGGCACTTAGCTGCAGCCAGGTTACATCTGGCTTGGCTCCTTGCCTCCCTTATCTGCAGGGCCGTGGCCCTCTCGGAGGCTGTTGTAGCGGAGTTAAGGATCTGCTTGCTGCAGCCAAGACCCCAGAGGACCGAAAGACAGCATGTACTTGCATGAAATCAGAAGCTAATTCGATTAAGGGCATTGATGCAGGCAAAGCCGCTAGTATCCCTGCTACTTGTGGTGTTAACATTCCATACAATATCAGTCCTTCCACTGACTGCTCCACGTACGTATTCACCTTCTTTTCTCTTGATCCATATTTTGTGCATTGATAGTAAAAAAGTTCTTTGAAGTCTCTGAGTACATATCTTAAATCCAAATTGATTTGAGCTTATATGTGTTGATAGTGTAAAAATATAATATGACTTTTACATTGTCATTGTATTTTAACATGTTGCAATATATTTTCTGTATGGTAATTGGTTTAATGCTGCAATGCAGGGTCCAGTAGGGCTGATCCCAATCATAATTTGGTATCATGATGAGGAGAAGAATAAAGATGGATTAATCCAGTTTGGTCATGCTTATGGATCCATCACTATATACATATGTTGTCTCTTTTCTTTTCTATTTGTGTCTGTTGCAGTACTCATATATATATATAGTCGGTCTTGTAATGAACTTTGGTGGTTGATTGTACTACTTATCTTAATAGTAATGCGTAATTCTACTATCCCCCCTCTTTTTACAAAAAAAGAATTTCCTTTTACATTTGCTTAACTTTTATACATCGATGGTCTACAATTATTCACACAATCAGCCTGCAGCTTAGTGCTTAAGTAACTCCTAAACTAATTTTGAGTTGGTAATTCTTACGAAGAGGAAAATGTAGAAATTTGAGAAATTACACCGAAGGGTGCATAAATTAAGTGTACTTTGTTTTCTCAGAAATTCTTCTACATAAATTCACTAGTGATCAAGTCAAAAATTCGATAACGATATTCAAAGATACTTTTAAAGTTTAGTATTTATGTACGACAAGTAAGATTTGACTTATATGCATAGTATAATTTTCTAATAAAAGATACGTGCTATAGTATATATTAAATGCACAAGAAAATTAAAAATCAAGTATATTTAGAATGATGGTACGCATCTATATGGACAAAGAAGCGGGGAAATATTTGTGATGATTTGATCTAAATTTTCAGGGTCATTAGATTTATTCACACCTATTATTTAATGCACCCATTCCGAGCTCATTACAAGATAAGACAACCAAAGAAATTTCAGGATATACAGTCAAAACTTTTTATAAAATCACCTCATTATAATGACATTTTATTACAATAATCTAATTTTTTTCGATATTAATTTTTCATGTTATATTTTATTTCTCTAAATATAACAACATTTAACCGATAACAACAATGATGTTTATTATAGTGGTTCATTCTTTGTAAAGTTACCTCTCTATAACAGCATACTCAAATATTATGTAATGATATTTTATAAGAAATATATTATGTGAAAATCAAAATACCAAAATATTTATGGTAATCATCATTACTGTCATGCACACAGTAAATTTCAAGTACGAATATCTAATTTAAAGGCAAAAAAGGGTATTTAAATGGTGATACTTTCACGAAGAAAAGACTACTAATGTTTATCTTTTTTAAATTATATTTTTTCTAATTTTGCATACTTTAGTTTATAATAGTGAAACAAGATTTGAATGTCAAATATCAGTATACATATATAACAATACCTCTCTATAACAGCCATGAAATTCTCGAACAAACACTGCCACTATAGAGAGATTTTACTATATGACATTCTTTTCAATTTTATCCTTACGTTGATGATGTTTTTTTTCTTTTCTTTTTTATATTGATGATGGTTAGTGCAACAACTTACGGTAAAAACTTACCACACCCGGTGGTTAGACCAAATTTATGTAATTTATCATGATTAAGTGATTTGATAAAGTAAAATACATGTTAATTAAGTATGATTAAGTAAAACAATTTTTACATTCAAACATATGGCATACATGCATTTGTTTGGTATAAACATCGGATGTGAAGTAAATTTTTTTCATGACTTATTGAAAAGATGTGGCGAATATACACATTTGAGGATACCACAATCTACTTTTACATATTATCTAAAAAGTCCCTAAATTATATATAAAAATAATTATATATTTATTTCATCTTAAAATAAGTGTTGTCTTAATAAAAATCATGTTCATTAAGAAATTATTAAATAAAGTAAGTAGTTACTAAAATAATCCTATTTAATAAATGTCTCTTGAAAATTGACACTATTAAGTAGATGGAGTATAAGGGTATATTAGAATTTCTTATTTTGAGATGTGGGGAGTACTAAACAGTAATCTCAAAAAGAGATTATTTGTCTGAATTTCTTGTGAAAATTGTAGTTCTTGCAACTATCACATCAAAAAGATTTATTGGCCATAGATTTTATCGAATTCAATAATTTTTGTTCAAATTATATATTTATCTTAAAAACCTATTTAATATATAGAGATCATTAATTTATAACGTGATTCAAAATTGTATTTCTCATTCTTCTTCTAGATTAGTATGGGCATTGTAATATTTTATTATATTATTGCTCACGCTGGTGTGCCTTTACTTATTTTTTCTTTTGAGTTACCAAAGTTGCTGCTTACTGCTGAACTACTCCTCTTTCTATTATTCAAGAGGCCTTTAAAGCAACAAAATAAAGTGTCGCATCACTACTATTTTTATTGATGCCTTATTTTGGTGGCGTTATATGCCAATTAATCTCATTTGTTAGTTGTAAGAATATGGCCATATGTTATTTTGTAACTTCTATCATTATTTTACCACTTTATGACTTGTAACCCTTGTAACCTCTAGGCCATTGATTTTCCCTTTTATTACCCACCGTCTTTCTATTCATTGCAAGGAAGAGTTCCTTGCCTATAAATAATCACAACCCAAAAATGAAGGGTCGTGATGGCACTTATTGCGGAAAACCTTGACAAGTAAGCTTATCACCCAAACTGATATGAAAAGAAAAATAACACCAATAACTAAGGCAGGGCTGCTAGAACGAAGCCGAACCACAAAAACATAATATAAGCGAAAAGTGTAAAAACAAAGATATCATGCCAAACTCTCAAATGCATCATCATTTGAGTCGTGATCAGGGCAGTGTCGTCAACACTCAAATTTTTAGAGTCCAAAACCTGGGGTGTTACATTACCCCCCCCCCAGGATCATTCATCCGTGAATGAGGAGTTAGGAAACCCCTTGGTATGAAAACAAGAAAGAATACACCCACAACCAAACGACAAATTCAAAATGCCACAAGAAGAAGAATGAAAAACATACCTTAAGAATTTCCATGCAATGCGAGTTACAAGAACGGATACTTGACCTTCATATCTTCCTCAACTTCCTAAGTAGCTTCTTCCACCTTTTGGTTCCTCCAAAGAACCTTTGCCGAAGCCACATCCTTAGTTCTAAATCGATGAACTTTTCTATCTAAAATCTTTATCGGGACTTCCTCATAAGACAGGGAATCCGAAGTATCAACATCCTCCACTGGAATAATCAAATAAGGATTACCCACACACTTCTTCAACATCGACACATGGAATGCATGATGAATATGACCCAAACTCAAAGGCAAATTTAACTCATAAGTGACATTATCATTCCTTTTCAGAACCTAATATAGACTAACATAACTGGGACCGAGCTTCACCTTCTTCCCAAATCTCATAACCTCTTTCATTGGAGAAACCTTCAAGAACACCAATCATTAACCTCAAATTCCAACTCTCTTCGCCTCACACCCACATAAGATTTTTGGCGACTTTGAACAATCTTAAGTCTTTCTCTAATAACCACCACCTTACCCATGTCTTTGTGAACCAAGTTAGGATCAAACAACCTAGTTTCACCAACCTTAAACCACCAAATAGGAGAGATCTACACCTCCTACCATAAAGAGCCTCAAAAGGTGTCATTCCAATGCTTTAGTGATAACTACTATTATAAGAAAGCTCAACGAGAGGCAAATGGTCAACTCAACTTCTCTTAAAATCAATTACACAAGTTCTTAGCATATTCTAAATGGTACATTCCGCTTGTCCGCCCGTTTGAGGGTGAAAAGTGGTGCTAAGGTTGAACCAAGTACCCAAACCTTTTTGAAACGAAGGCCAAAAGTGAGAAGAGAACTGCGTACCTCAGTCTGAAATGATAGACATCGGTGCACCATGCAACTCCACAATCTCATGAATGAATAGCTTAGCATAATTCTCTTTTGAGTAACTAGTCCTCATAGGCAAAAAGTGATCAGACCTACACATTCTGTCCATAATGACCCAAATAGAATCACACTAATTGCGAGACCACGAAAGACTTGTAACAAAATCCATGTTAATAATCTCCCACTTCAATACGAGCAACTCTATCTCTTGGGATATATCACTAGGCCTCAAATGTTCCACCTTAACTTATTGACAAACTATACACTTAGCAACAAAATTAGCCAAATCTCTCTTCATATTATTCCACTACTAGATTTCCTTCAAATCGTGGGACATATTTGTCAAACCCAGATGAACTATATATCTAGACTCATGAGCCTCCATCAAAATCTGTAGCCCATCAACATCAGGAACACACAACCTACCTTGATGCCTCAAGATGCCATCTCTCCCAATCTCGAAAGCCATAACTTTTTAATGGCCTACATCATTCTTAGTCTGCAAGAGATGATTTGACCACTTGTTGAATAATTACTCCTCCATCCTCAGAGTCTAAAAGACGAACTCTCAAGTCAACCAACCTGTGAATATGCTTCACCAATCCTCTTTTCTCTTCATCAACGTTTGATAAGCTTCCCATGGACAACCTACTAAGAGCATTAACAACAACATTAGCTTTACCAGAATGATAGTGAAGGCTTGTGTCATAATCTTTATGTAGCTCGAGCCACCACCTCGACATGACATTCAACTCCCTATGGGTAAGCACATACTACAAGATCTTATGATCTAAATAGATAGCCACATGCACCACATACAAATATGACGTCAAAATCTGAAAAGATCTTATGACCGAATATTGTTTTTCTTTCGGATAGAGGATTTGTGGGACTACTATGAGTTGGTTTAGGTGGTGTCAGTTGGGTGTCAGCCTTGGCATTGGTATTGGTATTGAGGCTGACACCGGTTAACTGAATTTGATTTACCATTGTTCCATTTTGTTTTGGATCATATATATATATATAAACTCATTTGATATGGGATATAGGGCATTTATGGTAGGGTATTGAGGGTGGTCTCCAATCTAGATTGGGCTTGAGGCACCCAAAATGATGAGGCTCTGGTTTGGGTCATGTCAGGGAAGCTCGAGAAGGACTGGTAGGGATAGATGGAACTCTATGTGGGGCAGTGCAATCGGGAGCAGAGACCCTAGACCGGGTCTGCACTTCATAGACAGGGTGAGTTCCATCCACATTGTCCTCAGGTGGGATAGAGGGTCCAGTAGTGTTTCTACAAACATCGGATCTACGGGAAGGCATGATCTAAAACGTAAGTAAACTAGGAGTTAGAGAAGTTCATGACACAAGACTTTATAGCACGATAGAGAACACAAGAAAGGGAAACATTCCTAAATGTCGTATAGTCTCCTCCTTATAATGTGGTGTGCTACACACCCATAAAAAGGACTCTACTCGAACCTGTCTCTGATACCAAGCTGTCATAACCTAAACTAGGGCCTGCCATGACAGGTATCTCAAGCCCACCATGGGCTGGAGAACACCCCTAGCCTAACCACCTAAGCATAATATAATAATATCGAAAATAAAACTAAACAATAAGAAGGATATATATAGACCAATAGGATGGTTCTAACAATCCAAAATATATAACCAGCCCACACTCTATCCACAAAAGCCTCTAAAACTAGAATACAAAAATAGGTCGGGACATGGCCTTGACCATGACAATTAAACTCTTCAATTCCTAAAATATAAATAGAAACCTAATGATATGGTAAAGTTTTTCGGATGATGGAGGCTAACCACTACCCAACAACTCAACAGACAACTACACTACCTAATGATATGGTAATGATGTATTGTCCTAGGACGGTAAGTGGGATAAGAACTGGTATGTAACTTAGGGAAAGGGATAAATAATTCCATGTACAAAATCAGTCAAAACCACATACACACAATTAAATTCACATGAACAATTAAATTCACATGAACAATGATTAAACATATGCCTTTATATAATAATAAAGTTAGGGGTGAGATACATGCCTGAACACCAAAGAAATTTGAAGAAAAATCTAGAGATTTGGAGCTTGGATTACTAATACCTTGAAAACCCTAGATTTCTTTGCCTTAAGAATTTGAGAGGAGAGAGTTGTGTTTTTTATTTTATAAAAGATGAAAAAGGACCCTTAAAGTGTTTTTAAGTCCCGAGAATAGTGTAAATAAGGGAAAAAAACAAGTTACCCTTAATTAAAAATGGGTAGGAAAATGGCCCCCAGTCATTACGGGTTAGGGAACGACTCGTGAGGTCTGACAATGAGTTGTCACCTAAACTTGTTATCTGAGGGTTGAATTCATGACCCCTTGTTGTTATGGTCACGAGTCAACCTCCACAACTCATGACCTAACCTAATGATTCATGAAGAAGAGTCGTGGTCAAGGTAGAAACCCTGGGCAACCTTAATGATGAGATAATGAGTCCCACCCCTACGACTTGTTATGTCTCACAATGAGTCGTACCTTGGACTCGTTGTCAAGGGACCACAACCTAAGCCCCTTATTGATGAGCCCGCAAGTCCCATCCTACGACTTGTCGCTTGAGTGGTAATCTGGGCAGTGTCGTTAGCACTTAAAAATTTTCAGAGTCCAAAACCTGAGGTTTTACAAAGTAGAGGAAGATAGTACGAATGGATAAGTAACAAGTCAAATACAGATATCAATCACAACACAGGCACAATAAGGTAAGTGCAACGAAAATGATGATAATGATGTAATGCACGAGGTTATCGTACAACTTTCGTATACACCTATGGAGCTAAAGCTTCCCGACATAGGACCCATGGGGGGTTCGTCAACCCATATACAATCCATATCTATATCTCCTCCCCGACACATCCCTCAGAGAGGTTTTTTTAAGATGTCACATTTTCTGTCAGAAAAAGTGAGTGTTTTCGGTATTTCCACAGTGGTACCAATATTTCATGAATGGATATGATATGAGAATGAAATGCTAACCAACCAACATGAGTGTTACCATATCCAACCAATTTATCGACCAAGTGAGCCAAATATCTACTTAATTTTCCAACCATCCATAAAAACCAACATGATTCACATGCCAATAGAGTATGAATACATTACAATATACAATTGATACCATATTAAGCTTTCTCATTAGCAACGTAAAATCAATTTCACATAAAAAAGGCCAATAATATCATATAAGACCCCACACGGCCACACATAGCAAATAATATTCCAAAACCACCAAATGCATCAACATATAGGTCTACACATGGGCACAACACAATAAACTTAGCCATTTTCATGATTAGTTCTCACACCCTTAACATGATTTTGTATCAACATTAACTACCCAACCTAGTCTGAAAGAAGTTAAGCCATAATCTACCTCGAATGCCAAAAATTAATCCGCAAGCCTTCGATCCAAAGTCTAACTTCCAACAAAAGGACCCAAAATTAACCAAACATGAAAATATAGAATCTATGCATAAACAAAAGTCAACGATACCCACTTGCCTAGTTTTAAGTCGGATTCAAAACGGACCCATGAAAAGGATTTTTAAAAAAGAAGGGCAAAATTATAATTTTATTTGAAAAATATGTTCCTCATAATTTTAGGAGTCTACAGCTAAAAATCCAAGAAAATATGAGTTAAAAATGAGGTCTAAATCAAAGAAAAATTAATTTCAAGCTTTACCGAAAAAATCTCCAAAGTTTATTTTTAAAATAAAAATTGAAGTTGATTTGAAGAAAAAATTGATAAAAAAGTAATAACAATAAGATTAGAAACTTACTCAAGTGAAAATGGGTTGAAATCGGGGTTTAAATTGAAGAAATACCATTTGTGCTTTTTGGGCAAAAATCTCCAATTTTCACTTTAATCCATGTTAAAACATGAAATAGATGATAAAATTAGAGTAAAGTTGTTGAAATAGGCATTTAGAAGCATTCCCCAAGATTACAAATGGAATAAATTGCTCAAAAGTGTGAAACCCTAATCTCCAAATCTCAAAAATAGAAAAAAAAATGACAAAAAATGGGTTGGTATAGGGTTCAAGTCTCCGCTGACACCTCAGGATTCATCCAAAATCTCGTGAACGCAAATAAAATATGCTACCTTATCAAATTCGATGCTCTGGACTTAATAGCGATATCATATTTTCAAAAAAAATACCATTTTCATAAAGTTGACCCTTGAAACCCAAAATCACAACTTTTTGAACTGAGGTTTGAAATGAGATTTAAAAGCCATAAAACCACGCCAACCATGTTACCACTCTAAAATCGACGTTCCAGATCTACCGACGCAGTCTGTTTTTCCATCCTATGCAATAATCAAAAGATGTTGACTAGAGTCAACTATAAGGCTCCTCAAGCCACCAAAAAACCACAATATCACCTAAATCATACCAAAATGAATCGGGAACCATGCCAATCACCCCCACACTCTAAAAATACCACAATGAAACCACGGAGAAGGGTAAAATAGTCAATTCACATATAAACACATATTTTACATAATTCATAAAAAATTTAAGTCGTTACATCATCCACCATTAAAAATCTAGTTTGTCCTCAAACTAAAGGCAAGAGAAATACATGAAACTGCAAAAACCTACAGATAAGAACTACGCATATCAGACTCGACCTCCCAAGTAGCCTCATCTACCGATCTATGTGTCCACTGAGCCTTAATAACTGAAATAACTCTAGAACGCAATCGTCTAATATCCCTAGACAAGATGGAGACCAGCTCCCCAACAAAAGATAACCTCTCATCTAACTGAACAAACTCCCAACGAATAACATGAGACTCGTCCGAAATATAATGGTGAAGTATGAAAACATGAAAAATTGGATGAACAACTGCTAAATCTGGGAGCAAAGCCAACTCATAAGACACATCACCAACAGTTTAAAGAATCTCAAATGGTCCAATATACTTAGGTCTAAACTTTCCCCTCCTCCCCAAACCTCATCACAACCTTCATCGGAGAAACTTGAAGAAAAACATAATCACCAACAACAAATCTCAAGGCACGAAGTTTACAGTCTACATAGCAATTTTTCCTACTCTAAGCCACTTGAAGTCTATCCTAAATGATCCAACCCTTATCCAAAGACTCACGAATCAAGTTCGTACCTTGAGATCTAATCTCAAAAACCTCAAACCAACTAACTAAAGAGCAACAACTCTTACCATACAAAGCTTTAAAAGAAGCCATATGAATACAGAAATAGTACCTGTCATTGTAAGCAAACTCCGCCCAGGCTAGATATTTCTCCCACTGACCACCAAAAGCATATCCTCCAAAATCTAAATAGTCTGCTCTAACTAATCATCGGTCTGGGGTGAAATGATGTACTAAGATCAACCCGAGTATCCAACCTCTCTTAAAAAGATTCCAAAAGTGAGATGTGAATATTGAACCTCTATTTGAGATGATAGACACTGAACACCATGAAGACGCACAATCTCATAAATGTATATATGGGCCAACCTTTTGGTACTGAAAGAGACCTGAACTAGAATTAATTGAGCAGACTTGGTCAATCGATCCACATGACCCAAACACTATCAAAACCATAAAAAGTATGAGGTAACCCAGTCATAAAGTCCATAGTAATTCGTTCCCACTTCTACTTAGGAATGGGTAACCTCTGAAGCAAATCGCCCAATCTCATATGCTCAAACTTCACCTGCTGACAACATAGGCAACGAGCTACAAAATCTTCTACATCCTTCCTTATACCACCCACCAGTAATGTTGTCTCAAGTCAGATACATCTTAGTCACTCTCGGATGGTTAAAATACCTGAAATGGGCCTATTTTAAAATCAATCTAATCCAATCACCCACTCTCAGCAAATAAACTCGGCCTCCAATCCTTAAGACACCATCTGAATCAAGTAAGTCTTCCTTAGCTTCACTACTCAACACTTTGTCCCGAATCAATCTTAATCGAACATCATCAAATTGGTGAACTCAAATTTGCTCCATCAAAGAAGACCTAGCTTCCATAAGTGTCAAAACACACCCAGGTATCGAAATGCCAAGCCTAACCATCTGTCTAGCTAAAGTATGAACCTCTAAGCCCAATAGTCTCTCCTGGGTCAAAAGATATGCCAAGATACCCATGCTAGCCGACTTGCGACTTAAGGCATCCACAACTATATTGGCCTTTCCCGGAGATAGATGACAGTCAAGTCATAATCCTTAAGAAACTCAAGACAGCGGCGTTGCCTCATATTAAGATATCGTTGGGTGAACAAATACTAAAAGCTATAATGATCTGAGAAAATCTCACAACAGACTCCATACAAGTAGTGTCTCCATAACTTTAAGGTAAAGACAACCGCGCACAACTCTAAATCATGGGTAGGGTAATTCCTCTCATGAGGCTTCAACTGACAAAAAGCATACACAATCACCTTACCCTCCTGCATTAACACAACACCTAACTAAATACCTGAAGCATCATAAAAGATGATAAATCCCATGCCTTTCTTAGGCAAAGTTAAGATAGGAGATAAAATCAACAAATCCTGGAGCTTTTGGAATTTTACCTCACAAGCATCGAACCCCTAACAAGAAACATTCCTCTAAGTCATCCTGGTCAACAGAGTTGCGATAGATGAGAAACCCTTAATAAAACACTGATAGTAACCTGCCAAGCTAACAAAACTCCAAATATCAGTGGGCGAATTAGGTCTAGCCCAATCACGAATTGTTGCAACCTTGACTGGATCAACCATAATACCCTACTTAGTCACCACATGACCCAAGAACGAGACAGACTCTAACCAAAACTCAAACTTAGAGAACTTAGCATACAACTTCTCATCCCTCAACCTTTAAAGCATAATCTGTAGATGCTCCTTATGATTGACCTCAATCTTTGAATAAACCAAGACATCATCTATAAATACAATAACAAAGGAGTCGAGATACGATCAAAATACCAGTTCATCAACTCCATGAACACTACAAGGGCGTTGGTCAAACCAAATAACATAACCAAGAATTCATAATAACCGTACTAAGTCTGAAAAGTTGCCTTCGCAATATCCAAAGGTCTAATCATCAACTGGTGATATCCGAATCTCAAATCAATCTTCAAAAACATCGAAACACCCTAAAACTGGTTAAAAAAATCATCAATATAAGAAAGATGATACTTATTCTTAACTATCACCTTGTTTAATTATCAGTAATTAATACATATACACATAGACCCATCTTTCTTCTTCACAAACAAGACAGACATATTCATGGTGATACACTAGGTCGGATGAATCCCTTATCTAATAACTCCTGCAACTGATCCTTTAATTCCTTCAAATCAGTTGGGGCCATCCTATAAGGAGAAATAGAAATGGGCTTGGTGCCCGACTAAACATTAATAGCAAAATCAATATCTCGATCTAAAGGCATACAAGGAAAATCCATAGGGAACAAATCCATAAACTTACAACAACTTGAACAGAATCCACAGAAGGAGGCAAAGCAACACTAGTATCACGAATAAAGCCAAATAAGACAAACATCCCTTCTCAACTAATCGATGAGCCAGAACATAAGATATAACCCTATTCGGACTTGAATAAAGTGCACCCTTCCAAGCTATCCTTTGCACACCCGGCGAAGCTAAAGTCACGGTCTAAGCATAACAATATAGGGCAACATGATAATAAACCAACCAATCCATACCCAAGATAACGTTGAAATCAACCAAATCTAAGACAAGCAAATCTTTCGAAGTCTCAAACCCAGCAAAAGTCACAACACAAGATCGATACACTCGGTCTACCACTAAAGAATCTCCTAGGGGTAGATACACGAATAGGCATGGCGAAAGGCTCACTAGCAGAATCAAAACCCAAAGCAAAATACGTAGACACATAAGAGAAAGTTGATCTCAAATCAAATAACATAAACACATATATGAAATAAATGGGGTTGATACCTGTGATAATAGCATCAAAAGCCTCTGCCTCTAGTCTGGTGGGTATAACATAGCGTTGTCCACGCCACCTACTACCTGAGTAGCCCCACGACCACCATCGTAGGCACCACTACCTCTACCTCGTGCTCCTCTTGTAGAACCTCTACCTCTCACTGCTAAAGTAGGAGTAGGTTTGAACACACGACGGAGACTGTCCTTGTCCAAATGTCCAGTCTTATCACACATATAGCAGGATCTATGACCCAACTCAATAGAAGTAGGTACGACTGGATTGAAATGACCACTCTAAACTGCTAAACCAGAATACCCACTACCTAATCTCTTCAAGGCTGCCAACACTAGTCTATTATGATATCCAACAAAAACCTCTGGAATCCCTACCTCAAGAAGTGTGGCCTCTAAACTCACCAAAACGGTGCACTTTTTTGGCGCCTCCCTGAGATGCTTGAAGAATACCCTTAGTCATTATAGCATGATGTACTATACAATGAAAAGATTCTCAAAATACAACCATCTGAGTTGTAGCTAACTAAAGAGAGACAACCAACCCATTTACAAACTTCTGAATCTTCAAAGACTCGGTGGCAATGTTGACATAGGAATATTTGGACAAGGTATAGAAGTGTTCCTCATACTCTACAACAGTCATGGAGCCCTAATCCAGGCGATCAAACTTATCTCTCATCCAATCCCTCAAGTTGTAAGGTTCGAACCTCTCTAAAAGGCCTCAGCAAAGTAATCCTAAGTTATCTCGAGAGAATCATGAGTTCTGCAACTAACAAGCGACCTCTACTAATCTCTAGTAGCATCTCTTCACTGATAAATAGTATATGCAACACCATGCGATTCAAGCGAACCCAAATTATGCAACTTCTCACGATAGTCAATCAAGAACTCATAGGCATCCCTACTCACAGGACCACTAAACTTAGAGGGACCCAAACAAGTAAATCTCTCAAACCTCTTGTGATTGTCAGAAGACATAACTGTACTCGCAACAAGAGGAGGCATGGTGAATCTGGCAGGCTAAGACCCCACCCGAGGGGGAAACATAGATGAAAGTTGAACTCTTGACCTTAGAATACCATACTCGGATGTAGGTGTTGAAGAAGGAATAACACTTATAGTATATGGAGTACCAAAAGAAGAAGAAGTTAAAATAAGAGAATCCACACTTGGAGCTAGAGGAACACCACAAAAAGACTCTAGCACAAATAGGGGTACAAAACTCAGAGATGGGGAAACACCTGGCACATTCAAAGGAGAACCCTCTAAATAGGTCAACAAGTGAATCAACAATCCCTTCAAGAGTGGGGTAGAAGAACTCGGTGGAATAGAAGTAAAACCCACACCACCAACATGCTCAACATAAGGTCAAGGGAGAGTCCTTTAGCACTACTCCTAGATGGGGCACATCCACATGCCCGTCCACTAACTCAAGTTCATCCGCGACTCTCAACTTACCCTCTAGACTAGGCTCTCTCATCGGATAAAGGATCCACATCTCTCACCTCATAAGATCTAGTCAGTACTATCTACACAGAAAAAGTGAAACATGACTTAGAACACAAGGTATGAAAGAAATCTGCACTATAGGGAAAAAATTAAGGGAAATCTCCTAAGCACATCCTATAGCCTCTTGTAGATAGATACAAATATCTACGTATCAATCCATGAGACTCTATTAGACATCCCATTTTTACACTGTTGAGAACAATGAACCTGGTTTCTCTGATACCAATTTGTCATGACCCAAAAAGGATGGGTCATGATGGCACTTGTCGCGGCAAGCCTTGACAAGTAAGACTACTACCCAAACTGATATGAAAAGAAAACTAATATTAATAACCAAGGCATGGATCCTAGAATGAAGCTGAACCACAATAGCATAATATAAGCGAAAAGTGTAAAACCAAACATATCATTCCAAGTTCCCAAACCTTAATGTCACAGTGTAAGAATATAACTAGTACAACTCGAAGTCCAAATACAAATGATATCTAAAATAGGAAAAACTCTGTCTCTGAATACTAATAATGACATAGTCTAATAAAAAGAGGTTGCAGTAGATTTCAGACACATGAAATCAACTGCTACCTCGTAAAGGTCCAAATATTGCCTGAATAAACCAACATGGTGTACACCCAACCAGAATCTGTACTAAAAGGGTACAGTAGGGGTGAGTATGGTCCACTTGTACTCAGTAGGTATCATAGACCAACTGAGCAAAGTAGATAATAAAACATACAAAATACATACTATGGGCATGCAACCTGCAATTAAAAAATATCCCTCAACAATAGCCCACACCGTATTTACTCATAATTCTATAATACACATATATATTACAACAAAATACAAGAAAGAAATACAAGTATACATTTATATCATATCCAAGTAGAGAAAAAAAGAGCAAAAATGTACATGAACATCAAGTACAAGTTAAGGCAGATAGAACAAATGGATAAATAACAAGTCAAAGACAGATAGACAATCAAAACATAGGCACAATAAGGTAAATGCAATGAAAATGATGATGGCGATGATGATGTAATACACGAGGTTATCGCACAACCTCTGTATACACCTACGGAGCTAAAACTTCTTGCATAGGAATCATGGGGGGTTCGTTAAATCATATACAATCTATATCCATATCTCCTCCCCGGCACATCCCTCGGAATTATTTTTTAAGATGTCATATTTTCAATTAGAAGAAGTTAGTGTTAAAAGTATTTTCACAGTGGTACCAATATTTCATGAATGAGTATGACATGAGGATGAAATGCTCACAAACAACCAACATGAGTGTTCCCATATCCAACAAGTATACCAACCAAGTGAGCCAAATATCCACTTAATTTTCCAACTATCCATGAAATACAACACGATTCACATGCCAACCGAGTATGCATACATTACAGTATATAATCGATACCAAATTAAGCTTTCTTATTATTAACATATAATCAATTTCACATAAACAAGGCCAACAATATCATATAAGACCCCACATGGTCACACATAGCAAATAATATTCCAAAACTACCAAATACATCAACATATAGGCCACCACATAGGCACAACACAATAAACATACCCATTTTCATAATTAGTTCTCAACCCTTAACATGATTTTGTATCAATATTAACTACCCAACCCATTCTGAAAGAAGTTAAGCCATAACCTACCTCAACTATCGAAAATCAATTCGTAAGACTTTGATACAAAGCCTTACTCCCTACGAATGGACCATGAATCAACTAAAATATAAAAATATAAAATCTATGCTTCAAAACAAAGTCAACGATACCTAGGGGTGGGCATAAATACCGAAAATCGAAACACCGAACCGAACCGAATTAATTTGGTTTTTTCGTTTCATTTTTTCGGTCTTTCGGTTCGGTGTCCGGTTTATTTTTTATATAAATTTGGTATTCGGTTCGGGTTTTGGTTATTGAGTATATATAATTCGGTATTCGGTTTAACCGAATTATTATACAATATACAGACTTCACTGCACAGTACACAAGCCTATTAGTATTTAATAATATCCACTGGCCCAATTGTTTTAGGCCCAATCGGCCACCCGATGTAAACCAGCCCAAAGATTTAATGGTAGTCTAGTCTCTACCAGGTCATAAGATTTACTTCATTTATCACTTAGAACTTAGCAGCAGACAGCAGTAGCACTTAACAGTTGACACTAGCAGCATTTAGCGACGAACGACGGACACCAAACAATGAGCAACGAACAGCGAACCCACCTGAGCGATGGAAGACGGTTAGGCAGCAACTCAGCAATGCAACAGGTATCATTTTGACACTTTCATTTTTATTTTTTTTGTTTTTCTTCATCTTCTTATTATTTTTGAGATTTTTTGTTGATTTTCTGATTGCCTGATTCAGTAAATTGATTTTTCTGATTTTGTGAAATATGTTCGATTGTTAAACAGTAAACACTTTTAATTTTGTTTTTTCTTTCAAATATTACATAGATGGCTGATGAAAGTCGATTTAGTGTGTCTAGTTCAACGGATTGTGTATCTAATAATAGTAATGATAACTCAGTTGACACTACGGATGCAAAGAAAAGGAAAGAAATGGAAAGTAGATCTACTATTTGGGAACATTTTGAAAAGATATTTGAAAGTGGTAAATTAGTTAAAGCAACATGTTTGAATTGCCATCAGAATTATGCTGGTAATACAACTAAAAATGGAACAAGTGGATTGAGACAACATTTGGTTAGATGCAAAATATATAAGCCTCCGCCCACCCCGTCTAGTGGTCAAACATTGTTAAACTTTCAAACAAAGTATTCATCGGGAGAATATTGGAAATTTGAGCAAGAGGTAGTTAGGAGAGCTTTAGTTGAGATAATAATTGTAGATGAACTACCATTTATCTTCGTAGAAAATGAAGGCTTTAAGAAGTTTATGAGTAAAGCCCAACCTTTGTTTTGGATTCCTTCTCGTAGAACAATAACAAAAGATTGCTATGATGTTATGGTGAATTGAGACTAAGCTTGAAGAAGTCTTTTAGAGAAATGCAACCAAGAATTTGTCCTACAACAGACACATGGACATCGGTGCAAAGGATTAACTATATGTGTTTGACTGCTCACTTTATTGATAAAGATTGGGTACTTCATAAAAGAATTTTGAACTTTTGCCATATCACTAGTCATAAAGGTGAGAATTTAGCGGAGTGTATTAGTAATTGCTTTGTTGATTGGAAATTGGATAATGTGTTCACTGTTACTGTTGACAATGCTTCTTCAAACAATGTTGCAGTTTTCACATTGTCTAAGAAGTTAGATGTGTGGGGAACCAATGTGATGGATGGTAAACATCTCCATGTAAGATGTATGGCTCATATACTTAATCTAATTGTGCAAGATGGTTTGAAAGAAATTGGTCCTTCTATCAAAAAGGTAAGACAAATGGTTAAGTATGTCAGATCCTCTCCTGCAAGAACAAGAAACTTCACAAAATATTGTGAAATGCAAAATATTGAATGTTCTAAGATGTTGTCACTAGACGTGCCTACTAGGTAGAATTCCGCCTATTTGATGTTAGAGACGACAAAAAAATTTGAGAAAGTTTTTGACAGGTTTGATCTTTATGATGACAACTTTAATTCTTATCTTTCTACTGATGTTTGGTAAGATGGTAGTGTTGCAGGTTCAATTCAAAGTGATGATTGGGTCAATGTGAGGAATGTGATAAAGTTTCTTGAAAGATTTTATGTGCTCACTTTAAAGGTTTTAGGTTCACGGTATGTCACTTGTAATGTTCATTTTGAGGATATATGTGAACTTGACTCTTATTTGAAAGAGTGTATGATAAGTGATGATGTTGAGTTGCGTAAAATGGCTATGGGGATGAAAGAAAAGTTCAAGAATTATTGGGGGACTCCTGAAAAGATGAAAAAAATAATTTTTATTGCTTCTGTGTTGGATCCTCGTAATAAGTTTGAGTATGTTAGCTTTGCTCTTGAAGAGCTATTAGGGATAGAAATGGGGAAAAAAGTAAGTGATAAAGTAGAAACTTATTTGAAGAATTTATTTGCTTTCTATGTTAGGAAGTATTCAAAAGGTTCTAAAAATAATTCATCTTCATTTGACTCGTCTGGATCTGATTCATCTAATTCTGGTGTTCCTCAAAGTTTGAACATAAATACTTTGAGAAATAAGCTTCACATGAAGAGAAAGTCAAGAGACTGTGGTAGTATCGAAGGTACTAAATCGGAGTTTGATAAATACCTTGGTGAAGACCAAGAGCCTGTGCCCGAGCCTGGATGTGAATCAGAATGTGAGGATTTTGATATCTTAAATTGGTGGAAAGTTAATTCTCCTAGATTTCCTATCCTTTTACTGTTGGCTCGTGATGTATTGGTTATTCCGATGTCAAGTGTGGCATCGGAATGTGCATTTAGTACCGGTGGTAGTATTCTTGATCCATTTAGAAGTTCGTTGACTTCTAAATGTGTGCAATGCCTCATTTGTGTTCAAGATTGGCTTAGACAAGAGACTAGTCCTATTTGTGTTGAAGAAAATTTGGAGTTTCTTGAGAAACTTGAACTCGGTAAGACTTTTGTATTTTTGTGTGTTTTTGAAAAAAAATAAAATACTTATTTGTGTTGTAGTATAACATATTTGTTAAATTTTCCTTTAGAGATGATAAATAGTGGACGAGAATCTTCCATTGTTGATGTATGATTGCGGTTTGGTAGTACTTAGTAGTGGTGATGATTGGTGAGCTCAATACTTTGCTTGTTTGATTATATCCTTTTATAAATTGTAAGTAATATTCTAATTTTTGGTTTTATGTTGAAGGGTCAAGTGATGCCTCCTAAATCCAAAGTTCACTCGGCTATTTGGGAGCATTATGAGGTAATTCAAGACAATGAAGAAGTACGCAAGGCAAGATGCTTGAAATGAGGCTTAATCCTCAATTGTGATCCGAAAGCATGTGGCACATTGTCTTTGCGCAAACATTTGGAAAAGTGTTATATGAAGTATGAAAGAGGAGAAGAATTTACTCTCTTTAAACACTTGTGATGCTTCAACCTAGTTGGTTGAATTTTAACTTTTAAGACTTGCTGTTGCTACTATTTTGTTTATTTGTGGGTTGCTACTGTTTTAACCTTTTAGGCTGCTATTATTTTTGCATTTTATGCTATTACTTCCTACTATTTCAGCCTTTTACGTTGTTCTTTTGCTATTATTTTCTGTAGAATGAACTAATGGTTGTTACTGCCTACTTGATGAATGTATTTGGCCTATTGAGTATTGCCTATTGGATATTGATGTCACTGGTAAGTGGTAAGGCAAATGTTGATAAGTTAAGTATTGTTGTAATGTTGTTAACTGTTAAGTGTTGAGTATACTGGTAAGTGGTAAGGCGACGAATATTGGGGACTTTCTGCCAGCTTTGAAGCTGTTGGTGACGAAATTGGAGAAGAATTTATGCAGGGACTGATCAAATATTGCAGAAAAAGAAGGCTGATACTGGTAAGATTCCATCCAATTTTTACTTTTTGGTTTATCTGATTCTGCTCCTTCTTCCATCAAATATTGTATACCTTGAATCTTGATTGTGGTAAAACTTGCATTTGGTTGTCCTGGCAGTGATTGCCTATTTGTCTTTGAGTAAATTTCCTCTTGTGCAGCTAATTTTTATGTTTGTGGTCCATCTGGGTGCATCATAGTGTATCATGACTCTACTATGGTCTATGGTTACGTATTTGAGCTACTTCTTGTTAAGTCTATAAGATGTTATCTCACATGTCCTAGCTCTCATTTACTGCAGTCCTTCCTAGTTGGAGATTTTTTGTTGGATGGTATATCTTTTTTTTCCAAATTTTATATGGAATTGAATGGTTTTGCAGAATAAGGTGATCATCTGTATTGCCTTGACTTGTTAGACTTAGTAAAATGTCAGTAAACATTAGAAAATGTGAAGTGCCAGTCCAGAGCTTTAACTCAAGGTAAATGTCGTAACGACTACAATCTTGTTATCAGATTACCATGCTTCTTAAGGTTGATCTGCTACTACAGGTCAGAAAGCTGGGCACTCTTCTCTGATAGAAGATGGTGCACTAACATGGATTGTTCAGAATTCTAATAAGATGGGCAATCTTCTCAATGATCAGGCGTTATGTTGAACTACCTATCCATCATTTGGCAGAACTTGGTAAGCAATCCTATGCTAGTTTTTAGTTTTAGAATAATTTCATTGCATATCTTCTCAAACTATACTTCGAGTTTCATCTATTCCCTTCTTATCGCAGAGGTCTATGCAAGAGACATGATCAGTAGGGGCGCCCTTTGGGAGCTAATTCATATCTCAGGTGATTGCTCTCGAGATGACATAAGGTCTCTTGCACGTCGAACTTTGACTTCAAGTCTGACTTCCCAAGCTGAAATGCGGCACTTGAGGATAGAGTTATAGTTATCTTATTGGTTTCACTCTAGGGTATTGAGCCAACACTAAATCTTGAAATGTGCTTGCATAATGTACATGAACCAGTTCCTAAAAGGAAATTGCTCACAGTTTTGTATCAAAGGAGTGCATCAAGCAAAGTCCCTCTAGATGAAAAGTAGGTCTAGCAACTGGTTATTAATTATTACTCTCTTCAGCTGGCCTTATGTTTTCTCAACCTCATTCAATTTCAAACTAAGTAGCTATTCTATGAAGCTATAAATCATTCAGATGTTCCAAATGACTCATTCACTGGGAAGGTAGTAGTATTAAAGATGCAGTAGTGTGTTGGAAATGAATATGATGTGTAGTGTGTACATATGTAATGCCATTTTACTTTTAGTTATGTGAAAGCATACAAAAATTTTATTCAAAATCCATGAAGTTTTCTCATTTCTGTTGCCAAAAGACTCCACGGTATCTGTCAATGTTTTTTATAGTATTTTTTTTTTCATTTTTGTAAAGAAGAAAATAACTTACGAACATGAGAAAATACAAATCCACGATGTGTGTTTCTTCCTGAAATTTGATAGAACATATTAGATACAGGAAACACAAATTGACTAAGATACTGAATCTCAGAGTTAGCAGGCCCAATTAGAAATTAACCCGTTAAAGAGGCCCAAAATAAAAAAACCGAAATTTAAAAACCGAAATTATTAAATCGAACCGAACCGAACTTACATAAGTCGAACCTAACCGAATTAGTTTGGTTCGGTTTTTGGTACACCTAAATTGAGAACCGAAAACCTAAAAAACCGAAAAAAACAAAACAAAATCGAACCGAATTCCCGAACGCCCACCCCTAACGATACCCATATTATCAATTTTCAAGTCGGGGTCAAGATGGACCCCCGAAATAGGTTTTCGAAAAAGAAGAACAAAATCATTATTATTTTTTAAAAACATGTTCCCCATATTTTTAGGAGTCTACAACTTAAAACTCAAGAAAAAAATGAGGTCCAAATCAAAGAAAAATCAGTTTCAAGCTTCACTGAAAAATCCCCAATATTCATTTTAAAAATCAATAATTAAAGTTGTTTTGAAGTTGAAATTGATATAAAAGTAATAATAATAAGATTAGAAACCTACTCAAGTGAAAATGGGTTGAAATCGGTGTTTATGTCGAAGAAATATAATTTTGGGCCTTACGGGCCAAAATTTCCAATTTTTACTTTAATCCATGTTAAAATAAAAATAGATGATAAAATTAGAGAAAAGTAGTTGAAATAGGTATTTAAAAGCTTACCCAAGATTAGAAATAAAATAAATTGCTCAAAAGTGTGAAACCCTAAGCTCCAAGTCTAAAAAATGATGAAAAAATAATAAAATATGTGTATATATAGGGTTCAAGTCTCCACGAACCCCTCGAGATTCATCTGTAATCCCATGAATGCAAACAAAATATGATACCCTATCAAATTCAATGCTCCAAACTTAATGGAAATATTAAATTTTCGAGAAAACATGGTTTTCATAAAGTTGGCCCCCGAAATCCAAAATCACAATTGTTCAAATCGAGGGTTGAAATGAGATTTAAAATTTATAAAACTACACCAATAATGTTACCACCCTAAAATTGAAGTTCCAGATCTGCTGGCGCAATCTATTTTTCCATCCAACGCACAAATCAAAAGATGTTGACTAAAGTCAACTATAAGGCTTCTCAAGCCACCAAAAATCACAATATCACATAAATCACACTAAAATGCATCAAAAATCATGTCAATCATTTCCACACTCTGTAAATACAACATCTCAAACACGAGGAAGGGTAAAATAGTCAATTCACATAGAACACATATTTCAAATACTTCATCAAAAATTTAAGTCGTTACATAAATAGTAATGTTCTTGTATATTTTTCTAAGTATAGGAAACATAGAGTGCATTAAGTTTAAATAAGAGAGTTTATTAGTTAAAGGAATGTGCTTTTTTGTGGAGCTTTAAACTCAACTCTTGTCCAGAGTTTGTTAGAGTTAAATTTCTGAGTGGGCTGATTTATCCTGGAGGGGACAAATCAAGAAGTTTACTACTGGACAGGTGAAAACATTTGCTGCAGTTGGGCTTAAATCTCCTTAAAGAGAGGGGGATAGCCACGCCTCAACCAAAAAAAAGATTATTTTATTTTCTTCATTTTTTGTATCTTCAATTGTAATTATTGTAATATTTCTCCTACAACTTTTAAGAGATTCTAAAGAAACAAATGAAAAATCCACGGATATCAAGATGGGCGATCTTAAAAAGTCATTCCAATTCAATAATACTCATTTCAAGAGGTGGAAGGATAAAATACTTTTCAACTTAAATCTTCTCAATGTTTCTTAAGTGTTAACTGAAAAGAATTCATATGATGAACTTATTTCTCTTCAAGAAAAAATTGAAAAGTATGATGGTAACCCCTACAAGTGTTGGTATTTTCTACTTAATTGTCTATCTAATAATTTTTATAATTACTATGATAGAACTTACTCTAGTGGAAAGAAAATTCAGAAAGTGTTACAAAATAAGTATGATATCGAGGAGGCTGGAGCAAAAAAATATGCTGCTAGCAGATTTTTTTTTATTTCCAAATGGCGGACAACAAATCAGTGGTACCAAGCTTAGGACTTTATTGTTGGAGATATCAGGTCCGAGGAGGTTAAAATTGGGGATAATCTTATTGCTTGTGGCACAATAGATAAACTTTCACCTTCTTGGAAGGAATTTCAAAAAAACTATGTGTCACAAACAAAAGGAAACAACTCTTGAGACTTTAATAGTGCGAATCTGTATAGAAGCAGTGACAAGGGGTCAAGATGAATATTTAGAAATAGAAGAAAACAACATTGTACTAAAGGTAAATTTAAACACTTTAGAAAATGTTGCCCCTGATACCAATATTAATACTTCTTTGAAGCCAAAGAAAAAAATTTAATAAAAATAATTGTAGACATCCCAAAAATAATAATAGTGAAATAAACCAAGAACAAAATCAATAAGTTTAGAAAAAGGGATCTTGTTTTGTCTATGACAAGAGTTCACATATTGCTTGAGTTTACAAATTTCAGAAATGTAGGCCTATACCTCAAGCAAATATTGTCGAAGAACTATTTGTGGTGGTGAAAGCAGACATAAACATGGTTGAAAATATTTATGGATGGTGGGTTGATTCTGGTGCAAAATTTCATGTCTTCTATGACAAAGATTGATTTAAAATATATACTCTTTTTGAGGAGCCTAAAACTATAATGCTTGGTGATTTTCACACAACTCAAATTCTTGAAAAGAGAGATGTCGAGTTTAGATTCACTTCTGGGAGGGTATGACTCTTAAAGATGTACTTTCTACTCCTTCCTTGAGAGAAAAATTGATATCTAATTTTCTTTTTAATAAAACATATTTCAAGTAGATTATTGGATCTGACTAATAGATAATATTGAAAATAGTATTTTGGTGGGAAAGGGGTATGCTTGTGATGAGATGTTCAAGTTTATTGTTGAAATGAATAATACTTCAATTTTTATTTATATGCTTTCTTCTATTAATTTTTGGCATGCTCATTTGAATCATATAACTCATCTTTATGTGAAAATCATGAGTACTTTAGGATTAACCCCAATGATTTAAAATAATTTTGAAAAATGCGAGGCCTATAGTGAAGTCAAAATCACTAAAAGCCCTCATTTTCAAGTAGAACGAAAAACTGATTTACTAGAAGTAGTTCATTCTGATATTTGTGAACTTGGAGGAATTTTAAATCATGTTGGAAATAGATATTACCACTTTTATTGATAATTTTCTAAGTTTACATATGTTTACTTAATGAAAAATAAAAATGATGCTTTTGAAAATTTAAAAAAAATTCTCCATGAAGTTGAAAATCAATCACGTATAAAAAAAATTAGAAGTGATAGAAGTCGTGAATATGAGTCTAATGAGTTTAATTATTTCTTTAGATCATTGAGTATAATTCACGAAACTCCTCCTCATTCTCCTGCATCTTGCGGTGTAGCGGAAAGAAAGAATAGAACTTTGATTGAGTTGACTAATGCCATGCTAATTGAGTCAAGTGCACCTCTACATTTTTAGAGTGAAGCACTTTTGAATGCTTATTAAATGTTGAATCACGTGACTCATAAAAAGAATAAATTAGAACCTTTTTAGTTGTGGAAAGGCCATAAGCCAAATTTAAAATATGTAAGAATTTGAGGTTTCTTAGCTTATATAAGTTTAATTGGTAGGATCCAAAAGTAAGTTCATGATGATACTTATGGCAACATAGCCTAATTAAATCAATCACCCTCAAGAGAAAGAAAAATGAAATAAATAAGGCAACAAAGTAAAATGAGACTTCTGGAACAAAGTCAAATAATGCATAAATATAAGTAGAGGACATAAATTCGAACAAGGTGCAAAGTAATTGAAAAATCTAATGTCTTAAGTGTAGAATATCCAATAATAAAAACTGAATCTGAAGTACATGATATGTCTCAGAAAAAATAAAAAAATTATGATACCCCGAACTTTCTTCAAGCCTAATTTCGTCTCTAGAAGATTAATGGATGACTTTCAAAGTGAGTAATGTTTAAATCATATAGAATTTTTCTAATTTTGACTTTTTATCGTGTGGAAAATTGAAGTAGCTTTCCAACGATATAAGATTCACTTAAATCCAATAACCGGACAAGAATTATGGCTAATTTAAGTTCTAGTCGTAAAACACCGTCATTATGGTGTTTAGCGCGTTGCGGAGAGGGTTTATTTAAAAAAATTTAAATTTCAGTGGGACTCCGCGATGGTGGCGCATTATAAAGGACCGCAATTTCCTAGTTGTCACTTTCCAGAAGCTCAGCACAATAACAGTGCGTCGCGCTAGGTGCCAAAATGGCATTTTCAAAGGGGCACCGCGATGGTTCCGCATCGCGGAGTCTGTCCAGTTCACAGTGGTCGATTTCCAGTGAGCCACCGCGATAATGGCGCGTCACGGTGGCCACTCAGTTCACAAATATTTCATTTTTCAGTTCGGTAAGAGTTAAAGGGGGTATTTTGGTCAATTACCCTACCCTCAATCTGTCCAAAAATATAAAATCAATTACATAAAAAAACACTTTATGCCCTAATCCTCATTCTCTTCAAAACAAAAATCCTAGTTCATCATGCTTCTCCTCCAAAAAAATCAAAATTTCTCCATCAATTCTTCAAATTGAGTCAAGATTCCAAGTTCTTAGTGTAGGAATTCCAAGAACCCTCATTCAAGAGTTCCAATAACATCTCGAACGCAAGTTGTTCATCCAAGTTTATCAATCTAAGGTATGTGAGGTTTGAACAAGAACAATCCTTGCGTTCTTGTGCCCCAAAACTTTCTTTAAGTTATAAATTTTTGAATTTTACTATGATTTTCATAAAAATCAAGTTAGGGTTTATACCCATTACCATTATTTGCAAGATTATAAGATTTTCCATGGATTGAGAGTTGAATTACATGATTTTGTTTATATTTCTACGCCTATTTATGAATTTTCTATATTTTAATTTGAATTATGAATAATTGTGTTATTAAGTATGAATTTTTATGGTGTTTGATATGAAATTGAAGCATGGGCCACTAAGCCCTAGTATGTATGTTGAAATTCAAGAATGATCATGATTTAAGCATCCCATGAATATCTATTTTTAGTTTTTGATGAAGAAATTTGATCATTTGAACCAAGCTAAGATAGGAATCCATACTATTTATTCAAGTTATGATTTAAGGCAAAGATAAGCATAATCAGTTTTAACTCTAAACCTTTATGCTATTTTGAGGTGAATTTACTAATGTTTTGAGCAATAAGTACGAGAGTAGTATTTAGCACCGAGAGGGTATGATTCCGAGGTCTCATGCCTCAGAACTACGAGCCACCGTGGGTTTCTAAATTTCCCCAAGTGGGTTAAGATAATGATCACTAAACTTAAAGTCTTTATTCCGATGGCAAGGATAGAGTATCTCTCCCCAACGTGGGAAAACGTTGGACTCCATGTCAGTTCACATGGTTTATGTCGGTTAGAAGAAACTCCCAAGCCCAAAGTCCCAAAGTCCTATAATCTCTAAGTTTCAAAGAATTCCTTTATTCTCCATAAGATAAAAGTATAAGTGTTGGAAGCTATTGTTTTAAGATTCCCCTTTCTTACAAAGTTTTGAGAACAAGATGGAGAATAATGATTTTAGAAGTAAATATAATGACTCATGATATTTTTACTATATGCTTTATTATATAGGATTTATGAGATTCAGATTCCAGTTTTTCCTCAAGCTATGTGAGTTATTTATATCAGCATGCATATTTTTCTACAAAGTTGATGATATTATTTACTTATTGCATTGCACCCCTATATGCTCAGTACATCCTCAAAGTACTGATCTACATATACGTTTGTGTGCTACATTGTCTCATAATGTAGGTCCAGGTGCTCAGTATCTGCAGCGTGAGTAGTCCGAGCATCTTTATCTACGCTCCCACAGTGGTGAGTCCTCATGATTCGAGGGCCTACTTCCTCAGATATTTAGTTTTCTTTTAGTCTACGGACTATCATTTTCAGTTTAGTTCGACTCAGTTGGGGGTATTTCCTAATGGCTCTCTAGTTCTTTGTTAGTAGTAGAATTTTGTCGGACTACGAGTTTTTTTTTAAAGACTATTAGTATTTGTTTTCCAGAAAGTATCTATCATTTATGCGCTTTAGTTTTGATATGACACAACATTTATTCTTGGCTAGACTATCTTAATGTAAGTGTTAGAAGAAGTCGCAGGCTCAAAGGGTTAGCTTAGGGCTACTTGTAGCTTTAAGCACCGTGTGACATCTTGGGTTGAGATTTTGGGGCGTTACAGAAATCCATAATGATAAGAAGAGGTCTGGGGTCAACTCTAAAGATGTAGAGCAATGGGTACCTCGGATATCACCAATCAACAACACGATCTCAATCTCCACGTGTCGTACTTGTGCTAGAATTTGCACCGAAAGGGCACATTAGGGATTTGTACAATACACTTGTACTTAGTAGGTATCATAGGCTAACTGAGCAAGGAAAAAAATAACATAATTAAAGAAAACTATAAGCACACCACCTACAAGAAGAAAAGTCCAAAATGGTAGCTCACACCATCTCTAGTAACAGTTCTAATATATCATTACTGAAAAAAATAAGTACAAATACACATGAAAAGTACTCCAAATAAAATACGACCCAAGGAAAATAAAGAAATCATGAAAGATGCAATATGCAATGCGATGCTATGAGGGTAATATGAATAGTGTAAGTCATCACATGACTTTCTGTATACACTGACCGAGATCGTAGCTCTCAGGTAAAACTCATAGGGAGTTTGTAACCCATATACTATAATTCATATCTCAATATATCAACCCGTCTTTTCAGCTCGTGTTCACGAAGAGGATTCTTATAAAAATGACACATTTTCCTCTAAAAGTAATGTTCCTCAATGGTACCAGTATCTCATGAATGTATGTGTATGGAATGAGGATGTAATACTAATAATTAACTCAATATGAAGATATACAATCCATTCAACACGTATATAAGTGAGCCCAAAATCAACTCAATATATCTACAATTCATTATTATCAACTCTAATTAGACACCATTGATGTTGGGTGTATTTATGCATTCTAGTGTCACTATTCTAGTCTTTTTAGCCTTGTTTTGAGGATGATTCGTACGCTATATGGGTTGATAATCAGATAAATGTGCATCTAAGTTTTAAAGCATGTGTTTAGAGTGTCAAAGTTAATTCCAAACAAGTTTGTACCTAAAAGAGTCATTTAGAGTTCAATCATGGAAACTAGCATTACTAGCTTGAGCTAGGTGTTTGTCTAGTCAATCTCGTTGAATTCTATTGTGTTTTATGTGTTACAAATGGTTTAAATGCATAATTATGAGTGAAATAACTAATTGGTAATGTGAAAGGTTCAATTTTATTAAGTAAAAAATCGATACATAAAGTTGAAGATCATTGCGAATTACCCTAGTCTTAGCTTGTGTTTTGATTCATCGTCATGGATATTGTGTTGTGATGATCTCTAATGCGTGTGGTGTTATTTTGTAGGATTCTTTGTGAGATGAATATGATGATATTTTGATGATATAAAGTCTGGAAATCCACGGGAAATACACCACAAGACAAGGGACAAAAGATGGAACGAGAAAGACTTAACCAAAATTCGGGACGCAACTTCCAGTACTTGCCCGCAATTTGGGTGCATCGCCCCCTCCATTCCAGGGCCTCCATGCCTTAGAAAATATTCTGAACAACAATTCTAGTGTGTGCCCGCAATTTGCCCGCAGGCTCAACTCTGGCTCAATGGAGCCCGCGACACCCCCTCTAGAATAGTGCAATGGAGCCCACGATGCGTGCTCTATTCCAGGCCTGACTTGCATGCTGAATCCTTGTCCAACATGGTTTTGGCTTACCCTTTTGCAATAAATACATCCCTATACATGTTTTTAATTATCTTTGGACATATTTTGGAGATCAGGGGGCTACTACAACTTCATCATTAGGTTTTTATTATTTTAATTTACTTCATTCATGGTTTTAGTCGTTAATTACAATATTGTGATTATGATTATGACTATACGTGGATAAATACCCTCTTATCAGGGTTAAAGCCAAGAACATAAGTACTATTGTTTTAAATTGATTTCGTTTAAGTTGCTTATCATTATTGGTTGTTTGTTTATTCTTGATTTAACTATTTTAAGGATTGACTACCCTAAGAATATATTCATTGTCAACCTTGTGATCTCGGGAAAGAGAATAGGGAGATAGAATGTGGAAATAAACAAAGTTGGTTCTTATTTCTTTATAAAATAAGGAATTTGAATTAGTGTCAAGGATATGGATGTACTTAGATACCTTACATGATTCAAACGTAGGATGATAGCTTAATAAACTTAAGTGGATTATTACATCCACGCTCAACGATGTAGTTGTAAGGTCAAACTTAGGTAAAGGATTAGAGGTCCAGAGACCATGATCATGTAATTAACCCTAAGAATCAACAACCAAGATAAGAAAGTTAATGAATTGACAGTGCACACGCAAGTGTACGTGGTCTACCAAGTAATATAGTGGCCTTCAAGAAAACCGAGTTATCGATCCCACAAAGACTAGATTTGGCAACGATTTGATTTCAGTTCACAATTTAGATTCACTTGATGCAAAAGTAACCAAAAGAGAGGATTGAGTTTGTATATTGCAAGTAAATTAAATAATGTATAAAGTAAAGATCTTGTAACAATCAATAGGAGAAAACCCAGGGTTGAAGCACTCTGAAAAATCATATTATGCTATTGGAGTTCATTCGTTAACTTGCTTATCTTAGTTGTTGATTCGTAGGGTAAATTGCGCGATTATGGTTTTCCAATCTCTAATCTATTACCTAAGTTGAACCTTACACCTACATCGTTGAGCAGGGACGTAATAATTCACTTAAGTTCTCAACAAATATCATCCTATATATGAATCAAGTAAGGTATCTAAGTACATCCCTGTCCTAGATACTAATTCAAGTTTCTTATTTTATAAAGAATCAAGAACCACACTTTGCTTATTCTCATGTTCTATCGCCCTATTCCCTCTCCCCGAGTTCACAAGGTTGACAATGGATGTATTCTAAGGGTCGCGAATCCTTAAAATAGTTAAAATGAGAATAAACAAACAACCACTATTGAAAAGCAAAAAAATAAACTTAATCCATAGCAATAATAATCATGTTCTTGGCTTCAACCTCGGAAAGGGAGCTTTTTTAGCCACTCATAGCCATAATCAACATCCAACTAATTGTATGAAAGATTAAAAGCATAAAAGAAAGCTAAATTAAAGAAATAAAAACCTAAAAATAAGTTTTGGTAGCCTTCAATGTTGTTCCAAGTGATGTAGGGGTTCAAAGATGTCCCAAAACGTGTTTTAAGACGTTATATTTATAGTATATAAGTCATAAACCCACTTGGATTAGGTTTCCACATCATTTTACTTCAGTTGGGAACTTTTATCCCGATTTTGATCATTGGTACGTTGCTCCACAGTGTCAAATGGCATCCTGGACAAAACTGGGCACTTAACTCCCGATTTTGTTCATTGGCGCTAAGAGGTGCAATCGCGTTGAGACACTATTTTTGAACAATTAAGAATTGGGACGGCTCCACAACATGGTGATTCACCATTTTGGGCCCCTTATGAATCCAATGAAATGCATCACGCACCAATTGGACAAACACAAACTCCACACGCGCACAAAAATTTCCAGGGGTCCCAAATTGCTGTCCAGCTTGTATCTTGTGCTTCCGTGGTCATTTCCGAGCCCTTTTAAGTTGTTTACACTTGATTTAAAGCTTGAATATACTTCATATAACATAATAATCCATTTAAAAAGCATCCTATATCATTTAAAACAACATTTTAGAGCTCAAAACAACACAACCACCTCAACGATGAACTAGAAACACGAGCTATGCATAGGCTAAATTCACATTGAGCTTTAACTCGTTGTTTTGACTCTTTTCTTGATTCAATTGACCATTGAAAATTATAACTAAGTTGTTTTACATATAAATACATAATAACAACCTCATTAACTCATTAAAACACATTAGAACTCAACATAATAGACTAGAAAAATACCTAGCTCAATCTAGTTACACTAGTTTTCTAGGTTGAACTCTAAATGCTCAAATTGAATCAAAACTCAAGTGAAACCACCATTAAACATTGTAAACACATAATTGGACACATAAATGCTCATTTATATCATTGTAAACACATATAGCATAAGAATCATCCTCAAAACAAGGCTAAAAAGGCTAGAATAGTAACGCTAGAGTGCATAAATACACCCAACATCACCACCCCACACTTGAAGCTTTGTTCGTCCTCGAACAACTATTAAATATAAACACCATGAGATTAAGAGACTCCACACTTCTACTATATGAAAGAAACTCAATATATCACTACAATGACTACACAGAATACAAGTTTACAACACTAAGAATGTTATACACAATTGAATTCTCAAGAATCCTACTTCCAAAACATCCTAGCCTGAAGAATGGACTCCACAAGTAGAAAAATCATGCATATTGTTCAATCAAGGACATCATACAAATCACGCACATTCATCTAACATGTGCCCCTCACAACAAGAGAGCTACCCATAATCACTCAAAATTACGCAATTCATAACATAATGGGTATAAGAATCAAGTTACGCTCACTCTCACAAAGAATTCACAAGTTACACACAATGAACCATAGGATTTCCCTTAGAGTAGTGCTCCACTAATAGCCGAATGTAAAGCTTGGGATCAATTAGGACTTTTTCGGGTTGTAATGTAGGCTAATGGACGGGTAGGAACTATTTGGAAATAGTGACTAACCTCTCTAAGCGCTTTAATACACTTCATTAAATATTTAAATTCAATCTCCAACAAACAAATTACACTTTTTCATCCACCCATACCTTTCATTTTTCCCCGTTTCTTTTAAGCATTTTCACAAACACTTGGTAGACGCATAGTTTACGACCACAAGAATTAATTTTTCTCATTTTTTTACAATCATGGAAATATTTCTAACATCATTTATATCACCACCATCCACCACTCATCAAATATAAACACCAATAACTATTACCTTGGGGCATCAATTTCACCTTTTTCTTTTTCAATTTCTTAAACTCCTTACTAAATTATTTTTTTCATTAAAGCACTTAAGAGCTTTTTTGGATCAAATTATGGTCTATCAAAGAAGGGGATTAGGATACATATGAGGTTACCAAAGAAAATAAGCTAAAGGCTCAATGGGCGTTAACTAGGATAATGCACAAAGGGTAGGACAAATAGAAAGTATGAACTAAGGCAATCAAAGAAATGCCTAAATCATCTCCAAAATCCACATTCTTTATTTCGCTTCACACACACACCGGACAAGTTCTAGACATCACATGCAACAAGGAATATACAAAAAAAACTTACACACACATGGAAGATGCTCAACTCAATAGGATCATCATAGACTCTCAACCAAACAAAATCATAAATTCAAAATTAAGACAAAAAGTACAAGAGTAAAAAATATGAGCCTAAGAGTCTCAAAAGTAGTAATTCACTCAATCAACATGCTTTTACCAAACAAAACACTTGCACCAGTTAATCAAAAATAGAACCAAAAAGAACATCTTACTTATTCCTAACCTAAAAAAAATATTAAATTGAGCTAAAATTTAGGAATTTCCCCAACCCACACTTAAAAGTCTACTTTGTCCCCAAAGTGAATTTAAAAGTAAAAAATAAAAATACTCCCTGAGGCCTCTAGGCCTAGCTAGTAGCATCTTTTTGCATAAATGGGATCCATAGAACCCCACACTCAATTTTTGTCATGCTCTTTAGCTCATGTTTATGGTACTCAGACTTTCCATGAACCTATGACTCAACCAAAAACAAAAACTACATGAAACAAAAACTAAAAAACTGAAAATAAAACATACCTAATTAACTTGGGTTGCCTCCCAAACAACACCTAATTTAGTGTCACGGCACGACCCATATCAACCCAACTATATCCCTTCACCCTTTTACTCCCTTTTGGGATCCATTTTTCATTCGTTTCAAACCTCTTTTACCTTTTAGCATGTTGGGAATTGGTGGTTTCATCTTAGTCCACTCAATTAGATATTTGGAAGAGGTATTTAGTGGCTTAGGCACCCCACACTCATCCCTTTCAAACACATTGATCATGCATAAATATTTATATAAGGGATTTTCAATGGGGGCCTTGTAAACATCAAATACCTACTCTCCATCATCTACTCTCATCTTGAGTGTTCCTTCTCTAACATCAATTAAAGACCCTCCAATTCCTAAGAATGGATGCCCCAAAATAATTGGTACCTATTCGTCTGCCACAAAATCAAGAACAAAAAAATCAGCAGGAATAATAAATTTACCAACCTTTATGAGGACATCCTCAATGATTCCATATGGATATGCTATAGATCCTTCTGTTAGCTGCATCACCACCCGTGTTACTTTAAGCTCTCCCAAGCCCAATTTTTTAAACAATGATAGGGGCATTAAATTTATGCTTGCCCCTAAGTCACTCAATGCATGGACTTCTTTCCCCCCAATTTGAATAGGGATAGCAAACTTTCCTTGATCTTTCAATTTCTTGGGAATTTTTTGTGTCATTACCATACTACACTCTTCAGTGAGTGTTATAGATCCCACATCATGAAGTTTTACCTTCTTTGATAATACATCCCTCAAGTACTTTGCATACTTAGGCATACTCTACAAATATCTAGCAAAGGTAGATTAATATGCAACTCTCTGACTGTGTCAATGAACTTTTTGAACAATATATCCTTCTTTGCTTTTATGTACTTTTGAGGGAAGGACAATGGTAGTGTCTTTTTCTTCTCTGGTTCAACAACTTTTTCCTTCAAGTACTCAGACTTCCTTGAATTTTCAGCAACTTTGTCATTTACCTGTTGGGTTACCACCTCAGCATCTACCTCCTTTGTTGCCTTGGGAAGTTCTTCTTGAAGCTCTTTACCATTCCGCAAGGTAATTTCCATGACTTGATTAAGATTTTCTATATCAGAGGGCAGACTACCTTAAGGACGGGTATTTAACGCTTGTTGTATCTGCCCAACCTGCAACTCTAAATTTCTCTGTGCCATTTTTTGATTTTGTAATTCTACCCTTTGACTATTCATATCCACAATTAATTATGTTTGACCAGCTACGAGTTACTTCATCATCTCTTCCATGTTGCTAGTTGATTAACTCGATTGGGCCTATGGATGTGGGGCATTCCATGACTGATTTGGTGGCTGAGTTTTCCACTTCATGTTGTAGGCATTACCATAATTTAGCCTTTGAGCATTGCCCACACACATCACAGATTCTAGATTTAAAGCACACATGGCCACTGCATGACTACTATTTTTGCATACCTCACACCAACCTGCAGCTTATTGGATAACATTGACTGTGGCTGCAGGTTGTGCTGCTCCCAACTTCATGGTGCCAAATGTTGTGTTAATCAAATTTTGTATGGCAGAAACCTATGCTGATAAGGTTGTGAATTGGTCCACCTCCAATACTCCCAAAATTCTTTTTGTGGCACTTCTAGAATCTAAATTCCACCTTGGATTTCCTTGTGCTATACGGTTCAACAATGTCATCATAAGTTAGCTCTAATGCGTGACCACCTGCGGCTGAATCTAAGAAAATCTTTGTATTATGATCAAGAGCTTCTATAGAAGTATGAGCAAGTACCTCATTAGACTATTGGTGATGTGGACAATCTTGAAGATGAGCCTTAAAGCATTCCAAAGCATGATAGAGGTTTTCATCAGGCTTCTGTTTAAAGCTCACTATCTCATTGCGAAGTCTCGTATTCTTTCTTAATGGAAAGAATTTGATGAGGAACCTTCTGGATAAGTTGTCCCATGTTAGGATTGAACTGGCCGGCTCTACATTCAACTACCTTTTAGCTTCCCCAATAAGTGAACAGGGGAAGAGTGTCAGCCTCACATAATCTGGAGTCACCTTGGTTGGAGTGAATGTATTTGTAAGCTCAATGAAGGTCTGCAAGTGGACTTTTGGATCCTTGTGTGAAATCCCTGCAAACTGTCCACTGCTAATAAGAAGTTGCACCATATTGTATTTCAACTCAAAATTCCCCCCAGCTGCCGGTCTTTAACTTGGGGAAGTCAAGTTCGTTGGAAGTGGGACTGCCACTTCCCTAACCTTCCTACCAGCTGCTTGTTGTTCAGCCATAGGAACAATATTCTCTTGGCCTTCTTGGATTTGCAGAATTCTAGGGAGAAGGATTGCTTCTCTCCTAAGTTGATGGTAAAGTTGCTTGGGTTTCAAGCTTGGTTCTACCAACTCCCGATCCTTTGCCAGCTTATAAACATTGAAACCTATTTCTTGCAAAAACAAAACCAAGACCAAGCGTAAAAAACACAAAATAAATCTAAACATAAAACTAAAATAAACAATTGCTAAATAAAAAGTCGTCGACAACGGCGCCCAAAACTTGATAGCGCCCAAGCACACACGCAAGTGTACGTGGTCTACCAAGTAATATATTGGCCTTCAAGAAAGCTGAGTTATAGATCCCACAAAGACTATATTTGGCAACGATTTGATTTCAGTTCACAATTTAGATTCACTTGATGCTAAAGTAACCAAAAGAGAGAATTGAGTTTGTATATTGCAAGTAAATTAAATAATGCATAAAGTAAAGATCTTGTAACAATCAATAGGAGAAAAACCAGGGTTGAAGCACTATGAACAATCATATTATGCTATTGGAGTTCATTTGTTAACTTGCTTATCTTGGTTGTTAATTCATAGGTTAAATTGCGTGATTATGATTTCCCAACCTCTAATCTATTACCTAAGTTGAACCTTACACCTACATCATTGAGCGGGGATATAATAATTCACTTAACTTCTCAACAAATATCATCCTACATATGAATCAAGTAAGGTGTCTAGGTACATCCCTATCCTAGATACTAGTTCAAGTTTCTTATTTTATAAAGAATCAAGAACCATACTCTGCTTATTCTCATATTCTATCACTCTATTCCCTCTCCCGAGTTCACAAGGTTGAGAATGGATGTATTCTAAGGGTCGTGAATCCTTAAAATAGTCAAAACGAACATTAACAAACAACCAATATTGATAAGTAAAGAAAACAAACTTAATCCATAGCAATAATAATCATGTTCTTGGCTTCAACCCCGGAAAGGGAGTTTTTTTAGCCACTCATAGCCATAATCAACATCTAATTAATTATATGAATGATTAAAACCATAAAAAAAAGCTAAATTAAAGAAATAAAAACCTAAAAATAAGTTTTGGTAGCCTCCAATGCTGTTCCAAGTGATCTAGGGGTTCAAGTATGCCCCACAACATGTTTTAAGACGTTATATTTATAGTATATAAGTCATAACCCCACTTGGATTAGGTTTCCACATCGTTTTCCTTTAGGTTGGCACTTTTATACTGATTTTGATCATTGCCGCATCATGCCACAGTGTCAAATGGAATCCTGGACACAACTGGGCACTTAACTCCCGATTTTGGTCAGTGGCTCTAAGCGGTGCAATCGCGTTGAGACACTATTTTGGGATAATTGAGATTTGGGACGGCTATGAGACACGGTGTTTCACCATTTTGGGCCCCTTATGAATCCAATGAAAGGAAACACATACCAATTGTACAAACACAAACTCAACATGCGCTCAAAAATATACAGGGGTCTAAATTGGTGTCCAGCTTGCATCTTGTGCTTTTGTTGTTATTTTCAAGCCATTTTAAGTTGTTTAACTTGATTTAAAGCTTGTATATCCTTTATATAACATCATAATCCATTTACCAAGAATCATATATCATTAAACACAATAATTTAGAGCTCAAAACGACCCAACATCCTTAACTATGAACTAGAAACATAAGCTAAGCATAGGCTAAATTCACATTGAGCTTTAACTCATTGTTTTGACTCTTTTCTTGATTTAATTGACCCTTGAACATTATAACTAAGTTTTTTTACATATAAATAAATAATAAAAACCTTATTAACTCACTAAAACACATTAGAACTCAACAGAATAGACTAGAAAAACACCTAACTCAAGCTAGTTACACTAGTTTTCTCGGTTGATCTCTAAATGCTCAAATTGGATCAAAACTCATGTGAAACCACCATTAAACATTGTAAACACATACTTGGACACATAAATGATCATTTATATCATTATCAACACATATAGCATAAGAATCATCCTCAAAACAAGGCTAAAAAGGCTAGAATAGTAACGGTAGAGTGCATAAATACGACCAACATCACGAATGAAGTTCAATAACATAGAATGATTATTCAAAGTTATTTAACCCAGGGGTTTTATCCTATTGATTGTTCCAAGACTTTTAATTTATGCATTGTTTACTTTACTTGCAATCACAATTTTCAAACTCTCTTTTTGGTTACTCTTGCACTAAGTTAATCTAAACTGTGAACTAAGATAGATCATTGTTCAATCAAGTCCCTGTGGGATCGATACTTGGCTTCTTGAAGTCCACTTTACTACTTGGTAGACCATGTACACTTGCGTGTGAGCTTGGGTGCTATCAATTTTTTGACGCCGTTGTCGGCACTTGTAATTTGGCAATTATTTATTTTAGTTTTAATTTTTTGATTTATTTGGGGTTTTTACACTTGGTCTTGGTTTTGTAATTACAGGAAATAGGTTTTAAAAGTAGGAAGGTGGCAATGGCTCGAGAATTGGTTGAACTAAGATCCAAACCTGAACAAATTTTCCATCAACGCAGGAGAACAAAAATACTTATCCCCCAAATTCCTCAAATCTAAGAAGACCAAGAGAATCCTGATCCTATGGATGAACAATAAGTAGCCCGAAGGATAGTTAGGGAAGTGGTTGTCTCACTTCCGACGAACTTGAATTCACCATTTCAAAGACAGTCCGATGTGGGAAATTTTGAGTTAAAGCACAACATGGTGCAGCTTCTAATCAGCAGTGGACAATTTGCAGTACTTTCACACGAGGATCCATAAGTCCATTTATAGAATTTTATTGAGCTTACTGATACATTCATTCTAACTGGTGTGAATATAGATTATGTGTGGCTGACACTTTTTCACCATTAACTGTTAGGGGAAGCTAAAAGTGGTTGAATGCAGAGCCGGCCAATTCAATCACATCATGGGATGGCTTATCCAGAAAGTTCCTCTTCAGATTCTTTCTATCTGGCAAGACTGCTTGACTTCGCATTGAGATAGTGAGCTTCAAACAGAAGCCGAATAAAAACCTCTATCATGCTTGGGTATGCTTCAAGGCTCTTATTTGGGACTTTCCACATCACCAATAGTCCAATGAGGTACTTGGTCATACTTTTATAGAAGAACTTAATCATAATTCAAAGATTTTTCTAGATTCAGCCGCAGGTGGTCAAGTACTGGAATTGACTTATGATGAACTGTACACATTATTGAATCATATAGCACAAGGAAATCCCAAGTGGCATTCAGATTATAGAAGTTCCATAAAAAGAATTGTGGGTGTATTGGAGGTGGACCAGCTCACCGCCTTATTAGCTTAGGTTGCGGCATTGTAAAATATGATAAACACTCAGTTCAGTAGCCAGAAATTGGGAATCAGTAATGTATGTAGGCAATGATCAAAGGCCAAATTATGGTAATGCTACAACATGATGTGGCATACTCAACCATTAAATGCCCCACAACCACAATCTTTAACAAATTAGTCAACTAGCAACGTGGAAGAGATATTAAAGCAGGTTCTAGCTAATCAGACACAATTAGCTGCGGACATAAAAAATTCACAAACTGCCTAGAGAAACTTAGAGTTGTAGTTTGGGACAGCTACAGAAAGAATTAAATACTAGGCCATAAGGTAGGTTTCCCGAAGATACAAAAAATCCAAAATAGTTTATGGCAATCACTTTGAGGAGTGATAAAAAGCTTCAAGGAGAACCTTCTAAGGTAACTAAGGAGGTAGATATTGATGTGGTGGTTGAACAGGTAAATGGCAAAGTTTCTAAAAAATTGAGAAAGTTCGAGTAGTCAAAATAAAAAGCTCCAGAAGAGGAGAAGAAGATCTCACAACTACCCTTCATGCAAAAGTACAAAAAAGCGATGGAGGATGCAATATTTAAGAAGTTCTTTGATACGTTCAGAGAGCTTCACATTAACTTACCTTTTTAGATGTTTTGCAGGGTATGCCCAAGTATGCTAAGTACTTGATGGATGTGGTTGTAATAAGGTAAAATTGCAGGATGTGGAGGAAATGACACTCACTGAAGAGTGTAGCATTGTAATGACACAAAAAATGCCCAAGAAGCTTAAAGAACTAGAGAAGTTTACTCTCCTGATCCAAATTGGGAGTAGAATAGTCCATGCACTAAGTGACTTAGGGGCAAGCATAAATTTGATACCCCTAACTCTGTTCAACACATTGAGCTTGGAAAAGCCTAAACTGACCACTGTGGTTCTTTAGCTGGCAAACGCATCCATTACCCATCCTAAAGAAATTATAGAGGATGTCCTCATAAAGGTTGATAAATTCATTATTCTTGATGACTTTATTGTTCTTGATTTTGAGGCAGACGAACGGATATCGATTATATTGGGGCATCCATTTTTTACAACCGAAGGTGCGTTGATTGATGTTAGAGAAGGCATGCTTACGATGATGTTGGAGGATGAAGAGGTGTTATTTAATTTTTACAAATCACTCAATATAATGTCCCATTATAAAGATTTATGTATGATCAATGTTATTAATGGGGATAAGTGTAGGGTGGTTAGCTCGCCAAAGACCTTTTCTAACACCCTTATTGAGTAACTTGAACCTCTAATTCCACTGCTCCCAACATGATGAGGGTTGAAGTTGAGAGAGATATTGACCTTGGGAGTGCAAACTTAAGAGGTCAGAAATGAAGAAGAAAATAGCTCCTAAAAAGGAGTAAAAGGATGAAAGAATATGATTGAGTTGAGTTGGGTAGTGCCACGACACTAAATAAGGCATTTATTTAGAGGCAACCCAAGTTAAGTAGGTATGTTTTATTTTTAGCTTTTTGTTTTTACTTCACGTACTTTTTGTTTTTATTGAGTCACAGGTTTATGGAAAGTCTGAGTACCGAAAACCTGATCTAAGGAGCATGAAAAAGATTTAAGTGTGGGGTCCCACAGACCTTCTTTATATGTAAAGATGCTACTATCTAGGCCTAGAGGCTTCAGGGAGCATTTTTATCTCTTACTTTTAAGTTCACTTTGGGGACAAAGTAGATTTTTAAGTGTGGGGTGGGGAAATTCCCAATTTTTGGCTCAATTTAAATTTTTTTGCGTAAGATATTCTTCTTGGTGCTATTTTTGATTGCATGGTGCAAGTGTTTTGTTGGTAAAAGCATGTTAAATGAGTGAATTGCTACTTTTAAGACTCTTAGGCTCATTTTTAGGACTTTTGTACTTGTTGGCTTAAAATTTGAATATGTGCTATTATTGGTTAAGAGTCTATGATGATCCTATTGAGTTGAGCATGTTCCACGTGTGATGTGAGTTTTTGTATATTCCCTGTTATATGTGATGTCTAGAACTTGCCCGGTGTGTGTGTAAAGCAAAATAAAGAGTGTGGGTTTAGGAGATGATATATGTGTTTCTTTGATAGCTTGATTTATACCTTCTTGTTGACCTACCTTTGTCCTTAATCCTAGTTAGCCCCTTTGATCCTTTAGCTTTTTCTTTGGAATCTTCATAAGTAGCCTAATCCCTTCTTTAAGCTCCTAGGCGCTTTAATGAAAAATTAATTGAGTGAGGAGTTTGAGAAATAAAAGGTAAAAGGTGAATTTGATGCCCCAAGGTAATAATTATTGGTGTTGATAAGTTGATGTGTGATAGACATTATGCTAGAGATACCACCATGGTTGTGAAAAAGATAAATAATTTTTTTTTGGTAATAAGCAATACTTCCACTATGTGTTTGCGAAAATGCTTAAAAGTGATGGGGCAAAACAAAAGATATGGGTGGACAAAATGGTGTAATTTGGTTGTTGGATTTTGGTTTTAAATGAATAATGTAGTGTATTAAAGCTCTTAGAGAGGTTAGTCACTATTTCCAAATAGTTTCTACCTATCCCTTAGCCTATATTACAACTCGAAAAGGACCTAATTGATCCTAAGTTTATCATTCTGATATTAGTGGAGAACTACACTAAGGTAAAACCTATGGTTCATTATGTACAACTTGTTAATTTCTTGATAAGTGAGCGTAATTTGATTCTTATACCCATCGTGATGAATTGCTTAATTGTGAGTGATTATGGAAAACTCTCTTGTTGTGAGAGGCACATGTTTGATTAATGTGGGTGATTTTTATGATGTCCTTGATTGAGCAATAAGCATGAGTTGTCCAACTAGGTGAGTCAATTCTTGAGGCTAGGATATTTTGAAGTAAGATTCATAAGCTTTCAATTATGTAAATAACATGTTGTATGTAGGAACTTGCATTTCGTGTAGTTAATGTAGTACTAGCTTGAGTTTCATGCATGCCGTAGAAGTGTAGAGTCTCCTTAACCTATGATTCTTATAGTAAAGAGTTTTTCGAGGACGAACAAGGTTTTAAGTGTGGGTGGTGATCTTGGGTGTATTTATGCATTCTAGTGTCACTATTCTAGTCTTTTTAGCCTTGTTTGGAGGATAATTCATATGCTAAATGGGTTGATAATGAGATAAATGTGCATCTAAGTGCTAAATTATGTGTTTACAATGTCAAAGTCAATTCCAAAAAAAATTTCTACCTAAAAGAGTCATTTAGAGTTAAATCATGAAAACTAGCGTTACTAGCTTGAGTTAGGTGCTTGTCTAGTCAATCCCGTTGGATTCTATTGTGTTTTATTTGTACCAAATGGTTTAAATGTATAATTATGAGTGGAATAACTTTTTGGTAATGTGAAAGTTTTAATTTGATTAAGTTAAAAGTTGAAACATAAAGTTTAAGATCATTGTGAATTAGCCTAGTCTTAGCTTGTGTTTTGATTCATCATCATGGATATTGTGTTGTGATGGTCTGTAATGCGTGTGGTGTGATTTTGTAGGATGCTTTGTGAGCTGAATATGATGATATTTTGATGATATAAGGCTTAAAATCCATGGAAAATATTCCACAAGACAAGGGAAAAAAGATGGGATGAGAAAGACTTAACCAAAATTCGGGACGCAACTTCCAGTGCTTGTCCGGGATTTGGGCGCTTCGTCCCCCTCCATTACAGGGAATCCATGCCTTAGAAAATATTCTGAACAACAATTTTAGTGTATGCCCGTGATTTTCCCGTGACGCGGGCTCTACTCCGGCGCAATGGAGCCCGCGACGCCCCCTCCAGAATGGTGCAAGGGAGACCACGATGTGCGCTCTATTCCAGGCCTGACTTGTATATTGAATCCTAATACAAAATGGATTTGTCTTACCCTTTTGCTATAAATACATCCTTATACACGTTTTTAATTATCTTTGGACATATTTTTTAGATCAACGGGCTGCTACAACTTCATCATTAGGTTTTTATTATTTTAATTTAGTTCATTCACGTTTTTAGTCGTTAATTACAATATTAAGCGGCTACCGCTAAAAGAGGTACAATTCCTCTAAAGAAGCTACCAGTTATGCAATGCATCACTGCTAAAACGGCTATCTCTCAAGTGATCTTGGATTGCTTAAGCGGCACCTTGGCCGCTTGAGCGGTTGCACCAGATATCAGCAAATGTTCATTTTAGTGCAACCCTTCCAAGGTATGAACATAACCTCTGGATTTGATTAGGACCTATGCAACCAAGCTAATTTTGATGTTCCAAACTCAATGGGAAAATCAATTTTTCAAAAAAAAAAATCATTTTCAATAAATTAATTCCTAGAACCCCTTTTTTTGCTATTTTCCAAATGAAGGATCAAAATATTAAATAAAGGTCCCAAACCAAGCATGGAAATAACCTGTAATACCCCATGTTGTTAAGTCACTGTGCAACTTATGAATCAACTCCTTAGGTCATGCATACACCATATAAGTTGTACCTATGGCAGTATGGAGTAATTAAGGTTCTATTCTGGATATGAATCAACCCATAAGAGTCGTAAGATCATCATATAAGTCGTACGAAGAATTTAGTTTTAGTCCCAAAAAGTTAGTAGAGCCTTTCTCAGCATCTACCCTAGTAGGTAAGTCTATTATAGCCAGACGGGTATACAAAAATTACCCGACCATATTGTCTTAGAAAGTTATTTCAGATAATCTTGTGGAGTTAGAGATGAAGGATTTTGACATCATTATTAGCATGAATTAGATCCACTCGTGCTATGCTTCAGTTGATTGCAGAAATAGAATTGTTCAGTTTCAGTTTCCTAATGAACCAATTATCGAAGGGGTAGTACTTCCATGCTTAAAGGTCAACTTTTTTCCTATCTCAAGGAAAGAAAGATGATAGCCAAGGGGTGTATTTATCATCTCACCCGAGTCAAGGACTCAAATTTTGAAACTTTGAGTCTTGAGTTAGTTCCAGTAGTGAATGAGTTCCCCGATGTATTTCCAGAAAATCTTCCCGGAGTCCCTCCTAAAAGAGAAATTGACTTTGGAATAGATCTTCTTCCAACTACCCAACCTATCTCTATCCCACCTTATAGAATGGCTCCAGTTGAGCTTAAGGAATTAAAAAAGCAATTAAAGGATCTCTTGGATAAGGGTTTCATCAAGCCTAATGTTTCACCTTGGGGTGCTCTGGTTCTATTCATGCGCAAGAAAGATGGTTCTCTCAGAATGTGCATTGATTATCGTCAGTTGAAGAATGTACTCTGGTTCTTTTATTTATTCTCCAATGTCTAGACTAACCCAGAAGAAATTCAAATTCCAGTGGTCAGATTCTTACTAGAAGAGCTTTCAGGAGTTGAAGGCTCAAATCACCTCCGCTGCAGTCTTGACTTTGAGGGATGGCACAGATGGGTTTGTAGTGTATTATGATGTTTCTAGAGTTGGTCTTGGTTGTGTACTAATGCAGAAAGGTAAGGTCATAGCCTACACCTCTAGACAGCTTAATCCCCATGAGAAGAACTATCTAACCCATGATCTTGAGTTGGCAGTTGTTATCTTTGCCTTAAATATTTGGAGACATTACCTTTATGGAGTTTATGTTTATGTGTTCACGGATCATAAGAGTTTACAGTATGTGTTCATGCAAAAACACCTAAATATTCATCAGAGAAGATGGCTTGAATTATTAAAAGACTATGATATGAGTGTTTTGTACCATCTAGGCAAGGCTAATGTAGTAGCGTATTCCCATAATAGATTGTCTGTGGGTAGTATTGCTCATGTTAAGGATGACAAGAAAGAATTAGTCTTTGAGGTTGACCAACTTTTTAGGTTTGAGGTTCGATTGGTTGATTCAGCTGAAGGTAGTATATGGGTACAAAATGGTTTTGAAGCTTCATTGGTTGCATAAGTAAAAGAAAAAAAAGATTGGGACCCAAGTTTGGTCAAGTTAAAGGGGGTAGTTAGAGAGTAGAAGATGAAAGGTTTCTCCCAAGGGGGAGATGGTGTGCTTCATTATCAAGAAAGACTGTGTGTTTCGTGTGTTGATGATCTAAGATAGGCAGTACTAGCTGAAGCACATGGTGCACGGTATTCTATCCACCTAGGAGCCACTAAGATGTATTGTGATTTGTGGGAGATATATTGGTGGAGGGGTATAAAAAAAAATATTCCAGAGTTTGTGGCTAAGTGTTCGAACTGTTAGCAGGTTAAGGTTGAACACCAAAGGACAAATGGTACACTCCAGGAGTTTAGCATCCCTACTTGGAAGTAGGAGGTGGTAAACATAGATTTTGTGATAGGATTTCCTCGTACACATCGTCAACATGATTCGATATAGGTCATCATAGATAGAATGACCAAATCAACTCATTTTTTTCCAATTCATATCTCATTTTCATTTGAGGATTATGCTAGACTCTATCTTAGGGAGTTGGTAAAGTTGCATGGAGTTCCATTGTCTATCATCTCAGATAGAGGTACTCAGTTTAGCTCAAACTTTTAGAAGGATTTTCAGAAGAGCCTTGGTACCCAAGTACATCTCAGTACAGGTTTTCATTCTTAGACAGAAGGTCAGACAAAACAGACCTTTCAGAATTTAGAGAACATGTTGAGGGCCTGTGTTATTGACTTTAAGGGTAGTTGGGATGACAACTTACCTTTGATTGAGTTTGCCTACAACAATTGTTATCACTCCAGTATTGAGATAGCTCTGTTTGAGGCTCTCTTTGGGAGGAGATGTAGATCTCCTAATGGTTGGTTTGAAGTAGGTGAGGCTTCTATGATAGGTCTAGATTCAGTGTTCGAGGTGATTGAGAAAGTTCAGCTAATTCGAGAGAGGCTGAAGACAGCTCAAAGTTATCAGAAATCTTACGCAAATATGAGGATAAAGAATCTTGAGTTTGATGTTGGTGACTTGGTTTATTTGAAAATTTTGCCTATGAAGAGAGTGAAGAGATTTGTCAAGATAGGGAAACTGAGTCCCCACTATGTTAGCCCATATAGAATTGTGAGTTGTTTGGGAAGGTAGCTTACGAGTTAGAGTTGCCTACAGATTTGACATTAGTGCATCCGGTGTTTCATGTCTCTTTGCTAAAGAAAGTATTGGCGACCCAGCTACAGTCGTGCCCTTAAAAAGTGTGGAGGTGAAGGATCATCTCTCATTTGAAGAAATCCCAGTTGAGATCCTTGACCAATAAGTTCATAGGTTGAGGAATGGAGAGGTTACCTTGGTTAAAATTTTATGGAGGAATCAATCTGTTAAGGGAGCTACTTGGGAAGCAGAGGCAGATGTGAGAACCAAGTATCCTCATCTTTTCTCCCCGAACTCAAATTCAGATTGAGGTAATGGTTTCCCTTAAAATTGACTCTCTCTCATCTTTTATCTCAGATTTATAACTATCCTCATGTTATTGCATGTATTAATGAATTCAGTTCAGTCTATGTATCATGTTATCAGATTCTATTATTTATTCATGCTTTAGGTCATGGATAGTCAGTGTGCAATGTCATTTTCCACAGTATTCGAGGATGAATGATCCCAAGGGGGAGATGTTGTAATACCCCATGTTTTGAAGTCACTGTGCAACTTACAACTCAACTCCTTAGGTCATACATAGACCATATGAGTCGTAAGATATAATTCATATCGATAGTAGTGTGGAGTGACTGTGGTTCTGTTAAGGATATGACTCAACCCTTACGAGTCATAAGATCATCATACGAGTAGTATGAAGGTAGTCGTAGGTTCATCAGTGTAGCCTTCCTAAGATTTTGTCCAAGCTACGCGCTAGGGGCTAAGAGTAGTATAATAATGATATTAGTCATAAGTGTAACTCATATGTTGACCAGTGTATTCCCTTCTTGAGTCTTCAAAGCTTATAAGTTGATGAGTTAAGTCGTACCCTTTTATACGAGTCGTATGTTAGACTCGTAAAGACTGACGAGCAATTTCTGTAAAATTTAACCAAGGGATTTTTGATTCTTTCCTCTCTTATAACTTCCTACTACGACCTATAACCCTTAAAGAGGTGTTATTTTCCCTTATTCCTCAATGAAATAACAACGCTTACATTCTCTCTTCTTCAAGAACATCAAGATTAGGGCTTCTCTCACAAGATCATTCAAGTCCCAAGATTCAAATTTTCTTCACCAATCAAGAAACTTGAGGTAAGTGGGGTACTCATCAATGGGTTCTTTCCACCCATTGAGTCTCAAAAACCCTATTTTGGTTTGAGTATGGATTTTACTCTTTACTATGATTTAATTCAGCAAAGATCAAGAAATTTATCCATGTTTCCTCATTAATTTTTGCGAGAAAAGTTTTCAGGAGTTGAAGACATGACTCACTTCAGCCCCAGTTTTAGCCTTACCTGATAGTACAGATAGTTTTGTTGTGTATTGTGATGCCTCTAGAGTTAGTTTGGGTTGTGTTTTGATGAAGAGAGGTAAGTTTATAGCCTTTGCCTCTAGACAACTTAAGCCTCATAAAAAGAATTATCCGACCCATGATCCTGAGTTAGCTGCTGTTGTATTTGCTTTGAAAATCTAGAGACATTTCTTTATAGGGTGCATGTTGATGTGTTCACGGATCACGAAAGCTTGTAGTATGTGTTTACTCATAGGTAGCTAAATCTTTGTCAGAGAAGGTTGTTAGAATTATTGAAGGATTATGATATGAGTGTGTTGTATCATTTGGGCAAAGCCAATGTAGTGGCAGATGCCCTTAGTAAATTTTCCATGGGTAGTGTTGCTCATGTGGAGAATGATAAGAAAGAGTTAGTTTGGGAAGTTCATCGGTTAGCTAGATTGGGTGTAAGATTCGTTGATTCAGCTGAAGAGAATGTTTGGGTTCAGAGTAGTTCTGAATCTGCTCTAGTTTCAAAAGTGAAAGAGAAGCAAGGTGAGGATTCTAGTTTGGTCAAACTGAAGGAGTCAGTTAAAGACCAAAAGATAAAGGTTTTCTACCAAGGGGGAAATGGTATATTGAGGTACCAGAGTAGATTTTGTGTGCCATGTGTTGATGATTTGAGGCAACAAATTTTTGTGAAAGTGCATGGTGCACGATATTCCATTCATCCAAGTGCTACCCAGATGTACCGCGACTGGCGGGAAATCTATTGGTGGAGTGGTATGAAGAGAGATATAGCAGAGTTTGTAGCCAAGTGTGCAACTTGTCAACGGGTTCAGGTAGAGCACCAAAGACCTGGTGGTATGTTGCAAGAGTTTGGTATCCCCACATGGAAGTGGGAAGAGGTGAATATGGATTTTATGATTGGATTACCCCATTTACGTCGTCAACGTGATTTGATTTGGGTAATTGTAGACAGATTGACTATGTCAGCGCATTTCTTACTAGTTCACACATCCTACACAGCTGAAGATTATGCTAAGTTGTATATTAGAAAGTTATTTAGATTAAATGGAGTTCCTTTGTGCATCATCTCAGATAGGGGTACTCAGTTTACCTCTCAGTTTTGGAGAGCCTTTCAGAAGGGTCATGGTACCCAAGTTCATCTTAGCTTAGCTTTTCATCCGCAGAAAGATGGTCAGGACGAGAGGACTATTCATACCTTAGAAGACATATTGAGGGAATGTGTTCTTGATTTTTAAGATAGTTGGGATTACCATTTTCCATTGATTGAGTTCGCTTATAATAACAGTTATCATGCTAGTATTCGGATGGCTCCATTTGAAGCTCTTTATAGGCGGAGATGAAGATCTCCAATTGGTTGGTTTAAAGTGGGTGATGCCACTTTGATTAGGATAGACATGGTATTTGATTCCATGGAGAAAGTTCAGTTGATTCGAGAGAGATTGAAAGCAGCCCAGAGTCGTCAGAAATCTTATGCAGACGTAAGAACAAGAAATATTGAGTTTGAGGTTGATGATCTTGTGTATTTAAAAGTTTCACCCATTAAGGGGGTGAAGATGTTTGGCAAAAAAGGGAAGCTTAGTCCCCGATATGTAGGTCCTTTCCAGATTTTGAGCCGTGTTGGGAAGGTAGCATATGAGCTTGTGCTACCCGTAGATTTATCCTCATTTCATCCAGTATTCCATGTGTCCTTGTTGAAGAAGTGCATGGACGATTCAGCCGTTATAGTTCCTCTAGAAAGTATAAATATTCAAAATAGCCTTTCTTACGAAGAAGTCCCAGTAGAGATTCTTGATCATCAGATCCGTAGGCTAAGGAACAAAGAAGTTCCCTTGGTCAAAGTTCTATGGCAAAATCAGTCCATTGTGGGTGCTACTTGGGAAGCCGAAGCAGACATGCGTACCAAGTATCCTCATCTTTTCTCCAAGAACTCAGATCCAGCCAAAGGTAATAGTTTACCTTCATTCAGTTCTTTTACAGCCTCAGATTTAGCTATATAGCTATTTTCATGTAAATTCATGCACTCACAGATCAGTTCAGAAGCTTATTATATTGAGAATCAGTCATTCAGTTTATTTCAGTTGTGCATGATAGTTTATAGCCTTACATTCCTCAGTATTTTCAGCTTAACTAGCCACATTCAAGGAAAAATGTTCCCAAGGGGGAGATATTATGATATCCCATACTTTTCCTAGCTTAACTTCGCTCCTAAAATGTCAAAGCCTAGCTTTAAGAATGAATGACTTTTATTACATATGGAATTTTTCAGATTTAGACCCTCCATTGTGTAGAATATTTGAAAAAGCTTTCCATCTATACCAATTTCGCCCGAATCCGATACTCAGTTGAGGAGTTAGAACATTTTTAGTAAGGCAGTATGCCATCTGGGCGAGCACCGCATCGCGGTGAAGGTAATTATGGAAATTATCAATTCCAGTGGACCTCCGCGATTACCCCGCGTCGCGGAGAAGCCTAATTTCCCAATTGTAAATTTCTAGTAGGCAAACACAATTGTACCGTGTCGCGTTGATGGACTAAATGGCATTCCAAAGGCGTAACATGATAGCTCCGCATCGCGGAGAACTTCCAATTCCCACTCGTCCTTTTTCCAGTGAGCCACCGTGATAGTGGTGCATCGCTGTGGCATGGTAAATTGGGAAAATTTTGCTTTTCCAATTCTGATTAAATATTAAAAGGGGTATTTTGGTCAATCCCCAAGGCCCATATTCATCATAAATAGGGAATTTATTATATTCAAAGCACTTTATGCTTATTTTCGTCCATTCTCTTCCAAAGAAAAACCCTAGAACTCAAAAGCTTCTTCTTCAAGAAATCAATTTCCACCATTGTTTCTCAAAGAAAGCTCTAAATTGAGGATTTCCAAGACAAGATAATCAATAACTCATCTTTAAGAACTCAAATAGGAATCCAAAATTTAATATTCTTCATCTAACTATCTACCAAGGTATGTGGGGTTTATGAAAAAGGATCTTCTTCCATCCTTGATCCCAAAACCAAGTTTTAATTATAAATTCATATGATTTTGAATAAGAATACATGAGATTTGAATTAGGGTTCATTCCCATTATTTCTAATTGCAAGATTATGCGTTTTTGAGAGATTTTGAAGATGAATTGTATGTCTATTACTATATTTTCATGCCTATTGTAGTAAATTTAAGATTTTGAATTGAATTATCATCATTCTCAAAATCAAGCATGAATTTTATGATGTTTTGACATGAACTTGATGCATGGGTTATTAAGCCCAAGTTTATATGTTGATATTTCAAGAAAGATGATGCTTTAAGCATCTTATGATCAAATTAATTAAAGATTTTCAGTAAAGTTTTGATCTTTTGATCCTCAAATAAGATTGAAAATTCACTTTACAAATTTATTATAAATTACAGAATTTAGAATAACTTTATCTACATATTTAATAAGATAAAAGCATAATTGGTTTCAGAATAAACCCTTGTGTTATTTTAAAGTGAATTTCCAACAGAATGAGCGCAGCTTAAAGGGAGTAGTATTTAGCATCGAGCGGAAAGTGTGGGATTAGCGTGCCCTATCTTCCAAAGAACTACGTAGACAACGTACGTACAGATTATCATATTATTCCCACTTCTATGTGGATGATCGCTAGAGAGGTGATCACTTAGCTCAGATTATACTCCTTGGCAAGAGTATGATACCACTCCCCATCGTGAGGTTTTGTCCTTAGGGGAACGAGACGTTGGACTTCATGTTAGGTCACATGGTTTATGCCGGTTAAGAGAACCTCCCTTCTAGTTAAAGTAAAAGGTTAACAGAAAAGGTTTATGAAAACTAAGTGTAAATTGTAATACCCCGCATGTTTCTAAGCTAGGAGACGAACCATTTTTCCTACATATGAAACCTCCTATCCTGTGAGTAGAATTTTAGTGAATGACTTACAATGAGTATCCTAGCGATAAGATAGCTTATGATTCATTAATCATGTTCATATGAGTCACTTAAGGTAATACAAGCTAAGAGTTTTTGAATCCATCAAGTTTTAGTGTTTGATTTCGTAAGAGTCATATTTGAATGAGTATAACTCGATGTTAATGTGGTATATCTTCATATTTCTACCCACCAAATTGTAGAGAATCTAATTATCTTTCCAATGATACCAATTTCACCTTAATCCAATACCCGAGCGAAAAGTTATGCCCATTTTCGTGAGAGACAGTAAGGGTATGCGATTGGTTAGGCGCCGCCCAACCAAACTTAGACGATTGGTTCGGCGCCGCCTAAGTCAGTTCCAAGTGCCAAAAACACTCCATTTTGAGTTATTTTGAGGGTAATTAAGTCTTTTAACACTCCTTACACGTCCCTAAACTTAACCCTACGAAATTTATAGCTTCTAAACACATTACAACCCTATTAACATCTCAAAGCTAATCATCCAAGAGCACCATAGGAGAAAAACAACTAGGGTTTCACAATCAAGCTTGAAGATCAAATTTCAAGGAAATTCCTCAGTAGTTAGAGCTCCTCTTCATTCGAGGACAATATTATTATTACTTTATTACAGTATTTCAGATTAGTTTTTCAGTTCATGAAGTTAGTTGGAGACATGTTCCTTTAACTCCTTATTCAGTTCAGTTAGAGACTTTCGGACTAGATATCAGATTAAATGTTTAGACTTCAGTATTTATGTTCCTTTTTGGTATTGTTATACCATGTTTTTCAGATATGTATCAATATTGAACCTTATAGCCTTACAATTCATGTTTCCGCATATTTTATGAGATATTATGCAGTTTACAGGTATAGATATCAGTCATGGGTTAGCTTGTGGTCCTTCGGTGTCATGAGCATCGTGTAGCATTTCGGTTCAGAAAATTGGGGCGTTACAAATTTGGTATCAGAGACTAAGGTTCAATAGTGTCCTAGGAAGTTTGAAAGTTCCATCAAGTAGAGTCTTGTACATGGGTGTGTTGTGCACCACACTTATGTACAGGAGGCTATGAGATGTTTTAGGAACAGTTTCCCTTCTTTCATGTCTCAAGATCATGCTATGGCAAGTTTCTCTAAGGAACCCATGTAGATTCACATCAGGCTCCCCTCATGTCAACCCTACCTTACTTTCAATGAAAAAAAATAGTGAAGCTTAAGTCCTAAAGATAGGGCTTTCTCATGTAGTCCCTGGAGATAGTTATGGGATTTTCCACACGCTCAGACAATATCCCCTCAGTTCAGTCATGTTCCAAAGTTGTACAGATTTCATTCATGATCATGAGAACTCGTTCTTGAATCCAGAAGTTTAGCAGTAGTAGAGTTGGGATAGTATTATTCTATTTGATCAGATTATGTATTCATGGGGATTAGATCAGTAGGATTGAACAGTACGAGCTAAAAACTTAAGTTTATTGACTCAAAATTTAGCATGAAGGTGTGAATGTGATATTAGCAATATATGAGAAAACAGAATCAGATGATGTGTGTAGTAAGACAGGCAGGTATTGAACAGAATATAGGTATATGATGGTAGATTAAGTACCTAAGCCAGGCCCTCAGATTTCAGTAGTAGAGCCAGTATGTATAGAAAGCAGTAAGGGAAGACAATTCCAGACCCATTCTCATCTCAGTACAGAGTTTTTCACTTCAGCTATCACGAAACCAACTCAGGCATTGCATACCAACTCTATGGTCACGAACCATGCTCATGTATCTCTTTTTCCATAATCATGTATGAATTCAATTTCCAGCATAAGGAGTCCCTTTTACTCCGCAGTACGAGTCATGTTCCATGAGCACAATCTACTTTCACACACTTTCCATGGGATTATCTGCGCCTTTAGTTCCCAGTATAAGGGGTTCAGTTCCAGCTCCCTCAGTATTACGAATCATGTCCCATGAGTACAAAAACTCTAGACTCAGGTCATGCAACTCATGACTCATGTAAGCATATCATGCTTTCCAGTATACTTAGCTTCCATGACTCATTCTATGCCCCTACAGATCAGATATATTTAGACTACGTCATGTATATCCTTAGTTCAGACCTTATTAGTATATCCAAACTATGGATATTTTATTACTCAAGTTTTAGTCATGTGTCAAGTTTAGTTTGTATCTATTCATGTTTCAGGTCCTCCTGATTTACTCCTCCAGTTAGCTCTCCTTATGGAATAGTGTAGTGATGAGCAGTTATTTAGATAAGAGAAGATTGTTGCATGCTTACTTTGCACGAGGGTGTAATTGTGAAGATAGGCTTGATTGTCATGATAAATGTGCAAGTAAACATCTAGCAAGAGGTTGTATTTAGAAGTTGGGAAAGTACAAAGTGTAAGTGTACATTTAGATTCTTAACTTATGTCAGTCCCCAGCATGTAGCCATCAAAAACTTGGTTGCCAACTTAATTATAGTTTCAGTATCCAGCACTCAGTGATCAGTGTTCAGTCCTTGAATTTAGTACTTCAGGATCAGTCTAAAACTCAGTTACAGTGATAGTTCAGAAATCAATATTCAGTAAAGGACTTAGATAGTCCTACAGAACCATGGCTTCAGCTACTAGTTACTTAGCCTTAGAATTCAGTACTGTTGTACTAGCTATAGGCTTAGTTATAATGTCATCTTCAGTTAGTAACCAGATTTGAAACTCAGTTCAGTTCCAGACATGCTTGACCATAGCATTCAGGTTGTCAGTACTCAGTTATTAGTGTTTCAGTATCCCAGTTTATAGAATACCTCATAGCCATGTCGTACGCTTGGTCTCGCATTTGCAAATAATACAGACTTCATGAATCCATTCTCAAATACCTCATTCTACTCAGTTAGTCCTTATCTCCTATGCATAAAACTCAAAAATCTTAGCCCAACTATTCAGACTAAGTATAGTTTATCTTTGCAGATCCAGTATTCAACTATCAGTTATTTAGTTAATCAGATAAGTTAGTATATTTATGCACTCGTGTTCAGCTCAGTTCATGTATCATGTCTCAGTTTCAGATCCTAGCTATTCAGTCATGACTTAGTTCCTAGGTGCCTTGTGCATCACCTCAATTCCCCTCAGTAGTTCAGCCAAGTCAGTATTTTTTGAGGGACATAGTGTCCCAAGGGGGAGATACATCATACCTCTAAACTTTCATGACATAAACATGCTGCTCTCTTTTCTTTTGATGAATCCAGTTTGGAGAAGGGGTACTCATAAGTTAACCCTCAAACTCCAACTTCAATCGTATGCCATGTTTTTAAGATTCAATTCAGATCATGATATTCGGTATATCTACCACATCCCAGACTCAGTTATGTTCCCATGTTTCTGATCATGCACATGGAGTAATTAATCTCAAACTTATCGGTATTTTCAGTTCAACGTAATAGTTTTTCTTAAACTTACTCGTTCTCATGTTCATATTTCAGTACCAAACTTGGAATTCAGTGCCATGTTCAGTTTTCAATTTTCAGTAAGTTTAGTCATGAATTCATGCATCAGATATGCGTGATCAGCTCATCAGTACTTTCAATAATGCATTCACGTATCATGTCCGTCATATAATCATGCATCAGATATGCATGGATTCAGCCTTTCAGTTGTGCATCAGATATGAATTCTCATTTTAAGAAAACTAACTTTATTAGAATCCTCAGTCTTATATTGATGAATCAGCTTCCCATGCATCAGATATGCATGTTCAGTATATTGTGCTCAGCTTTCAGTCATGTCAGTCATGAACCCATGTTTCAGTAGTGTATGTCTTGTACGTACTTCGTCTTATCATCTCTCCCACCTCAGTTAATTTCCATTCGAGGACGAATCTTCCCAAGAAGGAGATATTGTAATACCCCGCATATTTCTAAGCTAGGAGACGAACCATTTTTCCTACATATGAAACCTCCTATCCTGTGAGTAGAATTTTAGAGCATGACTTATAATGAGTATCCTAGTGATAATATAGCTTATGATGCATTAATCATGTTCATATGAGTCACTTAAGGTAATACAAGCTAAGAGTTTTTGAATCCATCAAGTTTTAGTGTTCGATTTCGTAAGGGTCATATTTGAACAAGTATAACTCGATGTTAATATGGTATTTCTGCATATTTGTACCCACCAAATTGTAGATAATCGAATTATCTTTCCAACTATACCAATTTCGCCTTAATCCAATACCCGAGCAAAAAGTTATGCCCATTTTTGTGAGAGACAGTACGGGTATGCGATTGGTTAGGCGCCACCCAACCAAACTTAGGTGATTGGTTAGGCACCGCCTAAGTCAGTTCCAAGTGCCAAAAACACTCCGTTTTGAGTTATTTTGAGGGTAATTAAGTCTTTTAACACTCCTTACACGTACCTAAACTTAACCCTACGAAATTTATAGCTTCTAAACACATTACAACCCTATTAACATCTCAAAGCTCATCATCCAAGAGCACCATAGGAGAAAAGCAACTAGGGTTGCACAATCAAGCTTGAAGATCAAATTTCAAGAAAATTCCTCCGTCAATCATCAAGAACCTCCCTTCCAAGGTATGCGTAGTGTTCATCTATGGATCCAATTCGTTCATAGAGCTCAAGAATCATGCTTTTAAATGTTATTTTGTGAACTTTTTGTGGTGATATGAGTATGTACATATTGATGATTGTTGTTTATGTTTCAAGATGATATCTAAAGGTATTTTCATGGATTATATGTGGTTGTTAGTTGAAAAGCATGAACTTTAGGTGGTTTGATATGATGCAAGTATGAAATCCACCTATGCCTTAAAGAATGCATGGAAGGTGTTCGATAAAATGCCTAGTATGTTAGAACTTCATATTTACATGATTTCATGATATCTAAATAACAAGTTCATGTTAGCCATACACTCCAATATGAATTTCCATGCAAATTATGTGTTGTTATTGTTGTGGTATAAAGCATGTATGATAATAGAGATATAAATTATGTACACAAAATATATCCATGATTTTCCTATCAAGTTTGAGATGTTGAATAAATACATGAAGTATAATATCCCCAAATCATTACAATATGAACTAAATGTTACATGTTGCCGTTCCCTTATGCTTGAATGGTTTTCATGCCATTGCTATGAATAGTATATGTTGTTGGAATGCCCATGATATTAGAATATGAGATTTATGACTTGATTATAAGCATTACTATTCATGATAGATATTATGATGACCATGTACTTCATGAAATCCCCCACTCATGTATTATGGATTGTTATTGATGGTCGTGTACTCAAGAAATTCAAGTTATTTCAGTTTCCTTCCATCGATTCCTGGGGGTACTTGTACCCAAAAAATATAGTTGTGTGCCTAGAGCCATATCATGTTTTCATGATACTCTCAGTCAAGCCATAATCTATAGAATTCAGCCAGTCATGTGACTCAGGAAAACTCAGAAATCTCAGTAATCTCAGTAGTCCAGTAATCTCAGTAATCTCAGTGCTCAGTAACCTCAGTATTCACAGTCAATCTCAGTAACTTCAGTACTCTCAACCAGTCCTCAGAAGTCAGTACATTCCATCAGTCATCGGAATCCAGTAAACTTAGTTTAGCTCCTCTAAACAATACCACTAGTATCAGTCCAGTTAATCAGTATCAGTTCAGCTAATCAGTTCAGTTCAGCTTAGTTATTCAGTTCAGTGTCCTTCAGATAGGAGTAGAAGTTAGCACTGAGTGAACCCAAGGATGGGAACTCACCTACCAGTTCAGGGTGTGATTCTTCGCAATCATCCTTGTGTTTCAGAACTATGTAGCCAGCATAGGTTGAGACATCTTAACATGTCAGATTAGGGTTGATGAGGTGGATTAACCTATCAGTTTAGGGTTCCCACCTTTCTCATTTGAGTACCTGCCAGTATAGGGTTCTCACAGCTGTCCTTTGATAACGCCCAAACTACAGCTCTCGTAAGAGTGTAAGCGGTCGCTGTCAAATATAGAACCCAACTGGGTTGGGTGTCGAATCCCACAGGGAATACTTGGTCACTAAGTGTTGCAATTATTAGTAGACTGTTGATCAAAAATTCCACGGAAAAAGGGGGATTGGATTGTGGCGTGAATTAATGCTATCAAAGTAACAACAGAATGCTTTGTGTAGTAAGATTTAATCACAGAGAGAAATAAGTTAGGGTTATGTCCACCTTATGAGTTCTACGTATCTATTAACTATTAGTAATGCGGAATTCAGACATGCATGCACTTATAGAGATTCGTAATCTAATGGTAAATCCTAGTGTTTCTCAACCATCAAGGATTATTTCACTTTAACTCTCTCGAGCTTAAAGTGTATAACTAACGGTACAAATTCTCCAAGAAGTTAACCCAGTTACGGCACTAACGTGTAAATAGGGGTTGGTAGCCCTATTTCCTTGTCACACTCTCTTTTCCAAACACGTAACTTTTCTCTCGAACAAGTTAATGCTATAATGGCGTATTCTATATGTTTGCAACCACAAGAATTTAATTAAAAGAAAGAGAGTAATGATATAAGTAGCATACGCATCAAGAATTCACAAACTCATAGTAATAGATAGTATATCAAAAGGCTTCCATAACCCTAACAGAGAAGTTTAGCTACTTATGATTGTAAAGGAAAACAATGAAGACATCATCATCATCATACCAAAACGATAACAATCTCACGATGGGTATGTATTGGCATCACTATGAGAATGACGTGATTTCCTCTCTAGCCGTTCTTGTAGCATTTTTTCTCCGCCTCAACTTACAAAATCTGTAAACTGAATAAAATAAAAGTGATCGAATGAATCAATTTGTCAATGCTGAAAAATTCAGCAAAATAGGGTTTTTATAATATCCTTGTCCTAGTCCTATTAAGTTATTGCTGTACCCCTAAGTATTTCAAAATACTGCTTTTACCCGGGACAATTTCTCCATGCGTCACATTCAGTCCATAAGCTTCCAAAAGTTGCCTTCCCTCTTCTGTGAAGTTTTTCTTTGCTGCCCAAAGGTCCACAAAGTGCTGAAATCTTCATCATTAATACCTGAAAACATGCTAATCACGTAGGTTAGCTCACTTACAGCAAAATGGACTAAAAGTGCAGGAATTATATATTTTATCCTCAAAACTTATCTATAACATGGGTAAATTATGGTGTTTAGGCGTGTAAATACACCCAACATCATCCTTACTAGTGGCGCGGTATTGACACCCCTCTAGTCAGGGCAGAGATTGGACCCCAGCTTAGCTATTATAGCGTATTTGGGGCATGTCAGTTAGATAACTATTTCCCACAGTTTCAGTTACAGATTTCAGGACTGTTAACTATAGCTACCCAGTCTCAGTAAAGAACTCATATAGTTCTTCAGATTTCAGTATATCAGGACTGTCAGATATAGTCAACTCAGAAATAGAATTGAACTCAGATAGTTTCCTTCAGATTTATGGACTGTCAGATACAGTCACTTATGCTATCAATCACAATAGTTATCAGAACTCATGCTATCAGTACTCAGCTTCTGGAATGTCAGATACAGTCAATCAGAGCAGTTGTTCATAATTCGAACTGTCAGAAACAATCATTCCTTTATCAGTAATATAGTATCAGTCTCCCAGTATTCAGTAATACAGTATCAGATCCATCATTTATTAGTGATTTACATATCAATATCAGTAAACTCAGTCTTTCAGAATCTCATTATCAGTACACTCATGTTGTCAGTATTCAGACTCAGTAGTCAGTATCTCCACGAGTTCAGTTACAGTTACGTATGTATGTATGTACTCTCACGTTCATATCAGTCAGTATTGTTCATGCATATAACCCTTTGTATTTAGCCTACCTCACTCGTATACTTAGTACATTCAGTCGTACTGACGCATTCACGCTATGGTGTTTTATTTGAAGCCATAGGTACAGAGACACGAGTTTCAGAGTAGCAATAGCATTGCAGATTTCAGTAGTCAGTGCTTCTCTTCATTCGAGGACAATATTATTATTACTTTATTACAGTATTTCAAATTAGTTTTTCAATTCATGGAGTTAGTTGGAGACATGTTCCTTCAACTCATTATTCAGTTCAGTTAGAGGCTTTCGGACTAGATGTCAGATTAGATGTTCAGACTTCAGTATTTATGTTCCTTTTTGGTATTGTTATACTATGTTTTTCAGATATGTATCAGTATTGAACCTTATGGCCTTACAGTTCATGTTTTCACATATTTTATGAGATAATATGTAGTTTACAGGTACAGATATCAATCATGGGTTAGCTTGTGGTCCTTCGGGGTCATGAGCACCGTGTAGCATTTCGGTTCAGAAAATCAGGGCGTTACAAAAGGCTTACAATTTTATTCAGATTATGCTTTACAGAAAATTAATAGTTACAAATTTTAGCTTTCAGATTTCAGACATAGAAGTGAGTCCTTTCTACACTTAGACAGTATGATTTAAAGGCAGAGTATTAGCACAGGTTTCAGAACTAAATGTTATGACTCACTAGATTTATAAAGTATGATTTGCTTCGTATTATTTCTGATTTTCAGTATTTCAGATATTCTAGCTTATGTGAGTCATTTACATTTAGCATGCATTGTTTTATAAATTATGATGATGAGATGATGTTTTACTTATGCTTTTCACCCCCATATACTCATTACATCCTCAAAGTACTGATCCACATATATGTCTATGTGCTACATTGTCTCATAATGTATGTTTAGGTGCTCAGTTTTAGCAGCGTAAGTAGTTCAAGCATCTCCATGTATATTCGACATTTGGTGAGTCCTCATAGTCCAGGGACTTTGTCATTTAATTTATTTTCAGCTTATCAGTTTAAATGATTCAGTATTCTTTTCAGATAGTTTAAGTCAGCCGGGGGTTTGTCCTAGTGACTCTCTAGATATTAGTAGTAGAGGCTTGTCAGACTACGAGACATTATTCAGACTTACAGCATTGATTTTCATACATTACATTCCGATTATTCTTAGCTATCTCAGACAGTTTTCTATATTTAGTATGACTTTTATGTCTATATTTCCATTATTATGAGATTCAGATTGAGTAGAAGGCAGACAGGGTTAGATTAAGGCTACTCATAGTCTTAAGCACCATGTGACATATTGGGATCAGATTTTGGGGCGTTACAGTATATATATATATATATATATATATGCGAAGGACAGAAATACTAACAAGGTACAAAACCATACCAAAATTTGAGGTCATAAGTGTAGAGCATATAATAATACAAACTAAATCTAAAGTACATGATCGATCTCTTAAAACATAAATAAAGACATTCAAAAAGATAAGAAGAGGTCTAGGGTTGACTATGATGACATAAAGCAAATAGTACCTCGAATATCTCCAATAAACAACACGTCTCAACCTCTTTATGTCGTACTCATGTCAGGATCCTCCCCAATGGGGAATAGAGAGATAAGTACAGTCAGTTCACTTGTACTTAATTGATATCATAGGCCGCTTGAGCAAAGCGTAAAATAACATGAGTAGAGAAAACAATGACCACACTACCTACAAGCAGAAAAGTCTTAAACAGTGGCTCACACCCTATCCACAAGAAATTCTAATATATCAATACTGAAAAGAACAAGTACAAATACACACAAAGAGTATGTAGAACCAAACACAGGTCAAAGAAACTAAAGAAATCATGAAAGATGCATATGCAATGCAATGAGAATGATATGAATTGTGAAAGTCACATGACTCTCTGTATATACCCACCGAGATTGTAGCTCTCAGGTAGGACCCATGGGGAGTTCGCAACCTATATACTATAACATATATCTCAATATCTCAACCCACCTCTCTGACTTATGTTCATGGAGAGGGTTTCAAAAAAAATGTCTCATTTTTTTTCAAAAATAATATCCCTCAATGATACTAGTATCTCATCAATATATATGTATGGGATGAGGATGTAATGCTCAAAATTAACTCATATGAAGCTATCACATCCATCCAATACGTAGCCCAGAATCAACTCTGTCATGACCCAAACTAGGGTCTGGCCATCATGGGTATCTTAAGCCCACCATGGACCAGAGACCACCCCCCTCGCCTAACCTTATGAGTACAAAAAGAATAATAATGTGGAAGCCAGTTAAATAGTCATAAGAAGATAAATAGATAACTCAAGAAGCTAAAAGTCAAAACAATAACCAGCCTACATTTTTCCACAAAAGCCTCTAAAACTATAACAACTTCAAAGTTGGTACATGCACCCGACTATGACCAAAAAGAATCCAAAAGTACTATGTTAATAAAGATAGAAAAATAAAATAATAAGGCCTTCTGAAGGATGGAGTCTCACCACTCCATAGTAACTCAACAGACGTGCTAATCCACCTACCACTGAACATGAGAAACTAAAAATTCTTTGGATCCTACATTATGAAATTATGTAGCATCCTAGGACAGTCAGTAGGATAAGCACTGACATATAACTCAGGAAAAGTGATAACATAATGCCATGTCCAAAATCAGTCAAAATCACATGCACATATTCATATATACATATATAAGATGTTGGGATAGGGTAAGGGTCATAAACATGAAAGTTTAAAAACATTAACCTGGACTTTGTATCTCGATCCATCCTAAAGGCACCCATGGTCTATATTGGTCCATCTCTCCCAACTGAAAGGGCCTCGGTGCATGTTAACCGTATGAACCGAGGGAAAAATAAATCCACCATGGGCATTAGCCATCCCAAATATATGGATATCAAGTTTGTCTCAAGCACACAGTCATCTAGACCCCCAGTGACGACAAACGTGATTTCTAATATTTGTAGCCCTAGGACTTACACCTTCACGGTGAGCTACACAATCCCCTTTAGGCCTAAATTAAAATCACTTTGCATATAATTCAAACCATTAACCCAGGAGAAATTTATTAATTAATTTACTACTTGGTATAGTGATACAAATATGCTTGCAAGATAAATTAAACATGTCGAACCAATCCACATAATCATATTGACTCCCAAGTTTAATTTAAATTCAAAACCAAGGCTACCAAGGCAATCCAAATTCATTTTTATTTCCATTTATCCATTAATGTAATGCATTGGGTTCAAAATCAAGTTAAACCATGCAATTTGTTGTCACGACCCGAGGCTACCCCCTAGTTGCGACAATGGTGCTTATGATCCCGAAAGACCACAAGCTAACCCATGAACTAGTACCTGCTGTGAGAACTGAAGAATATGGTAATAAAATACACATGTGAAGAATTAATTAAATAATGCCAAAGATTTTAAGTACTAAGATTAATACAACAAAATTCTCAAGTCTAAAATATAAATGAACATACTGAAAATCTGACTGAAAAGATTAATTAATCAACTGACTGTCTAAAATGTCTGAAAACCTCTAAAACTAACTGAAAAGAGTTGATGGGACAGGCCCCAACTAACTCCAAATGACAACTGAAAGAAAATATTAAAATACTAAAGTAAACTGAAACCACCATGTCCTCGATAGATAAGGACTCACCACGACTACTGCTGATGCTAGGCTAAACTATCTACGTATGATTAGGAGCCTGAGTATACGAACCTATGACATTAAACATCATAGCGCAAGAAAAGAGTATGAGACCAGTACTTTAAATATATTGGTATGAGAAATGAGGTTAGACTGATATGCATGAGTTCATGTGCATGAATAATAATTGACTGAATGAGTATCATGGAATTAATGAATATAAATACATGAAAACTGTAAAATTTGAGAATGCATGACCAAGCATAAAACATGTTCTGAAATGTCTGTAAACTAAAGTATTAAAATACTGATAATTGAATTCTATGGTCAAACAAACTTGAAACTGGATTCTACACTGAATACTGGACTGAGACTGTGGGAGCTATCATCTAACTAACATGCCCTGATCTAAGCTAATTGGGGTCCAACCTGTGACCCCAGTTGGAAAAGTGTCAGTACCATGCCACGGGTACTAAAAATGGTTATGTGGACCACTAAAGTGAAGTCCCAAGGAACTAAAGAGTCACCCTCTACTGGAAGCTGCCCTGGTAAGATATGTGTCAACACTCAACTGGCAGGTTAATGTCTCAAACTTATGCAGGCTACATAGTTTTGGAATACATGGATTGCTACTAATAGTCACACCCTCTACTGGTAGGTGATCCCCCATCCCTGGGTTCACTCGGTGCTAAATCCTACTCCCACTATCGGTGCTAAATCCTACTCCCACTAAACAGACTCAGATTACTGAACTGGTCTAAGTATAACTGAATATAATAACTGACTGAATGAATAATGCTCATACATATCTGAAACCATTCTGAAAGATACTGAGACTAAGTAAACAGCTATGTTCGGGTATTCATAGCCCCCAACACTGAATAGAAGTATCAATAAGGACATATATAGCTTTACAAATCATAATAGGGATCATTGTTCAAAATTCATCTCTTAGGCATTTCATCAAACACACAAGGGTCATGAGTTAAAGCATGGGAATAGTTAAAATATATGATAATAGCATGATTGCAATACTAAAATCATGGGTTAAGGATTTAGCATCGGAATAATCATCATTCAAACGTGTCAAGGGATAGTTGCAACGAAATCACATGGTAAACATGATTCAAAATCAAAGTTCATATGAGCTTTATGGATATAATTCTTAATAACATATAAAAACAAAAATTTAAACTTAAAAACAGATTCATGGACTCCATGGATAAAAAGGGTTCATGAATGAACATCAAACATACCTTAAGGCTTTAATCTTGAAAGAGAATTACTTTTATTGAACGTTCTTGGATTGGGAAACACAAATTCTTGGTCTTCTTGAAGGAAAGATGATTGAACTTGATGAACTTTGGGAAAGGATAGGTTTTAATTTAGAGAGAAATTGAGGAATTTGGGCATATAATATCGTAACTGAAGGTTAATCCTGTGTTATTACGAATTAGGATGATGGGAAAAGACAAGACTGCCCCTCTGGAATTTAAATTCGTAACTGGAACATCGAATTGAGCATCACCTCGATGCGATGAACCCCTCATTGCTATACCCACCACGACGTGATACAATTGCAGTGATGTTCTAGAAATAAAATCCAAACGTGCCTCAATCCTTGTCTGAAAAATCTAAAACTTCCCCGAGACATGCTCTTTACACCCCTGAACCTAAATTAACAGAAAAACTTACGTCTCGTGGTCAAAAAGGTCACTTTAAATATCATATTATTTAAGAGGCCAAAAATAAAACTAAGTCCCCAACACTTAGTTAAATTTTCAAGTTCTAAGCCTCATATGCAGGCACTATGAGCTGAAATGAGCTAAGACTAATATGAGGTATTACAATATCTCCCCCTTAGAAACATTGGTCCTCGAATACGACTAATTATGCTGAGAATGTTGAGGGAACTGAAATGACATACTAAAAATGCATAACTGAAAACATGGTTACATAACTGAGTCTAAAACATGATACATGACAGAACTAATTTGTGAATGAATGCAATGATAGGAAGATGATTATATAGCTAGAATTGAGAATGAAAAAAAGATAATCTAAGGAAAATTGTTACCTTAAATGGAGTCTAAGTTTACAGAGAAAAGATGACGGTACCTGGTACGTATGTCTGCTTCTACTTCCCAAGTGGCTCCCTCAACGGATTGATTCCGCCAAAGAACTTTGACCAATGGAACTTCTTTGTTCCTCAGTTTACAAATCTGACAATCAAGGATTTCAACTAGGATTTCTTCGTAAGAAAGGTTGTCTTGAACATCCGTACATTTTAAAAGGACTACTAAAGATGAGTCGCTAATACACTTGTTTAACAAAGAGACATAGAACACTGGATGCACTGATGCTAAATATGCAGGCAACTCGATCTTATAAGCTAGTTTTCCAAAGCGGATCAAGATTCTGTAAGGGCCAACATATCAGGGACTGAGCTTCCCCTTCTTGCCAAACCTCTTCACTCCCTTTATGGAAGAGATTTTCAAATAGACTAAGTCACCAATCTCAAACTCAAGATCTCTTCTTCTCACATCTGCATAGGATTTCTGTTGGCTTTGGGCTGTCTTAAAACTCTCTAATTAACTGAACTTTCTCCATCATAACAAATACTGAATATGGCCCTATCAAAGTAGTTTCACCTACTTTAAACCAACCAATATCTCCCTCTTGGAAACATTCATCCTCTAATGAGACTGGTTAAGCTAAGAATACTTAGAAAATGAGATTATATACTGATATGCACAACTTAAACATGACTGAATCTTGAAGCATAACACATGACCGAACTGATTTCATAAATGTAAGAATGACATGAGAATGATATACAGCAGGAACTAAGTATGAAGTAGAAAGAATCTAAGGAAGACTATTACCTTAGGCTGAGTCTTAGTTTACAGAAAAGAGATGAGGGTACTTAGTTTGCATGTCTACTTCTGCTTCCTAAGTGGCTCCCACATTAGAATGGTTTCGTTAAAGAACCTTGACAAAGGAAACTTCTTTGTTCCATAGTCTGCGAATCTGACGATCAAGAATTTTGACAGGAACTTCTTCGTAAGAGAGATTGTTCTGTACATCTACACTTTATAAGGGGACTACAACCACTGGGTCACCAATATACTTCTTTAGCAAAGATACGTGAAATACTGGGTGCACTGATGCTAAGTATGCAGGAAACTCAAGTTCATAGGCTACCTTTTCGAAACGGCTTATACCGGGGACTAAGCATCCCCTTCTTATCGAACCTATTTACCCACTTCATGGAAGAGATTTTCAAAAAAACTAAGTCACCAATCTCAAACTCAAGGTCTCTCCTCCTCACATCACCATAGGATTTCTATCGGCTTTGGGTCGTCTTAAGCCTTTCCCTAATCAACTAAACCTTCTCTAAGGCATCAAATACTAAATCAGACCTTATCAATGTGGTCTTACCTACCTCAAACCTTCCAATAGGAGATATACACCTCCTTTTATAAAGAGTCTAAAATGAACCCATCTGAATATTGGAATGATAGTTGTTATTATATGCGAACTCAATCAAAGTTAAGTGATCATCCTAGCTACCTTTAAAATGAAGGACACATGCTCTCAAACATGTCTTCTAGGATCTGAATGATCCTCTCTGCTTGACTATCCATATGACGATGATAGGCTATACTAAAGTGAACTTGGGTACCAAGACCCTTTTGGAAGGCTTTCCTAAAGTGAGAGGTAAATTGAGTACCTCTTTAAAAAATGATAGACAATGGAATACCATGACCCCTAACCAACTCTCTAAGGTAGAGCTTGGCATAATCCTCAGTTGAATATAAAGTATGGACTAGTAGGAAATGGGATGACTTGGTCATCCTATCCACAATGACCTAAATCAAATCATGTTGATGATGAGTATGAGGTAAACCCATCATAATATCCATGTTCACTTCCTCCAACTTCCAAGTGTGATTACTAAACTCCTGCACAAAACCATTAGGCTTTTGATGCTCAATCTTAAATTTTTCGCAAGTAGATCACTTAGCTACAAATTCTGCAATATCTCTCTTCATCCTACTCGACCAATAAATTTCCCACATATTACGGTACATCTTAATGTCCCCTAGATAAATAGAGTAACGCGCACCATGCACTTCAACAAGAATCCATTGTCTCAAGTCATCTACACACGGTACATACAGTCTTCTCTGGCAATGCAACACACCATCTCCCCCTTGAGAGAAAACCTATACTTTCTGATATCTGACAAAATCCTTCTACCTATCCAAACTAGAATCCATATCTTATTTTTCTTTCACTTCGGCAACCAAAGAGAATTCCAAACTATTTTGCACCCACAAACTACCAGCAGTAGAATCAACCAAACGGATGCCTAGTCTGGCAAGCTGGTGAACTTCCTAAACTAGCTTCTTCTTTTCATCCTAACATGAGTCACACTACCCATGGACAATCTACTAAGGGAATCTTCCACTACATCGGCCTTGACTGGATCACATAGAACACTAATGTCGCGTAGTCTTTCAACAACCCTAAACGACCTCTTCTGGCGTAAGTTCAAATCCTTCTATGAGAATACATACTGCAGCTCTTGTGGTCTATAAACACATCAACATGCACCCTATACAAATAAATCCCCTAAATTTTCAAGGAAAACACAATAGCTGCTAACTCAAGATCATAGGTAGGATAATTCTTTTCATGGGGTTTAAGTTGTCTAGAGGCATAGGCTATAACCTTACCCTTTTGCATCAAAACACACCCAAACCAACTTTGGAAGCATTATAATAAACAACAAACCCATCTGAACCATCTAGCAAGGTCAAAACTGGAGCTGAGGTGAGTCGAGTCTTCAAATCCTAAAAACTCTTCTCACAAGAATCTAACCGTTGGAACTTGACTTTCTTATGAGTCAATCTGGACATGGGGGATGCAATAGATGAAAACCCTTTGAAAAATCATTCGTAATAGCCAACCAAACCCAAGAAACTCCTGATATATAATAGAGAGATGGGTTTAGGCCAATTTTTTACGGCTTCGATCTTTTGAGGATCAACTCTAATGCCATCACAGGAAACAATGTGACCAAGAAAAGCTACTGACCTTAGCTAAAATTCGTACTTGATGAAATTGGCAAACAACTGATGGGCTTTAAGAGTCTATAATACTATTCTGAGGTGGTCTGCATGATCATTTTCATTACGGGAATGGATAAGAATATCATCAATAAAGACTATAAAGAACATATCCAAGTACTATTTGAACACTCGGTTCATCAAGTCCATAAAGGCTACTGGGATGTTTGTGAGGCTAAAGGACATGACTAGAAACTCGAAGCGACCATACCAAGTTTGGAAAGCTATTTTTGGAATGTCACATTCTCTTACTCTGAGCTGATGATAGCCGGATCAGAGGTCTATCTTAGAAAATTAACTGGCACCTTGAAGTTGGTTGAACAAGTTATCTATTCTAGAAAGTGGATATTATTCTTGATTGTGACTTAATTCAACTGACGGTAGTCGATGTACATCCTAAGGAAACCGTCTTTCTTACGCACGATTAGGACTGGTGCACCCCATGGGGAAATGCTGGGCTTGATGAATCCCTTATCTAGGAGTCTTTCAACTTTTCTTTCAATTCTTTGAGTTTGGTTGGAGCCATTTTGTATGGACGAATAGAAATAAGCTGAGTATCTAGAAGAAGGTCTATTCTGAAGTCAATTTCCCTTTCGGGAGGGACCCCAGGAAGATCTTCAGAGAACACATCTAGAAATTTCTTTGCTACTAGAACTGACTCGAGATTGGGAGTCTCGAAACTAGAGTATTTGAACCGCACAAGATGATAGACACATCCCTTAGATATTATTTTCTACGCTCTAAGGTATGAAATAAGTTGACCCCTAGTCGTTGTGGTACTACCCCCCACTCAAGGACTGGTTTATTTGGGAACTAGAAGTAAACAACTCTATTTCTATAATAAACTGAAGCATAGCATGAATGAAGCCAATCCTACCAATAATGACATCAAAATTCATCATCTCTAGTTCTATAAGGTCTACTGATATAACTTTCTGAGACACTGTAATTAGGAAGTTCCTATATACCCGTCGAGCTACAATAAACTTACCTACTGGAGTAGATACTGAGAAAGGCTCTGTTAAGGTTTCAAAACCTACTCCAAAGTTGACCGCTATATAAGGGGTTACAAAAGAAAGAGAAGCTCCAGGGTCGAGCAAATCATAAACATATAAACGAAATACTTGCAAAGTAACAATAACCACATCAGGAGAACTTTCCTGATCTTGTCGAGACTGAAGTGCATAGAGCCTATTTGGGTGCTGCCCATTGGTGGCATGAGAAACATCACTCTGCAGAAATAGCCGACCAAAATGACCTAGGGATGATTGTACTGACTCTGCGGACCTACTTGTGGACATTCCTTAATTCTATGGCCAGGATTTCCATACCCAAAGAATACATTGCTGCCAGCTATGCAAGCACCCTGGTGGTTTCTACCACATTTTCGGTAAAGAGGATTTGTTCGAGAACTGTTCACACTACCCTGAGACTTAGAGCCTAGCGCCCTATCCTTATTGTCATTCCTAAATTTGGGCATTGGTGCACTAGCCGAAGACAGAGTTGGGACCAAAGATTTTGGGAGGAACTGAGGATAGTTACCACCCTCTAACTTTGGCTAAGTGAAATTAAAGATACCTATTTTAGCCCTCTAGTTCTCCCCCTCTCTCTCCTTAATCTTTTTATTCTCTATCTGCTGAGCATGGACCATTAACCTCTCTAAGTCCATCTCTTTGATAAATATCATGATCATACACTCCTTGACCACACTATCAGATACCCAGACACAAACTCACTTATCCTAGACCTATTATCAACTATTATATAAGGAGCATACCTGGCAGCTGAGTAAACTTGAGAGAATACTCTTTCACATTCATGTTTCCCTGTTTTAGATTAATAAACTCTAACACCTTATCCTCCCTCATCACCAAGGGAAAAATCTATCTAAGAAGGATGATGAAAAATCCTCCCATTCTATAGGCCCAACCTTTGCGCCTGTATCCCCTTTCCACTACTTAAACCAATTATGTGCTACATCTTGTAACTGGTAAGAAGCCAGTTCATCATTCTCACTGGAAGTCACCCCCATAATATTTGTTACCTTTTATACCATGTCTGGGAATTCCTGTGGATCATCTTCAAACTTAGATCCTAAAAATGGAGGAGGGTTCATTCAGGTAAAGTCTTGAGTCTTGGCTGCGGCAGTATTGGCTACTGGGCTGGCCTGAACAGCAGTTGGCCACATATTTTGGGCTACTATAGAGTGACATAGAGTGGTGAATGAAGCTATGCACTCTGCATGAGAAACATGCTCATTCAGGGGATCTTCCTGCATGGACGGAGGTGCTGGCTGGTTTCTGTTCTTCTTTCGTTAGTCTTTCTGGGAGGCATAGTTTGTAAACGGAAGGAAAAGTTGAATTAGATAGAGATTTTAAATTGAGATCCTTTTCATTCACATGATATGAACACTGAAAGAGGGGAAAATTTTTCTAAAACGTCTTGTAGCCTCTTGCCCATAAGTGTGGCGCATAATACACCCATGCACAAGACTCTACTCAATACGACTTTCAGACTCCCTAGGATGCATTAAAACCTTAGGCTCTGATACCAAGTTTGTAACAACCCGGGAGTACACCCTAGACGCCACACGGTGCTTACGGTCCCATGAGACCACAAGCTAACCCATGAGCTGGTACCTGTTATGAGCACTAAATAAAACTGATAAACATATGCAGAATTTCAACTGAAATGCCATAAGGTTTTAATAATTAAAATTAATACTGAATCATGGTTTAAAACGTCTGGAAACATATTGATAAGAAAACTGATAATAATAACTTAAAAACTAAACAACTATTTGTACTAGTCTAAAAGCCTCCAAACTGTCTGACTGTGGAGTTGATGGGACAAGCCCCCAACTAACTTCAACTGACTAAATAACTAGACTAAGATAACTAGTTCTTGAATGAAGAAGACTCACCATAGCTGCTGCTGTTGATGCACTAGAAAGTCTAACTACGATCGGGAATACAAGCGTCTAAACTGATAATGTAAGACATCATAGCGCAAGAAAAGAGTATGTGGTCAGTACTTTTAAATGTACTGGTATGCTAAACGAGGTAAGGTTGATATGCACGGATTCATGTTCATGAGTAATAACTGACCGAATGTATAGTATGAGGGACTGAGTAATAATGCATGAAGCCTTTAATGATCGAGAATGCATGACCACGCATAAAACAAGTACTGAAGTAGCATGTAAACTGAGATACTGAAATATGATAGCTATATAATTGGTAAACTATATGCTATGGTCATGCAAGACTGAACTGAATTCTGAATTGAGTACTGAAACTGAAACTATGGGATCTTTCATCTAACCAACATGACCCAATATAAACTAATTGGGATCTAACCTGTAACCCCAAATGGAAGGGTGTTAGTACCGTGCCACATATTACTAAAAATGGCTAGGTCAACCCTAATCTGGCAGGAAGACTCATGAAATATATATATATACACACATCAACCCTAAACTGGAAGGAAGACATATCAAACTACGTTGGTTATGTAGTTCTATAACTCAGGGACTGCTACTAAGGGTCACACCTTAAACTGGCAGGAATACCCCCATCCCTGGGTTTGCACTGACCATGTTAATTGACTGAGTATCACTACTCATGATACAATTAGGACCTTTCTATAACTACTGAAAATTAAGTAAACAGCTAAGTTTCAGGTATTATAACCCCCAGGACTCGATATCATTGCCAAAAGGACCATACCATAAATTTAAAGGCATAGCAAATAGTCAAAATTCAACTCTTACTCATCTTGACATTTTATCAAACACTTGAAAGGCATAACCTTGTACATAGGAATGAACAACATGCTAGCATATCATGACTTTAACATTAAATTCACAATTTAGGGTTTCAACATGATATTTACATCAATCAACATACACATTAGTTTAATCCATGTGAAATTCATACATTCTTAACTTAACACCCAAACAAAAAAATAACATAGACATAATACCATCTAAATCATGAGAACTCATAACTTAAGCTTTGAAAAAAGTCCTTGGACTCTAAGGGTTGGAAGGGACCCTTTGATGAACACTTAACATACCTTAGTAGTTGAATTCGTATGGGTTGTTGGCGATTTCTTGAAGCTTGAACTTGGACTTGAAGAAACTAGGGCTTTGTTCTTGAGAGAATATGTGAAAAGAAGAGTGAATTTCCCTCTTTTAGATCCTTAATTTTGTGTTATAGACCACTTGAGTAAGGGAAAAAAATCCAAATGCCCTTAATGATATGGATTTAAAATACTGAACGAAGCCACTCATCGTTGCGCGACCCCTAGTTGGGTCAAGTAGCTATTACAACGCAACCCCTGGCTGTGTGAAGTAGTTATTACAGCACGACCCTGAGCCTGGGTAAACTAACCCTCATGGCGCGGCCCTATCGCAATCCCCTACTATTTTGAACGTCCAAACTCACCCTTACGCTAGTCCAAAAAATCCAAAACTCACCCGAGATGACCTATAAGTAACCCTAATCATGAATCAATGTAGAAATCAGTATTTTAAGGCCGGGAAGGTCAAATTAAAGTTCATCAAAGTTTAGAGGCCAAAAATGATACTAAGTATTCAACACTTAGCTAAATTTTTTAGTCTTAGGCCTCTCATGTGCACTTTATGAGATGAATTGGACTAAGAAACATACGGGGCATTACAATATCTCCCCTTTGGGAACATTCATCCTCGAATGAGACTGCTTAAGATGAGAATACTGAGAAACTGAGATTATATACTGACATATACAACTGAAACATGACTGAATCTTAAAACATAACGCATGGCCGAACCGATTTCATGAATGTATGAATGACATGAGAATAATATACAGGTGGAATTGAGTATGAAGTAGAAAGTATCTAAGAATGAATATTACCTTAGACTGAGTCTTAGTTTGCGGAAAAAAGTTTAGGGTACTTGGTTCGTATGTCTTCTTTTGCTTCCCAAGTGGCTCCATCAACAAACTGGTTTCGTCAAAGAACCTTGACCAAGAGAACTTCTTTGTTCCTTAGTCTACGAATCTGACGGTCAAGAATTTTGACTAGAACTTCTTCATAAGAGAGACTGTTCTGGACATCTACACTTTCTAAGGGGACTATAACCCCTGGGTCACCAATATATTTCTTTAGAAAAGAGGCGTGAAATACTGGGTGCACTGATGCTAAGTCTGCAGGCAACTCAAGTTCATAGGCTACCTTTTTTAAATTGCTCAGAATTTTGTAAGGGCCAACATATTGGGGACTAAGCTTCCCCTTCTTACCGAACCTCTTTACCCCCTTCATGGGAGAGATTTTCAAATAAACTAAGTCACCAATCTCAAAATAAAGGTCTCTCCTCCTCACATTAGCATACGATTTCTGTCGGCTTAGGGTTATCTTAAGCCTTTCTCTGATCAACTGAACCTTCTCTAAGGCGTCAAATACTAAATTGGGTTCGATCAACACGGTCTCACCTACCTTAACCAACCAATAGGAGATATACATCTCCTTCCATAAAGACTCTCAAATTGAGCCATCTAAATACTGGAATGGTAGTTGTTATTATATGCGAACTCAATCAAAGGTAAGATATCATCCCAGCTACCTATAAAATTAAGGACACACACTCTCAACATGTCTTTTAGGGTTTGAATGGTCCTATCTGCTTGACCATTCATCTAAGGATGAAAGGCTATATTGAGGTGAACTTGGGTACCAATACCCTTTTGGAAGGCTTTTCTAAAGTGGGAGGTAAATTGAGTAGCTCTATCAGAAATGATGGACAGCAAAATACCATGCAACCTAACTAACTCTCTAAGGTAGAGCTTGCCATAATCCTCAGTTGAATAGAAAGTATGGACTAGTAGGAAATGGGATGACTTGATTATCCTGTCCATAATGACCCAAATCAAATCATGTTGATGATGACTACGAGGCAAACCTATCATAAAGTCATGATACAACTGGGACCTTTCTATAACTACTGAAAACTAAGTAAACAACTAAGTTTAGAGTATTATAACCCCCAGGACTCGATATCATTGCCAAAAGGACCATACCACAAATTTAAAGACATAGAAAATAATTACAATTCAACTCTTACTCATTTAGACATTTTATCAAATGCTTGAAAGGCATAACCTTGTACATGGGAATGAACAACATGCTATAATATCATGACTTCAACATTAAATTCACAAATTAGGGTTTCAACATGATACTTACATCAATCAACATACACATTAGTTTAATCCACATGAAATTCATATATTCTTAACTTAACACCCAAAAAAAAACAAATACATGGACATAATACCAACTAAATCATGAGAACTCATAACTTAAGCTTTGAAAAAGGTCCTTGGACTCTAAGGGTTGGAAGGTACCCTTCGATGAACACTTAACATACCTTAGTAGTTGAATTCGTATGGGTTGTTGGCGATTTCTTGAAGCTTAAACTTGGACTTGAAGAAACTAGTTCGTTCTTAAGAGAATATGTGAAAAGAAGAGTGAATTTGCCTCTTTTGGATCCTTAATTCTGTGTTATAGACCACTTGAGTGAGGGAAAAAGACCCAAATGCCCTTAATGACACAGATTTAAAATGTTGAATGGGGAAACCAATCACGGTGCGACCTCTGGTTGGGTCAAGCAGTAGTCGTGATGCAACCCCTGGCTGGGTCAAGTGGGCGTCGTGACGCGACCCTTAGCCTGGGTTAACTAACCCTCGTTATGCGGCCCTATCATGACCTCCTATTGTTTTGGACATCCAAACTCACCCTTACGTTGGTCCAAAATATCCGAAACTCACCCGAGATGACCTATAAGTAACCCTGATCATGAATCAACTTGGAAATCAACATTTTAAGGCCAGAAAGGTCAAATTAAAATTCATTGAATTTTAGAGGCCAAAAATGAGACTAAGTCTTCAACACTTAGCTAAATTTTTTAGTATTAGGCCTCTGATGTGCACTTTATGAGCTGAATTAGACAACGAAACAAATGGGGTATTACAAAAATATGCCAGAAACACATAAGAATTTGAAGTCAATTTGAAGTATGAAGCTTGGATGATGAATTCACTATGAAACCCTTTAATGTTATAGGGATTTGAGTTTAAGAGAGAAAGAGTATAATTTGATCTTTGAAAACTGAAAGAAATGGGATTATTTTATGTTATAAGATCGTACAAGGGGTAAAAAGACCAGAAACCCCTCACCCTAAATAAAAAAACAAAACTAGATGAAATTAAAACACTAGCATGGTATGCTAATATTGCAGAGGTTAGCCATTGTGGCACACCGATATCATAGAGGTTAACCTCTGTGACATGAACTTATCACGGACCCTCACTGCCTGGGGTTCCTTAAATAACTCCGAACCCCTTTCGAAAATTCCAAAACTTTCTCAAAATACCCTTTTCACATTCCTAAACATATTTCACATAAAAATTTGATATTATGCATGCGAGAAAGTCAATAATAAAATCATCAAAGTTTTAAGGGGTCTCACAAACTCAATATGTACACAATTCATGATTATCAACTCTAATTAGGAACCATCGAAATAAATATGCATTTAAAACATCTTTAAAATCTTATCAACCACTAACTCAGGAATTTCTATCATGATAAAGGAAACCAATACTTAAAAAGACCTAAAATAACAATTCAATACCCTGCACGGACATTATATCTAGAATAAAGATATTTAAATGTATAAATAAGGTCAATGATGTCAAATAAATCCCCCACACAGGCAACACCTAAGATCAGATATCATAAGTCAAAAACAACATAATATAAGCTCCATACGGGCACACAATAGTAATAATAGTCTTGAAATATAAATGTCATAGTTATTTTTCCTAACTCATAGCATGCTTTACTTATTTATTAACTACCCAACTCATTCTGAAAGAAGTTAATCCATAACCTATCTCAAAACTATGAAATCCTAGACTAAAGTGCTTCAACTAAAGCTTTTCCCTTAAGAATGACCTCAGAATCAACTACAATATTCAAATATAGTATCTTCGCATTAAAAGAAAGCTAAGGACACTCATATTGCCAATATTTGAGTCGGGTCTAAAATGAATCTGAAAAATGAGTTTGAACACAAAAGAGGTAAATTTGGAATTTTGTTTAGAAATACATTCCTTAAGGCTATAGGAGTCTAGAGTTGAAAATTCATGTAAAAACGAATTGAAAATGAGGTCCAAATTGGAGAAAACAAATTTTTAAGCTTTACCAGTAAAAACCTCAAAATCCCATTTCAAACATGATTAAAGGTGTTTTTGAAGATGTAATAAATGAAAAATATTGGAGATCTGAGTTTAGAGTTGAAGATCTGAGTTTAGAGGTTAACCACATGAAATACGATGAACAAAGCCTCAAAAGTCACTGATCTTAAAGCTTAAAGGTCCAAAAATGGTGGAAAAAAACAAAAAAGAAATTTATATATAGCGATTACCGTTTAAGTGGCTACTGCTTAAGATATGCCTGGACGCTAAAGCGGCTACCTCTTAAGTGGTCTTGGGCTGCTAAAGAGGTTGTAGTTTAAGCGAACCTTGGCTTCTTAAGCGACTACACTAGATATCAATAAATGTTGATTTTGGTACAAGCCTTCCAAGCTCCAAATAGACCCTCGGGATTTGATCGGTACCTCACAGAGACAAATCATATATTCTACCGGCTAATTTGATGTTCCAAACTCAACAGTGATATTGGATTTTTGAAAAAAAATTCAACAAATTAACGCTCGGGACCCCTTTTTAACTATTTTTCAAACGAAGAATGAAAATACAAGATAAAGGTCTCAAACACAAACTAACCATGCTACTAACCTAAATTCAACATTCCAAACCTAATGATATTATCCAAATCGTCATCTAACACTCAAAATAATAAATATTGATCGAAGTCAACTATATAGCTTTTAAAGCCTCTAAAAATCACAAACTCGCTCAAATCAATTCCGTTCGCATTGGAAACCATGTAAACCACCCCATACCCCAAAATCATCATGTACAAACTATGGAGAAGGACAAAATGGTCAAAACGTATGAAATTTTTTTCACAAATCTGGTCATTACATTACTGGATCCTAAAATCTCTAAGTTTGGTAAAAACGTTACTGCTTGTGCTTTTCTTGGTTATGTTTCAAATAGTACAGTCCATAGATTTTTTAAATTTTAAAGATAATATAATTATAGAATTAGGTGATACTATTTTTCATGAAAATAAATTTTCTTTTGATTCAAAAAATCAATGAGGGTCAAAGGATTAAAGAAAATATTTTGTCACAACCTAGTTCTTATACACCTATTTTGAAAAATAAAAAATGATGATTTTGAGTTAAGAAGAAGTACAAAAACTACAGCAGAAAAAGATTTTGATCCTGATTTTCATATTTTTAACATTAGAGATGACCTTCTCACTTTAAAAGAAGTTTTATCTTCACATTATGCTATTTTTTAGAAAGACGATGTAAATTATGAAATAAAATCACTAATTTTCAATAAAATTTAGAATCTAGTTAATTTATCATTGGATTGTAAAATAATTGGATGTAAATGGGTCTTACAAAAAATTTAAAATCGAATGAACCATTGATAAACATAAGATTAGACTAGTAGCTAAAGGTTTTAAGTAACTAGCAGGTATAGAATTTTTTGATACTTTTTTTTATAATAAGAATCACATCTATTAGACTTCTAACAGTTATTGTTGAAATTTTTTATTTATAAATTCGTAAAATGGATATAAAAACTGCTTTTTAAAATAGCCCTAGAGGAGGAGATTTATGTGGAATGACCTGAGTGTTTTGGTGAATCATGCTAATAAAGAAAAGTATGTAAACTTACTATATCCCTATATGACTTAAAACAGGCACCAAAACAATGACATGAGATGTTTGATTGCTGCATGATTGAAAATGGCTTAAAAATGAGTGTAATAAGTTCATATATCATAAGTCTTGAAATAATTCACATGTTATTATTTTTCTATATGTTGATGATTTCTTGATTCTTGACTCTAATATGAAAGTTATTGGAGAGAGTAAAAATATTCTTTGAAGTCATTTTGATATTAAAATTCTTAGTGAGATAAATTTTATTCTAGGAACAAAATCATGTGATGAAATTTTCCTTGACCAGTCATATTATGTTGAGAAAAATTAGAAAATTTTCAATTTCCTTGATTGTAAGAATGTTGTTACTCCATTTGATTCTATTGTTCACTTATTTCCTATTGAAAGTGAAAATGATGTTATAAATCAAAAGAAATATGCTAGCATAATTGAAAGTTGAGATATAGGACTAATTTGTACTAGGCCTGGTATTGCATATAAAGTAGTACTTAGAATGTTTATTATTAAACTAGATAATGAACATTGACATGATATAAAGGGAGTAATGAATATTTAATTAGAACAAAAACTTGTGGTTTGTTCTATTAAAAATATCTTGTTGTACATGAAGATTCTTGTGATGCGGATTGAAATACCATATCAAATGATTCTTTATCCACTACTAGTTATGAATTTACTTTGGGTAGTGGTACTATTTGTTGGAAATGAAAAAAATAAACTATTATTACTAATTCTACCATGAAGATTGAACAAATTGTTTTAGCATCATCTAGTGACAAAGTGAATTGGTTGAGAGACTTATTATTTCAAATACTTTATTTTGAAAAACTAATTTCTCCTATTTTAGTCCATTATGATAGCATCGTTGCAATTGAAAGAGTTCAAAACTATTATTACAATGGTAAATCCTGACCTATTAGGAGAAAACATAGTAATATGAGATCATACTTGACAAAAGGTACCATTAACATTGATTATCTCAAATCTTGTAATAATCTGCAGATCCATTGACTAAGGCCTTAGAAAGAGAAATGGATTGTAGCACATCAAGAGAAAAAGGATTGAAGCCTATAAATTTTTGAGTCATATGTGAGGAAACACAATCTGAGAATTAGAGATCCTATAACCAGACTCAATGAGAAAAATGAATCACATGATGACTTATTGTGAATTCACTATTTCTTATCGCTCTTTATAATGTGAGTGCAATTTTCCTGTAATAATTTGCGATATCGAGGCTAAACAATCTTAATGTAAATCTTTAGCTCGTATGAATGAGGTGCTAAAATTATAGGAGAAATTTTGATAGATTTCATCTATGTGGGTATATAAGTAGGCCGCTTACTATGAGAATTAAACTTACTCTCACAAACACTCAATAAATCGGGATAAGTCATAATATGTTGGATATAATCATGTCAACATCTTGAATATTATGTATAAGCAGTGATATTTTATTTTTCATAAGCAATCATAATTCAAGTATGAGATTTATACGACTCTGAAGTAAAAATTACTGTTTTACTAAGTGGAGGTTTAATACAGAGCACATCTTCATTATGCATGGAAGTATTCCTACATCTAGTAGAATCTTTTGTGTTAATATTAAAATGAATAGGGGACTAGAGATTTATTTGAGCATTCTAATACTTTATTTCACATTGGTATGACTTGAATTATTTTTTCTTTGAGTTACCAAAGTTGTCTCTTACTATTGAACTATTCCTACTTTCATTTTTCAAATTAAGTGGCCTTTTAAAGAAACAAATAAAGAGCCTTATTACTACTATTTGTTGTGCACCATTTCAAATTCATTGTTGCCTTAATTTAATGGAATTATATTCCAATTAATCTCATTTGTTTGTGGTAAGAATGTGGTCATAAGTTTTTTGTAACTTCTACCATTATTTTACCATTTTATGACTTGTAACTCTTATAACCTCTAGGCATTGATCTTCTTTTGACACGATCTAAAATAGTGTACGTTATGGAACCTATCATACCCGTCGATACAGGTAACCTATTCCAACCCAACTCAATAATTCAAAAAAATCAAAAGTATAATAAAAAAATAAACTAATCCCAAAATGCCTAAAGAAGAAAATATAATTCAATTATATATTTCAGGTCTGGTTGTCACTAGTACAAGCCTCTAAATACAGAATGGTGTTAATAAATTAAAATATTCTAATACAAACAAAACATAAGATAAATAAAAAGAAATCAAGGTAAGATTTGTGAAGTGTCAACCACTACCTCTATCTCTGCAATATCACACTGAAGAAAAAGCACTTTACGATCTTCTACTCAAACCAACACCTGCACAGGGTGCAGAAAAAAAGAAAAAAGAAAAAGGAAGTAAGGATGATTGTGAAAAATGTGTAATTAGTAAGTATCATTGATAACCAATCCTAATCCAAAGAAATGGAAAGAACCACAACCCCAAACTACCCAAGGTTTCCCTCAATCTACCACTGATATATTCCACTTCATCCTAACAAGGTATCCCAACTCAACAGTTTTAGGAATTTCAATATAGAGAGCAAGCAAAATAATCTAAGGGAGCCAACTCTAGTCATTTTATGATTAACAAGTAAAGGAAGTCATTTACAAGAGGGACTAACAAAAACAGTATATCAGGCTCAGTCAATATGTTTAAGCAATAATCCTAGATACAATAGTGAGAGTGTATAAATATGTGTATATCATGCTACCAATAGGTGCAACATTGCAAGTCTCACTAACCAAGCCATTACCATATCGCACATCTCATAACTATCTCAACTCCAAAATCAATCAAGAGGTAGGATAAAAGTAAATACTCAAACACAATATCAAACAATACAAAAAAATGCAATAGGATGCAACTGACGCAATGAAATGTAATTTAATGATAGGATAATGATGAGATAAGTCATCATCTGATGTTTGTATATACCTTCCAAGCCTCAGCACTTCGGTAGGACTTATGGGGGTTCACAAGACAAATACTTTCAAAATCTCAATCTCATATCTCAGTTTACCTCTCCGACTAATGTTCATAGATCAAGGGTTTTATAATGTGCCTCATTCACCTGTCTAGATAATGTTCACGAATCAATGGTTTTATAAAGTATTTAATTCACCTCTCCACCTAATGTTCTTAGATTGAGAGTTTTATTAAGTGTTTCATTAACCTCTCTGACTAATATTCACGGATCAAGGATCTTATAAAGTGTTTCTTAGTGGTACCAATTTTCATGAATATGGATGAATGAGATGAGGATGCAAGCTCGTAACCAAGTCAAAATAAAGATAAAGAATCAATTCAATAATGGTATAAATGAGCTCATGTCTTCTCAATATGATAATAATTCATGATATGAGCCCTCCTTGGCACAACTAAAGTGAATAAACATTTAAATATTGATAATATCATCAAAAAATTCTTTTCTCTAGTATTACTATTATGATAAAAGGAAAATGATGTTCAAAAGGCCTATAACTAGCTCAAGTCCCTACTTGGACATCACAATAAATAGTAAGGAAATTAATGCACAAATAATATAAATTCAAACTCTCACTCGGTAATCATAGTAATAATAATATCTCAAATCAATACTAATAGTCACATAAGTCCCCACATGGGCAATACAAAATTAATGAACAATACACGCAATATTATATATCAAACTTACCCAAACCTAGATTATTTCTCATTAAGTCTCTTCTATCCCAAAGAAGATATTATTATATTAAATAACTAAAAGAAGAACTACGCTAATTAACAATATATCTTAGTGAGGGCTACTGAATCTCGATAATCATATCAACTATTACAAGTCCATTTATACTCTAAGTATTTTCTAAACCACAATTATTCAATCAAATAACAATAATAATATGATTATTTTCTAAAAGATTACTAAGCCCGGATCATCACAATAAAGTCCACAAAACATGATTCAAGTTCTAAAATAGGTATCCAGTATCAATTATCCAAGGTCAATAAGTCAAGTATCTACAATCTATTCAAAGTATATTCTTAAGTGATTGAAATAACTATGATAACTCGATGTATGAATAAAATTCATCAAATGACTTCGGTATCCACGCAGATGCTAGCCATTTCATCGAAGCGGGACTTTCATTTTTAAGAAATTTCACAAAACACAAGTAAATAAGCATACAATACAAAAACACCTCAGAAAAAGTCAAGGTACATGTCAACTTGCCTTAAAGAAAATCCACAAACCCAGAATGCCGTCCAAAGCAACAACCACACCAAACACATCCAATCTAATCAAAGATGACATTTATAAGTCAAAAGGAGTCCAAAAATATCCATATTGATATTTACTTTTGCGTCAAAAATCACTTTGAAAATAGGTTCCAAAAATACAAGGGTAAAATTAGAATCATGTTCTCCATACTTTAGGCTAAAAATCTGAAACCCCAACTAAAAATGAGTTGAAATCGAACTTGAAATCAAAGAAAAATTAATTTTATACTTTATTGAGTAAAAATTCCTAAATTTATCATCAAACACGATTTAAAACAAGAAATTTTGAGAAACTTTTGTAAAAATCTATTTACCCATGATACAAGAACCTTAAATCTCAAAAAATCAATGAAAACTCATTCCAAATCGACCTTAAAATCAAGAACTACTGATTATATAACTTCGACTTTTAAAATTCCATCTTAGATCGAAATCATGAAAAACAAGGTGGATAATCTTAGAAAATGAATAAAACAAAGGTAAAATCACATAATTTATGATTATATGTGAAAGACACATCGACAATCGTCTAAAATGGCTTCAAAAATATTAAAAATATGAAAGGGATTTAGTTTGGCCTTAAATTCAATGACTGTCACTTATGCAGCAGTTTGTCTGCTAAAGCGGCCTGGTCAAAGGATCAAACTACCACTAAAACGGTCAAATGACCTCTAAAGTGGTCAAATGATAGCTAAAGGGGCTCGATCAAATGGTCAGTCGTTGATAAAGCAGCCAACAAGCCACTAAAATGGCTACACCAACACCAACAATTTTAAAAACTTATTTTGATCCTCAAAACTCATTTGAAATCCTATAAATTTGAAGTAATAGTTAAAATTGATTATAAAACTCATTTCGAACCCAATAAATTCAACGGATCTATGAAAAGAAATTTTTTACAATAAATTAACTCTTAAGATCCCTTTTAGGTTATTTTAACTAATTTTCATTTAAGAGGTCAAAATACAAAATAAAGGATCGGGGCTTAAGACTAACTGCACTACTAACCCAAAATCAATTGGATCTAATGAAACTTTAAAAAAAATCATTTGAAGTTCAAATCACCATATATTAACAAAAGTCAAACTAAATCATTATAAGGCTACTTAAAACCACAAACTCACTCCTGAATGCATCGGGGACTGTGCTAACAATTCCCACAATTCATAAATGACAAAAAGCAACTATGGAGAAGGAAAAAATTATCAAAATGTAGAAAGGCTATAAATTACCATGAGGGTTGTTACATTATCCACCTCTAAGATACACGTTCGTCGTCTAGCGTAAAGATAAACAAAGTCCAAAAATTTGACAAACAACTAAAAATATCACCATAAAACTCATGTGATCAATCTGATGTGGAGTTGCAACTATGGAACTACCGATCTAAATGTAGAACTAATAATCTTTCACACAATGACTTACAAGGTCACAACACTAGTATCTGAGGCCAAATTTCTCAATGAAGATGATTTCCTTAATTTTTGAACTTCCTCTTTACCCAAAAAATAAGTCGATCATGCTAGAAGTTCTGAACATACCCAACTAACCTAATCTATCTAAGAAACCACAAGTCACTAGCTATAACACAGAACCAGAAATCAGCCACAAACCCACAAAATGCCAAGAAACCTATGAAACCACATAGCCCCTCACCAAAATACAAAATCAATCTACTCAAGGTTGATATAATATTCATCAATTTAGACAACACTTTATCTCCAAACTAAAGAAAATGGGCCCAAAATTGATGTCAAAGTCACATAAAACCTCAAAATCCATACTAAGCATACTTAGGCCACTATACTATGGGCATATCTTATGCTCAACCTTTTGAGGCAATCGAGAATCATTGTCAAACTCTATAGAACAAAGATATGAACACTCCAACTAGAACCAAATGGATTAATGACCCATGCAACCCTCAATAACCAAGTAAAATCAAACCACCCAAAGTCCTTAATAATCTGGTAGAGCAAAGAGCCTCTTCGATCGTACACACATAAGAAATCCATTATATCAGAGTCAATCATCTCATAGAAAAAGTGCAACAATCACTATATCTCATTGATAGACACCCCAATCATAAATTAAAACTTAAGAAATTCACTGCTAGACTCCTCAAAAGTCATTAACGAACCCTACTATCAGTTTTTAAATTGCCAATATAAACCTATAGCCAAACTCTGAACATAAAAAATATCTTATGTACAAGTTCCCTATCTCATTCCCAACCCAATTACCGTTCAGTATCCTTTAACACCAGAGCCATGGAATAATAATGCATATTCTAAATAAAAACTCATAAACAATAACATCATTAAGCTATTTAACTTCCAAAGAAATAAATGAAAAAAATTAGGTATCTTTCCATTCAAAAATCCTTCCAAATCAAAATCTAGTATCCTTATAAGTTGAAAGCCTTCAAGTCTAACGGAGGAGTGTTTCAATACCCATAAGTATTTTCATACAAGCAAGGTCAATCACTAGGGAGGTAACAGCCGCAAGGAAAGAACGCCTAAATATCTTTCCTTATCCAACTAGAATCCTTTAATTGTAATCTTTATAAGTTAGTCATATCACAAGTCTAATCCATCACAAAGTCTTCATACCCAAACTGATTAGTATCACTAGTCATCCCATAGAGTTAATCTCATTATCAATGTGTTAACCCAAACCACAGATATATTGGGGTGATCCGATAAAATAGACTAACTTATATGCACATATACTGCCAATACTTGTAGATAATCCCACAAGAGTCTACTAGTTGTAAGTTTCATTTATTCATAACTCACTATCTCAATAATCGAATCACTTCCTCAAACCCAAGTGATATCACAATCCTTAAGTAAAAATTTGAATTACCTCTTATAATCAGAATATACCAATACCTACCACTGATCCACCTCTATCTCATAACATAGCCGTTGAGAAAATTATACCCAAAGACACCAAATCCCACAATACCTACAAAAATCAAATCTAGTCTAATAATATACCTTAAATGAGTCACAATATAGGATTAGCATATCTGGACCACCACTAAAATATCATCTATATGGTAGCAATATCAATAGATCCAACATTCATGAATCATATAAAACTAAACATTAAAGAATCACATACAAGAATGTAGAACCACAATCAAACACAACCACGACAAATCAAAGGCATACCAAAACTATACTTATGGGGACTATACCAGAGTCTCCTATATTGAGTCCATCTCGAGGAATAGAATAATGAGGATTGTCGTATTTCTGAGAAATTGATGAAATGCCTCTCTGACAGCGTTGTGGGAAATCCTTCCTATGATGCCCAAGACCCCCGCATAAGATACAACCCAGGAAGTAGGAGCCCATTGAACTGGGCTCGAAGGGCCTGAACACTAATCATAAACTAGAGTTCTCCAAGAATAACCACAAGGATCTTAGCCTCTAACATACATTTTGTTATCGCCCTCAAGTCTACAGTGCCTCTATCCCACAAGTCTGTGATATTTCCACTCAAACATATAATACCCCATATTTTTCTTAGCTCAATTCATCCCCAAGTACAGGTACAAGAGGCTTAGAACCTGAAAATTTGGCTAAGTGTGGGAGACTTAGTTTCATTTTTGGGCTCTTAACTTCGTTGATTTTTAAAGTGTACTTCCCAACCCCAAGACATAAGTTTTTTAGTTAATTCATGTTCACGGTGTAATTAGCATGTCTCAAGTAAGTTTAAAATTTTCAGATGAGGTTTGGACCACGTTTTGATTTATAAAATAGTAAGTCACCGCAATTGGGGTACGTTGCGGTAGAATAGCACTGGAGGCCTTGGCACATCGGGTTGATGGCTCAATCAGCGCTTGATGATAGGAGAATTTACACGCCTATAGCACTATATTTTGCCCATATTTTAGCCTAGTTTTGAGAACAAATTATATATTTCATGCACTTTTAGTCCTTTTTCCTGTAAGTGAGCTAACGAACATGATTAGCAAAGTTTTAGGTATAAATGATGCAGAATTCAGCATTTCATGGATAACTTGACACCAAAGAAAGCTTCACAAAAGGAGAAAAGCCAATCTTGGACGCCAAGGACTAAAGATGGCGCATGGAAATTCTGTCCCGGGCTAAAACAACATTTCTGAAGACTTTGGGGACTAGCAGTAATTTATTAGGATTAGGATAATGATACATTAACCTAGTACAATTGGGTTAAGTATTTCATTAGCTTATTAGGATTAGGATAAGGATAATGATACATTAACCTAGTACAATTGGGTTAAGTATTTCATTAGCTTAGTAGGATTTGGTTAAGCATTTCATTAGCTTAGTAGGAATAGGATATGGGTATTATAAATACCCTATCTTGCTAGAGATTTTGAGACATCTTCTTACATTCAATTCTATTCTATTCTACTTCTAAGACATTCTAGTTCTAAACAATCATTCTTCCATTGATTCTATTTTTCTTCTTCTATTCATCTATTCTTAAATTCCACAACAAGAGAAACGTTACTTTGCTAAGGGATTCACGCCTAACGCCTACCACACCATTACAAACGTGAAATCTTTATTGTGGTATAACAACAATGTCAATTGTGATTTCCTTCGCACTCATGGGTAACTAAACTTCTCTGTTGGGGTTATGGAAGCCGAATGAGATACTATCTATTGCTATGAGTTTGTGAGTTCGTGACACGTATGTTGCTTATATCATTATTCTCTTCATCTTAATCTAAATTCTTTGTGGTTGCAAACGCAAGAATACGCCAGTATAACATTTAACTTGTTTGAAAGAAAGGTTATCTGTCTGGAAAAGAGATAATGTCAAGGTAGTAGGGTCCCATCCCCTATTAAAAAGTTAGTGCCGTAACTGGATTAACCTCTTGGAGAATTCGTACCGTTAGATACGCTTTAAGCTCGAAAGAGTTAAAGTGAAATAATCCTTGAATAGGTCGAAAGACGCCTGGATTTACCATCGAATACAATTCTCTATAAGCACATGCATGTCTGAATTCAACACACTCATAGTCAATAGAGACGTATAACTCAGAAGGTGGACATAACCCCAACTTCTCAATTCTCATCGTTTACATCTTACTAAACATTCTTTCTTTTTACTTTGCTATTTCAGTTTTTGCTTTAATAATTTGGTTACACATTACAAACCCCCCTTCTTACGAGACTTGCACTAAAAGTCTAGTAATCGTTGCTTACTTGTTGACCAAGCTATTCCCTGTGGGATCGATACCCAACCCAGGTTGGGTTCTATATTTGCTAACGACCACTTTACACTCCTACGAGAGCTGTAGATTGAGCGTTATCAAGCGCTCTAGCTATGAATTTAAATTTCCTAGGGGCAATCGGGTCTTTTTGCATAGCCCCAATTCGGAAAAACATAGAATTTATCATCAGTTAAGGCATTATATGTCCTATTTCCACAATTTTTCTTTAAAATAAACCCTAGATATCACCCGAATTCATCAAGTTCAACCATTATTTCTTTATGAAAACTCAAGAATTCAAGCTTCACCACCCAAGAACGATGAAGAATGTCAATTCTCTTGCAAGATTAAAGCCTTAAGGTATGTTAAATGTTCATCCATGGGCCTTTTCACCCATGGAGTCCAAGTACCTATTTTTGTGTTCTAAATCATGAATTTGCATGTTTACAATAAATTAATTTCATGATGCTTTTGGGAATTTTGATTATGCATGATGTTTACAAGTGTTTTTAGTTTGAAAGTAGTCTTTACACGTTTGAAGCATGAAATCCCATGTTAAATTCCCCAATGTATTGTTTTTGTCTTATGATTATGTTATTCCCACATGTTTCAATCATTCCCATGCCTAAGTTCATGAATTTCAAATGTTTGATGAAATGTCTAAGAGACGAATTTTGAGCAACAACTACTTATTATGCTTTTGAAGCTTTGGTATGCTTTTACTGTTAATGTTATCAAGTCTTGGGGGCTATGAATCCCCAAAATTTAGTTGTTTCCTTAGTCTTAGTACTTTTAGAATGGTTTCCAGGCATATCTGATTATTATTAGTTAAGTCAGTTATCCTATCAGTCAAGTTTAGATCAGTTCAGTAGTTCGAGTCAGTTCAGTTGAAAGTAGGATTTAGCACCGAGTTAACCCAGGGATGGGGGATCACCTACCAGTTGAGGGTGTGACCTTTAGTAGCAATCCCTGGGTTCCATAACTACGTAGCCAACGTAGGTTAGAGATGTTAACTTGCCAGTTAATGGTTGACATATATCTCACTAGAGCACCTGCCAGTAGAGGGTGACTCTTTAGTCCTTTAGGACTTTATTTTAGTAGATCCATGCAGCTAGTGTTAGTACCCGTGGCACGGTACTGACACCCTTCTAACTGGGGTCACAGGTTGGATCCCAAATAGCTCATATTGGGGTATGTCAGTAAGATGATAGCTCCTACAGTCTCAATCCAGTATTCAGTTTAGAGTTTAGTTTCAGGCTTGCTTGAACATGGCATACAATTATTAGTTGTTCAGTATTTCAGTATTTCAGCTTACAGACTATCCCAGTATCATGTCATATGCTTGGTCATCCATTCTCAAATTTTATAGCTTCATCGCATATAATACATCAGTTATCTCATGTTGTTTATTCAGTCAGTTATTATTCATGCCTATAATCCACGCATATCTACCTAACCTCATTTAGCATACTAGTATATTCAAATTACTAACCGCATACTCATTTATTGTGCTATGATGTATCATATCATAGGTTTGAAAGCTCAGGTTCCCGACTGCACCTAGATATCCCAGCGCACCAATAGCAGTAGCAATGGTGAGTCCTCATATTCTGAGGATCGTGTATTTTTATTTCAATGTTTCAGTTCAGTAATCAGCCAGAGTTAGTTGGGGACTTGTCCCATCAACTCCATAGTTAGTCAGTTAGAGGCTTTCAGATAGTTAGTCAGTTATCATTTGTTAGTGACAGTCTTTACAGTATTGTTTTCAGACATTTGTATTTCTGGCATATTAATATAGGGATATTTTTAAACGTTTAAACCTTATGGAGTACAAGCTTTGTTTTCCTCATATGTGTATCCTTTATTATCCTTTATTATCAGTTTATTCAGTGCTCATAGTAGGTATCAGTTAATGGGTTAGCTTTTGGTCATTGCACCGTGTGATGTCCAGGGTGTACTCCCGGGGCGTTAAAAAACTCCTCTAAAACCTCACAAGCAAACTGATCCCGCGAAAGAGAAGGTGACCTAACTGGCCTACTTCTACAAAAGTCTATCACCATTGTCTAGCTGGTCCAAATAACTGAAAGGAAGTGAAATCTACTCCGTTAGAATCCATTAAGCCCAACTTATGCAACTTCTAGTGACATCCAAGCAAGAAAAAATAAGCATCAATCCTAGGATCTCTATTAAATTGAAGAGGATTTGTCCCCATAAACTCTACATACCTACTTTGTCCTTTTATGGACATAAAGGGTAAGGTTACTGAATGTAGAGTGATCCCTGGAAATATCTCATCAACATTAGAAGAATCTATAACCAAATGTGCATCTGGAGTTTGAAGTACTGAAGTAGCTTGTCGAATCATAGAGAATTCACCCTTTCAAGGAAACCCAACACTAGTATCAAACAATCCTCAAGCAAAGTATGGTGTTAGGTAGTGTTTGCACTAGCCTTAACCCCTCAAATTCAAAAGACCCATCATTACTAGCAACCCTAGAATATGAAAAGTCAATCCCAACCTAACCTTTAGCTGGCTCATACGATCCAATCCGACCTCTATTAAACCTCTACACCTGTCATGCACCGAAGGCTCAAGCTCTAAATTTTTGGCTTAAGAAGAACGTATCTTCCCAATCTGTAAGAGAGTGAATAAGAGGTTTGACTTATACAAAGATATGAACGCATGACTTAGAATTAAGAAATGAATTTATTGTAAAGTCATACATCCTTTCAAAGATAGATAATAGATGTCTTCGCACCGATCTGCAAGACTGTACCCAACTTTTCTTATATTAATGATAGCAATAAACCTTGACCTCAGATATCAATTTAATATAACATAAAATAAAGTATGTGGTGACACTATCACACTATCCTGTATAGGTAAGCCTATCCTAACTCAACTCAATAATTAAAGAAAATTATAAGTGGAAGAAAAAGAATAAAATAATCCTAAAATACCCAAAGATGAAAATATAATTCAAAGATGCATCCCAGGTATCGTTGTCACTAGTACAAGCCTCTAAATATAGAACAATATCAATAAACGGAAGTATCAATCACTACCTCGATCTCCGTAACATAAAAATTGAAAAAATCACTTTACAATCTTATACTCAGATTAACACCTACACGGGGCCCAGAAAATGAGAAAAAAAAGCAAGAATGAGTATGAAACAAGTATAATCAGCAAGCATCAATGAATAATCGACTCTAATTCAAAGCGATAGCGAGAACTAGCATCCCAACTTCCCAAGGTTCCTTTCAATCTACTACTGATTAGTACAACACTTCATTCTAACAAGGTATCCCAACACAACAGTCATATGAATATCAATATACAAAGTAGGAAAAATAATACAAGAGAGTCAACTCTAGTTATTTTATGATCAACAAGTAAAGAAAGTCATTTATAAGGAGGGACTTACTAATACAGTATATCTGGCTAAATAAAAATATTCAAACAATAATATGGGATATAATAGTGAGAGTGTATGTGTCACGAACCAAACCTGAGCCTAGCCGTGATGAGTAATCTCAAATCCACCCTGGGCCGGAGACCACCCCCTTATCCATATCTTAGGAGCACAATAATAATAAAATGAAATTCAATCAAGATAGAAATAAAAGATAAATAGGTCAAAAAAATCCTAAGAGTCAAAACCAACAATCCAACCCACACTAGTCCACAAAAGCCTCTAAAATCAGAAATACCAACTAAGTAGTGACATGTTCATGACTATAACCAAAAGAATCCAAAATAAAGCACTATGACAATACTAAAAACAATGAAATGACCGAACCTTCCGAAAGAAGGAGGCTCACCACTTTATAACAGATCCACAGTGGTACCAAATCACTTAACGCTGCACAGGAGTATCAAAAAATCCCTCAGACCCTACATCATAAAATGATGCAACATCAAAGGATGGCTAGTGGGGAAAACACTAGCATGTAACTCAGGGGATAGGGATAAAATAATGCAATTACTAAAAGTCCAGTCACAAACCACAATGCACAATATTTATACATATATAGGATGTCGGGATAGGGGCAAGGATCCATTATCATGATAGTTTAAACCATTAGCCTGAACTGTGTAGCTAGCTTCGTCCTAAAGGCACCCATGGGCTATATGAGTCCAGCTCCCCCTGTTGGAAGGGCCCCAGTTCATGTTAGCCACATGAATCGAGGAAAATTATGGAAAGGCTAAAGACCTCAAGGTCGTATCCTCTCTCCCCAAAAAATATATATAACGTTTGGACCAAGAATACGGTCACATGGATCCCCTGCGCCGACAAATATGGTTTTCAGTGTTCATCCCCCCGGGACTTACACCTTGACGGTGAGCTACACATTCCTATTATGCCCAAATTAAAATAGTTGCACATAAACCAACCATTAACCCTGGAGTCTTTCACTAAGGCATTTACCAACTTGGTATCATCATACCAATTATGCTAGGAAGCTAATATAATTATGCCAAGTCAATCCATATAACCAAATTGACTCCTAAGTTCCTATTAAAATCCAGTCCATGGCAACCAACGCCATCTAAAATCAATTATTTTCCATTAGTCCTTCATTGCAATGAAATGGGTTCAAAAGATAAGTTAAATCATACAATTATCCATATTCAAAAACTTATAAAGTGGGTTGAGATTAATGCTATTATCAAATCAAAATTTCATCAATTTGAGGAAACGCATGTCCCCACTCCAACCATTTAACCAATGCACCATTCAGTCCCCAAAACATCAATTTAAAGCATGAATGATCAATTTAAAACATGGGACAAGTAATTCAAGCTAAAACAACCAAAAACCCTCAACCCAATTTCAAACCCACAATTTAAATCACATGAATAACCAATCAATTTATGTCATAATGAAAAACTTACAAGTTAGGGATGAGCAACATGCCTTAAATACACAAGAATTCGAAGAGAAATCATAGTTTGGAGCCTGAACAGTGAATCCATTGTAAAACCCTTAAGCTTTTTTGGGTTTTGAGTTAGAAAGAAGAAGAATGATGTTTTGATCTTTAAAACTAAAGAAAAAAGGTCACCCCAAGTGTTTAGACATTGTACAAGGGGTAAAAAGACAAAAATTCCCTCGCCATAAGTGAAAAAACAAAACTTAGAGAAAATTAAAACAGTCGCATTTGTCCCCAAATGATGAGTTAAGACATTTTTAGCACGATAATAGCAAAAATACATTAGAATTATATCATAAATTCAAAATGCGACAAGAGGGAAACAAAACTTATACCTCAAGCACTTCCATCCAACACGGGGAACAAGAATAGGTACTTGGCTCTTATATCTTCCTCAGCTTCTCATGTAGCTTATTCCACCTTTTGATTCCTCCAAAGAACCTTTACTGAAGCTACATCATGTGTCCTCAATTTACGAACTTGACTATCCAATATCTCAACTAGGACTTTCTCATAAGACAAAGAATCCATAACACCAAATCCTCAATAGGCATTATCAAAGAAAGGTCACCCACACACTTTTTAAGTATAGACACATGAAACACTAGATAAATTAAAGACAAACTAGTTAGTAAATCTAACTCGTCAGCGACATTCCCAATCCTTCTCAAAATCTGATACAGACTAATGTAATGGGGACTAAGCTTATAGACTAATGTAATGGGGACTAAGCTTCCCCTTAATCCAAATCTTATAACTACTTCCATAAGAGACACCTTAAGAATATCCAAGTGCTCACTTCAAACTCTAACTCTATTAGCCTCACATCCGCATAAGACTTTTGGGGACTTTGAGCAGTCTTAAGTCTTTTTCTAATCACCTTTACCTTCTTCATGGATTGGTGAACCATGTCAGGACCAAACAACCTAGTCTCACCTACCTCAAACTACCAAATAGGAGATCTACACCTTCTACCATAAAGAACCTCAAAAGAAGTCATCTGAATGTTAGAGTGATAACTATTATTGTAGACAAACTCAATAAGAGAAAAATGGTCAACCTAACTACCTTTTCAATCACACAGGCCCTTAGCATAGCCTCTAAATTTCGAATAGCACGTTCTGTTGTCTATCCATTTAAGAGTGGAAAGCGGTGCTAAGGTTTACCTTAGTACCCAAACCTTTCTAAAACAAACGCCAAAAGTAAGAAGAAAACTATGTACCCGTGACCATGAAATATTACAATCTCCTGAATGAACAACTTGGCATAATCCTCTCCTGAGTAGTTAGTACTCACAGTCAAGAAGTGAGCAGACTTAGTCACCCCATCTACAATGACCCAAATAGAATATTGATAATGAAATCTATATTTATCATCTCTGACTTTCACATTGGCAACTCTCTCTCTTGGGACATGCCACTAGGCCTCAAATATTCCACCTTGACTTGCTGACAAACCATATACTTAGCAAAAAAGTTTTCCACATCCCTCTTCATATTATTCTACTAATAGACTTCTTTCAAGTCATGATAAATTTTGGTCGAACCCATATGAACTATATATCGGAACTCATGAGCCTCAACTAAGATTTTTTCTCACAACCCATCAACATCAGGCACACACAACCTTTCTTGATATCTCAAGATGCCATCTCCCCCAATCTCAAAAGCCATAACCTTTTGCTGACCCACATCATCCTTAATCTATGTAAGTATAGGATCCAGAACTTGTTTCTCCTTTACCTCAGCTCCTAAAGATGACTTAACCGCCTCTTAAATAGTCACTGATCCATCCTCGGAGTCTAAAAGATAAACTCCTAAGTTAGCCAACCTGTGAATATCCTTCACCAATCCTCTTTTCTCCTTATAAATATGAGATAAGCTCCCCATATACAACCTGCTAAGAGCATCAACAATAATATTAGCTTTACTTGGATGGTAGTGTAGGCTCATGTCGTAATCCTTAAGCAATTCAAGCCACTGCCTCTGCCTAAGATTCAATTCCTTCTGAGTAAGAACATAATGCAAGCTCTTATCATCAGAATAAATATCCACATGCACCCCATACAAATAATGGCGCCAAATTTTCAATGCAAAGGCCATAGTCGTCAACTCTAGATTGTAAGTCAAGTAATTCCTCTCATTAACCTTAAGTTGCCTAGAAGCATAGGCTACAACTTTACCATGATACATCATAACACAACTCATTCCCATATGGGACGCATCACAATACACAAAAAAACCATCAGTACCCTCGGGTAGGGTCAGAAAAGGCACAGAAGTTAACTCGTCCTTCAACTTCTCAAAACTACTTTCACAAGCATCGGACCATATAAACTTAACCTTTTTTGTGTTAAATTCATCAGCGAAGTAGAAATAAAAGAGAAAATTTCCGTAAACCAACTATAATACCCAGCCAAGCCCAAGAGGCTCCTAATGTCGGTTGGAGTCATGGGTCTAAATCATCTCTTAACTGCCTCAACTTTCTGTGGATCAACCTTGATCCCTTTTCTACAAATAACATGCCCAAGAAAAGCTACAACACTTAGCCAAAACTCATACTTAGAAAACATTGTGTACAGACCCCGGTCCTTAAGAATCTGCAACATAATTTGGAGGTGATTGGTATGATCCTCCTCACTCTTAGAGTACACCAAGATGTCATCAATGAAGACTATAACAAATAAATCTAGAAACTTCCCAAAAAACTGATTCATAAGATCCATGAAAGTGGTTGAAGCATTAGTTAATCAAAATGACATAACCAAGAACTCATAATGGCTGTACCGAGTTTGGAAAGAAGTTTTGGGAATTTCAACCTCTCTAATTTTCAACTAGTGATAGCCCAAAAAGATATCAATCTTAAAGAAACAACTAGAACCCTGAAGTTGATCAAAAAGTTCATCAATTCTAGGAAGAGGGTACTTACTCTTCACTGTCACCTTATTCAACTGACAATAATCTATACACATCTAAAAAGACCCATTTTTATTTTGCCTAAAAAGTACAAGAGCACCCCATGGAGAAACACTAGGATGAATGAACCCTTTTTTAAGAAGATCCTTCAACTACTCATTTAGCTCCTTTAGTTCAGTCTGAGCCATCATATAAGAAAGAATGGAAATGGGGTGGGTATCCGGTAGATGATCAATCCCAAAATCCATTTCCCTATTGGGAGAAATACTAGGAAGATCATCGGGGAAAACTTTAGGAAATTTATTAACCATAGGGATAAATTGCAAAGGACTTTCAGAGTTAGAATCTTTAACCCAAACTAGATGATATAAACACCCTTTAGAAATCAATTTATGACCTCTAAGATAGAAAATAAACCTACCTTTAGGTACTAAGGAACTCCCCTCCCATTTAATCACCAGTTTATTTGGAAAGTGAAAATTGACCTTTGTGGTCTACTAATCCAGAGAAAAATAGCACAAATGAAGATAATCCATCCCCAAGATTATATCCAAATCTACCATGTCAAGTTATATCAAATCCACCAATGTCTCCTTATAAAGAATAGACATTATACAACCCCTATAGATTTTCCTTGGAACAATTGAATCACCCACTAGAGTAGAAACAGAAACGGGGTTGGAAACATTTTCAGGACCAAAACCAAAGTGTACCACTATATGAAGAGTCACATAAGATAGGGTAGAACATGAATCAAGAAAATAATAAAAATCACGAGAAAATATTTGTAACATACCAGTGACAACATCTAGAGATACCTCAGATTCCTGATGAGTAGCAAGAGCATAGAGATAATTTCGACCAGTGCCGGTACGTGAAATGGAATCCTTAGGTGCCAAGGCTAAAGAAGTGGCAATCGGAACCTTATTAGCTCTACTGGAAACTCTGGACAAAGGACAATATCTCTACATATGACCAAGCTGACCATAATTATAGCATCAATTTCTCCTATCATCACAATATCTATGGTGAAGCTTCCCATAAAAATGATAAGAAGGGTAAGGTGGGGCTGAGTGAGCTCCACCATCCTGAAACTGGGAACTGTGTTCCTTAGGACCACTTCTAGCCTGAAAACGATGATCACCTATAGGATTACGGTAAGGAGCACTGGCAAACGAATACGAATTTCCCTAATTCTTTTTCTTAATCAACTTCCTACCATATCTTCTATTGTTCTAATGATTTGTACCCTACCCTAAATATTTGAACTTTTAATTCTCCCTCTCTTCAATCTTTGCCTGCTTTTTCTTTTCATCCTCCACCAGTTGTACATAAACCACCAGCCTGGATATGCCCATATCATTATTCAACATTGCAACCTTACAATCTAACAACAAATCATGGGACAAACCAGAAGCAAACTTTCTCATTCAGGATATCATACTAGACACCAGTTTGGGAGCATAACGAGACAACTGATGGAATTTCTAGGCAAACTAGTTAACCCTCATCTTACGTTGCTTCAAGTTCATAAACTCTTCAGCCCTAGATTCCCTCAACTCTCGAGGAAAGTAGTGATCAAGAAACTCACCTGAAAAGTCATCCCACATTGTAGGTTCAACATCATTACCCATCGTCGCTTCCCACTCCTCATACCATTGGTAAGCCACATCTTTAGACTAATAGACAACAAACTCCACATTCTCTAAATCAATAGCATCCATAACTCACAAAATCTTTTCCATCTCATCAATAAACCCCTGGGGATCCTCCTCAACTTTAAAGCCTGTAAAGGTTGGGGGATTAAACCTCATAAACTGGCCAACTTGAGTGACCTTAGATAAACTAATAGAAGGACCAACATGATCATATCAACGATACTGTAATGCCACCAATTGAGCAAGAATATGAATAAACTAGCATAACTCATCATTAGAGATATATCCTATGGCAAATGAGCATAAGTGTCACCAGTCGGGAAGGCCTGAGGAGGACTAGTAGGCACCAGTAGAACTCCAAGTGGAGCGGTACAATTAGAAGCAGGTACCTTAGATTGGGTCTGCACTCCATAAAAAGTGTGAGTTCCTCCACATTTTCCTCAGGTGCGCTAGAGTTTCCATTAGAGTTTCTACGACCATAAGATCTTTGGGGAGGCATGATCTGAAATGCAAACAAGCCAGGAGTTAGAGAATTTTCATAACCACTAGACTCTATAGCCCAAAATTGATCACAAAAGGGAAACACTCCTAAATTCCTTGTAGCATCCCCTATAAATGTGGTGTGCTACACACCCATAAAAGGGACTCTACTCTACACGGCTTTGTGGAAACCCAACGACCCTGAACAGTGCTCTAATATCAAGCTTGTCATGACCCGAACCCAGGCTTGTCCATGACGGGAAATCTCAAACCCACTATGGGCTGAAGACCACCCCCTTAGCTGTATCTTAGTAACACAATAATAATACTAAGGCGGAAGCCAATTAAGATAGAAATAAAAGATAAATAAGTAAAACAAAAATCCTAAAAGTGAAAACCAACAATCCAACCAACACTTATCCACAAAAGCCTATAAAACCAGAAATACCAACTAAGTTGAACCATGCCCTAACGATGACCAAAAGAATCCAAAATGAAGCACTAAGCCAATACTAAAAACAAATAAATGACATGATCTTCTGAAAGATGGAGGGATACCATTTAACAGCAGATCCACATGAGTACCAAATTACCTAGCACTGCATAGGAGTAGCAGAAAAGCCCTCGATCCTTACATCATGAAACAATGCAGTGCCCAAGGATGGTTAGTGGGGAAAGTACTTTCATATAGCTCAGAAGGTAGGGATAAAATAATGCAATAACCAAAATTCCAGTAACAAACTACAATTCATAATATTTATACATATATTGGATGTCAGGATAGGGGAAAGGATCCATTATCATGATAGTTTAAACCATTATCTTGAATTATGTAGCTCGCTTCGTCTTAAAGGAATCCATGGGCTATATGGGTCCAGCTCTCCCTAATGGAAGGGTCCTAGAATATGTTAGCCACAAAAACTGAGGAAAATCGTAAAAAGGCTAAAGACTTCAAGGTTGTATCCCCTCCCCCAATATATATATATGTAACACCCCATATTTCTCTAGCATTATCTAAGTCCCAATACATGAGTATTCATGTATAAAAAATTTTAAAAACTCACTATTTTTTAGTGTAGAGCCTTCCATTACATAGAAAATTCAATTAGCTTTCCAACGATATAAAATTTGCCTAAACTCGATAACCGGGTAAGAAGTTATGGCGATTTTAAGTTTCAGTCATGTAACACCGTCATTTTAAACCTTAGCGCATCGCGGAGCCAGCATAAATGACAATTTTCAATTTCTAGTGTGACACCAGGATAATGGTATATCGCAGAGCAGACCAATTTCATGTTTGTCAATTTCTAGTGGTTCTCCGCGATGTTGGCGCATTGTGGAAGTGTCCAAAATGGCATCCACAGGCTAACCATGATGGTGGCGCATCGCGCCATCATTCCAGGTCCCAGTTGTCCCTTTTCCAGTGGCTTGGCGCGATAGTGGCGCATCGCGCCAAGGCCAAAAATTCGGATGGTCAGTTTTCAGCTTACGTTTTAAATCCATTTAAGGGTATTTGGGTCTTTTTCCTAATCCCTAAATTCATCCTAAAGCACGAAATTTAGCCCAATTGACCTAAATAATCATTCATTCTACAATTCTCTCAAATTAAAATCCCCTCTTTCAAAAACAAGAAATCCTAGCTCTCAAATTCAAGGCATTTCTCAAGAACTCTCCATTCATCTCTTTAAATTCATTAACTCGGGTATGTTAGATATTCATTCATGGATCCCTTTCATCGATGGAGTCCAAGAAACCCTTTTAAATTATAAAATTATGATCTTTTTAAGTTATCATGTTTTAAATTATGATTTCATCCATGAATCTCCAAGTACTATTGATTTATACCATGCTACCATGAAATTGTTGTTATTATTCAATCTTCCGTGTTTTAATACTATTATTTACTGAATTAAACCATGATTTAATGCTATTATGATGAATTCATGTTATTCCTACAAATTTCATGACATTCCTATGATTGTTTTAAATCAAGAACTACAAAGGTTTGATAAAATATCTACAAGAGTGATTTAATTATTAAGAGCCTTCATGTTTTGATCTCCAAGTGTTAGTGTCATTTTACTATAATTTTTTTTGAGTCCTGGGTGTATTGAATACCCGAAATCAATAGCTATTTAGTTAGTCTAGTCTTAGTACATTACAGAACAGTCTTCAGAATATACTATGACCACTTTAGAATAGTCAAATAGCAGTCAGTTAAACTCAAAATAGTCTAGTATTTCAGTGTCTTTCAGTTGGGAGTAGGATTTAGCAACGAGCGAGTGTTGGGATAGAAGATTCCCCGTCAGATAGGCAGAGTCATTAGTAGCAGTCCCTATACTCCAGAACTACGTAGACAGCATAGGATAAGAGTAGTCACCCATCAGATTAGGCTTGACTATCTCGTAGGGGTCACCCGTCAGTTTAGGCTTGACAGCCTTAGTCCATTAGACATTATATCAGTTTAGTGGATTCACACAGCCATGGTTAGATGATACCTCCCACAGTCTCAGATATATTCTCAGTTCGGTTATTCAGTTTTAGTGTTATTTGACCACATCATATAGATTTCAGTCATTTCAGTATTTTAGTTTACAGATTTTACTCAGTTCATGTTATATGCTTGGTCATGCATCCTCAGTATTTATGGATTTTCATGCATTTTCAGTACCTACAGATTCCATGCTCTTTATTCAGTACTCCATGCTTTACATGTATATCCAGTTAATTATTAGTTTCGTTCATGAAACCATGCATATCAGCCTACTTCATTTAGCATACCAGTATATTTAAAGTACTGATTGCATACCTTTCTCTTGCGCTAGGATGTTTTATATCATAGATTCTAACGCTCAGTTCCTGGCTTGTGATTAGACTTATCAGATCTTCAATAGTAGTAGTGGTGAGTCCTCATACTTCGAGGACTGGCTTACTTTATTTCATGTCTTAGTTAGTACTTAGTTGGAGTTAGTTGGGGCTTGTCCCATCAATTCATATCCCGTCAGTAAGTTTTAGAGGCTTTTCAGACATTAGAGTCAGTTATTCAGTACTCAAGTATTACAGTAGTTATCCAGTTTATCACTATTTAATTAGATTCAGTCAGTTGTTTCTATAGACTCATATTTCAGTTATAAATTCAGCTATTAAAACCTTATGGAATGTCAGAAAAAATGTTAGTATTTTTCCTCATTTATGATTATATTATTCAATGCTCATAGCATATACCAGCTCATGGGTTAGCTTGTGGTCCCTCGGGACTGTAAGTATCGTGTAACAACTAGGGGTAGTCTCGGGTCATTACAAACTTGGTATTAGAGCCTAAGGTTTTAAAGTGCCCTAGAAAGTCTGAAAGTCGTGTCGAGTAGAGTCTTGTGCATGGGTGTGTAGAGTGCCACACTTATGGATGAGAGGCTATAAGGCATTTAGGAAAACATTTCTTCTTTCAGTATTCATGTCATGCGATTGAGTGTGATCTCAAGTTAAACTCCGTGTCTAATCCATTTCTTCCTTTAGTTTACAGAACATGCCTCCCAAGAAGAATGAAAGAAGAAAAAGAACTCAGCCAGCCCCTCAACCCGTCCAGGCAGATTCTCTGGACGAGCATGTCTCTCACGTAGAATTCAGGGCTACGTTCACTACTCTAGCAAACTCCGTAGCAGCACAGAATGAACGTCCAGCTATTGTTCCGGCCAACCTAGTGGACAATACTACTGCAACCAGAATTCAAGATTTCTCCTTGATGAATCCTCCTTCTTTCACAGGATCGAAGTCTGAAAAGGATCCACGGGAATTCTTAGATATAGTTCAGAAAATAATGGATGCTATGGGGGTAACGTCTAGTCAGAGTGCCGAGTTGGTTGCATATCAATTGCAGGATGTAGCCCATACTTGGTTTAAGCAGTGAAAAGTTGATAGAGGTGTTGATGCAGGGCCTATAGAATGGGAAGAGTTTTCCACGACTTTCTTGGATAGATTATTTCCATTAGATTTGATGGAGGCCAAGGTTTTATAATTTATTAATTTGAGGCAAGGCAGTTGTAACGCCCCAAATATGGTACCCAAAATGTTATACGGTGATCATGACCTCGAAGGACCATAAGCTAACCCATGACTGATATCTGTAACTGAGCATTGAACAATATACTGTAATTATGCAGAATATAAGTTGTAAGGCCATAAGGTTCAAAACTGAACTAATACTGAACATAAAACAATATTTGTAATGGGGTAATACAATACCCAAAACTGAAGTAAACTATCTGAAATATGTTGTAGTCTGAAAGCCTCTAAACTGTCTGAAATCTATAGAGTTGATGGGACATGTCCCCAATTAACTCTGAATAACTTAAATAATAAAGTAATAAAATAATTATGTTATCTTCGAATGATGAGGACTCGCTTCTAGTCCGACTGCTGAACGTCTGATCTACTAAGGATGTTCGAGAGCTCGTGCTTCTAAACCTATAGTATAAAACACCATAGCACAAATACGTCAGTACGTTGAATGTACTGGTATACAAGTGTGGTAGGCTGAATGCAAAGGGTTCATATGCATGAACAATACTAACTAACTGAATAACATGAATGTTAGAATACATGCATGAATACGTAACTGTAAATGAATTAATGACAGTATTGAATACTGAATTTTGACTATTAATTCTACTAAGAACATGGATTTACTGATATCTGGATTTACTAATAATGGGATACTGAGTAACTGAGTCTACTGAATACTGAGGGACTGATATTAACTTATTGATAAATGAATGACTATTTCTGACAGTTCTGATTATGAAAAACTGGTCTGATTGATTGTATCTAACAGTCCTAAAATTGAATACTGATAACATGAGTTACTGATAACTGATATAGTTGATACTGAATGACTGTATCTGACAGTTAATATTCTGATGGAACTAACTGAGTTCCATACTGTTCAGAGTTGACTTTATCTGACAGTCCTAAAATTTTGAAGATTTATCTAAGTTCTATTACTGAGATTGAGTCTGAAACTGTAACTGTGGGAGGTAATCATCTAACCGACATACCCTAAATCTGAACTGGTGGGGTCCAACCTGTAACCCCAGCTGGAAGGGTATCAGTATCGTGCCATGGGTAAAGACAAGCTATAAGTAAACCCTCTCTGACAGAGAGCTCTTCCATTAACCCCTCCTGTAAGGAAAACTCAAAGGATATGTATAGTCCATATACTCATAGGGTACATCTCAACCTACACTAGCTACGTAGTTCTGGAACATAGGGATTTCTACTAAGGAACACACCCTCTACTGGATGACAGTGTGTGTCCTCATCCCTGGGTTCACTCGGTGCTGAATCCTACTCCCAACTAAATAGACACAAAACTGATTTCCTAGTTCATACTAGGCTGGACTGATCTGTTACTGATTTTACAAATTAACTAGACTGAACTGAGTTCACTGGATTTTTGTTGACTGGCGAAATACTACTGAATTTTGTTAACTGACAGAATGCTACTGAGTTCTGCTAGCTGACTGAGTTTAATAAGGTATGAACTAAATACTATTGAGACATGATGACTGGCTGAGATCACTGAGATTCCTGAGATTACTGAGATTATTGAATGAGACTGGACTAATACTCAGTTTACTGAGTTTTCCTGAGTCACATAACTGACTGAATTCTACTGAAAATGGCTTGACTGAGAGTATCATGAAAACATGACACTGGCTCTAGGCACTCAGCAAAATTGTTGGGTACAAGTACCCCCAGGACTCAATAGCATAAAACTAACAAGACTTGACACTTCTTGAACACATGACCAATATCAACAATTCATAATACAATAAGTTGGGGATTTCATGAAGTACATGGTTATCATAATCTTGTACATGGAAGGAATGCATATAATCAATGTCATAATTCCATATTCTAGCATCATGAACATTTCAATAAACATCTACTATAACACCCCAAATCTGGTACCCAAAATGCTACACGGTGCTCATGACCCCAAAGGACCACAAGCTAACCCATGATTGATATCGGTACTTGAACACTACATAATATACTATATAAATGCGGAAACATAACTGAAAGGCCTTAAGGCTCAAAACTGAAACATAACTGATAAATCATAACATATGGATAGGGTATGAAATACCTAAAACACTGAAACAACTGTCTGAACGTGATAATCTGAAAAGCCTCTAACTGGCTAAACTGTCTGAATAAGGAGTTGATGGGACATGTCCCCAACTAACTCTAATTAATAAATTAATTAATGAGATAATAAAGAAATGGCCATGTCCTCAAAGGATAAGGACTCACTGCTATCTCTAACTGCTGAGACTGGAATGCTACTGATGCTCTGGATCTCATGCTTCAGAACCTATGGTATAAAATACCATAGCGCAAATGCATCATTACTTTGAATATACAATTATGCATGGAAGGTAGGCTAAATGGAAATGGTTCACATGCATGAACTATACTAACTGACTGGACAACACAAACGTGAGAATACATACATGAATACATAATAACTGTAATTGAGTTCGTAATAACATTATTAATGAATTTGAGTACTGATAACATGAGATAATAATAACCGTATAACTAAAGTAACTGATACTGAGTGACTGTATCTGACAGTCTAGGTTCTGATGGAACTAGCTGAGTTCTGTACTGTTCTGAGTTGACTGTATCTGACAGTCCCGATTCTTTCAATGAAACTGTGGGAAGTAGTTATCTAATCAATATGCCCCTAATATGCCATTATGGCTGAGTTGGGGTCCAATCTGTAACCCCAATTAGAAGGGTGTCAATACCGCACCACTGGTAAAGATAATCTGTGAGTAACCCTCATATAACAGGTAACTCTAGTGAGAATAGTGGGAACCCTCACATAATAGGTTATGCCACCTCATCTACCCTCATATAGAAGGCTATGATGTCTCAACCTACACCGGCTATGTAGTTCTGGAATGAAAGGATTGCTTTTAAGAATCACACCCTTATATAACAGGTAAGTTCCCATCCTTGGGTTCACTCGGTGCTAATTCCTACTCCCATCTGAATAGACACTGATAATGGATTACTGAACTGAATTAACTGAAATAATTGAGTTCTGTTGACTGATGGAATAGTACTGAGATTATTGTATTTCTAAGATTTCCTGAGTCACATGACTGACTGAATTATATGGATCATGGCTTGACTGAGGATATCGTGAGAACATGACACCGACTCTAGGAACACAACTCTATTTTTTAGGTACAAGTACCCCCAGGACTCCATGGAAATAAACTAACAAAGCATGACTTTCTTGAATAAATGACAAACATAAAAAATCCATAATTCATTGAGTAAGACATTACATCAAACGTTTGACAAGCATGAACTTGTACATGAATGGGGATTTCATATTATCATACTAGTATGGCACTTTTATTTCATATAGGCATTTAATCAAACACATGTGGAGCATACTGTGGTTATAAAATCATCAACACATCTAATAATCATGGATACATCAATCAACTTATAATTTGAAGAGGGTTTATTATGGTTATTATACAAATCATCACATACTAGGGTCAATCATTAGAATATGTAATTTAAAACATGAATCAAAACCATATATCATCATGAACATGAATTTCAATTCAATTTAAATCATGAACATTCACACATACCCAAATCTTGGATTTTAAAAGATATTCTTGAGCTTCATGGCTGAAAGGGACCCATGAATCAACACATGACATACCTTGATTGTGAGTTTCTTAAAGTTCTTGGACTTGAAGAACTTGAATTTCATAGTTTCTTGAAAAAGGATTTGGATCTTGTTCTTGAGGATTATCTTTGAGAGAAAACCCTAATTTGATGTTGTGAATAAATAATGAACTTATGAGCCTTGGTCTGATATAATTAGGGGTTAAAATAGGTGGAAAAGGACCTAAATATCCTTTAAAAATGACTTAAAATTCGCTGAATGGGACCTATGATGGATCGTGCGATGGGCCATCGTTGGCTCGACAGTCCGTCATTTCGACCATCGTACGTGGACCAAAAAAAGACACTACCTTATAGCGACGGCTTGGGCGACGGTCCGTTGCAAGTTCGACGGTCTGTCAACCTGTCCATCGCACCTATCCAGAAGGTTGACTCACTGCCTTGGCTGCGACGGTCTAGGCGATAGTCCGTCGCTAGTTCAACGGTCCATCAACCTGGCCGTCACACCTGGGCAATTCTGACAACTCTAAGTAAAACGTCCATAACTTTTTACCCCGATACCGTCTTTGGACGAAATTGGTATCGTTGGAAAGCTAATTCAATTTCCCACGTGATAAAAACTGAAAATCTTAGAAATTACACATGTACAAAAATAGATTCATATTTCAAAGTAAGTTTCTAACATTCTTAGGATGATTTCAAGCTAGGTAGAAGTACGGGGTATTGCATCTATATTGCACATCAATAGCATGGGAGTAATTTGAACATAAGGGTAAAACATGAATCCATCACTTAAGTCACAATTGAACTATATTACATGATTTCTAGTCTTGTAGGCATTTTATCAAACACCTTACATGCACCACTTAGGGCATAGGTATAATCATCAATTAACACCTCATAAACCACTCAATTCATGGATTTAAACTCATATACTAACGTAATTTCGTAAAAACACGTTGATATTCCAACTTGGGAACCATACAACAACAATCACATAAACATAATCAACCCACAACATAATATTCATAATACATGATTTAAAATTTGATTCTTGGGCTTCATGGACGAATGGAATCTATGAATGAACACTATGCATACCTGAGTTAATGAATTTGGAAAGATTGATAGAGAGTTCTTGTGATTTGGACCTTGAATTTGAGAGCTAGAGTTCTTGTTCTTGAGAGAGAGTAACTCATTTTGTGGAAAAAATAGATAAATAATGATATGACCATGTAATTTTAGGGATAAGTATGTGCTTAAGCAGATTAGGGCCATGAAAAAAGACTTAAAGCTCCTTGACATTAAAAACTTGAAACTGATTAAAAATCCCAATTTTTGCACCCGGCGCGACGCGGCGCTATCACGCCGTGTCACTGGAAAGTGACAATTGGGAACTAGGCTGACGGTGCGACGCGGAGCTATCGCGGTTCCATACAAATTCTGAAATCTGGCCATGGCTGACGCGGGACAAATTTTGGACCCCTACTGGAATTGGAAAACTGCCATTTTCGCTTGTGGCGCGGCGCGCTACTGACTAACATGGCGTTGATTTATGACGGGGACTTGAAATAGTCATAACTTCTTACCCGGTTATCGGATTTGGCCAAATTTGGTATCGATGGAAAGTTTATTAAATTTTCCACATGATAAGAAGTCTAAATCTTGGAAATTACACATGTATAAAAGTAGATTCATATTTTAAAGAAAGTCTTTAACATTTTTGGGATGATTTTAAGCTAGGTAGAAGTACGGGGTATTACAATATCTCCCCCTTGGAAACATTCATCCTCGAATGAGACTGGTCGAGATGGGAGAACGATAAGCTGAAGTACATATTGAACATAAGCAAGTTAAACATGACTACATGACTGATATTTCTCAGATTCATACTGAGTATGCATATTTGATGCATAATTTCATGACTGAACTGACCCATGAATACATGACTGAGATTTCTGATAACTGAGTTTCTCACAAGGAGAATGCATGTCTGATGCATGAATACATGACTGATCTGATGCATGAACATATGATTGAATACGCAATGGTAAATGGATACCAAGTTTAAAATAGGAATCCGAGCATGAAACTGGTTTGAAACAGAAATTTGAACATAAAACTGAATAAGCTTAAGGAAAGCTATAATCTTGGGCTGAGTCTGAATTACCGAAGAAGAGATGAGGATACTTGGTTTGCATATCTGCTTCAGCTTCCCAAGTAGCTCCCTCAACGGACTAATTTCGCCAAAGAGCTTTGACTAGAGGGACTTCTTTGTTCCTCAGTCTACGAGTCTGATAGTCAAGGATTTCGACTGAAATCTCTTCATAAGAGAGGTTGTTCTAAATGTCTACGCCCTCAATAGGGACTACAACTACTGGGTCACCTATGCATTTCTTGAGCAATGAGACATGAAAGACCGGATACACCGAAGCTAGATCTGCAGGCGAATCGAGATCATAAGCTACTTTTCCAAAGTGATTGAGAATTTTGAAGGGACCAATATATCGGAGACTGAGCTTTCCCTTCTTGTCGAACCTCTTTACTCTCTTTATGGGAGAGATTTTCAAACACATAAAAATTTTTGACCTCATCTTGAGATCCTTTCTGAACATGCATGAATGAGAATATGACAACATGGCTGGGTCTGTAACATGTGACGTGAACTGGGTATCGTGAACTGAACTGAGCCATTGAGTACATGGCTTATGGCTGATATTGGAGCTAGAGGTTCAACCTATGGGTATCCATAACTGCAAACTGGATTTGTTACGCGAAGAGAAATTAGAGGGTTTAGGGCATGATAGTTCGGGGGTTATAGAGCATCTCCCCCTTGGGACATTATGTCCCAAGAAGAACTGGGACGATGCACAGGGCACCTACAAACTGAATCATGACTGAATATCTGGGATCTGAAATTGAGACATAATACATAAATTGAACTGATCTTGCAACTACTGGGACTTTCTATCGTGGAATAGTTACATTTCTAAGATTTCTGATAGTAGGACTAGGTGTAAAGATGGGAAACCACACCATACGAACTTATTGCCTGATTGCTAAACTGAATTATTGGCTGATTGATCTAACTCATACTGAAAACTTATGCTTAACTGAAGTACTTCTTCATCACCTGAGACTACTAAAAATATTTTCATGAGCACTGAGCACAAATGCCAAAACATACTAACTTATCTGATTAATTGAATGACTGATAGTTGAATACTGGGTCTACAAGATAGAACTGTACTTAGTCTTGAATGACTGGACTTCAACTACAGAGTATTATGCATATGAGATAAGGACTGACTGAGTGACATGAGGTAATTGAGCATGAATTGAGGGTAACTATATTATTTGAGAATGCAACACCAGGAGTACAACATGATTTTGGAATAGTCTTGTAAACTGAGGTACTGGAAGGCTGACAACTGAGTGACTGATAATTGTACGCTATGGTCGAGTAGACTCAAAACTGAATTGAGTTACCGACTCGATTACTGGGCTAGGGCAAAGATTGTAGCTAAGATGATAATTGAGAATGTAACTATAACTAAGGTTGTAGCTGGGATTGAATACTGGTTTCTGATAACTGAGGTTTAGACTGGTATTGAAGTACTGAATTCTGAGGGCTAAGTAACTGATAACAGAAAGCCATGGTTTTGTAGGACTATTTGAGTCCTTTACTAAATATTGATTACTGAACTGACTCTGTAACTAAGACTCGAGGGATAGAACATCATCCCAACGGATTCACCAAGGGATCTAAACTGAGGGTATATGTGACATAGTCTGAGTTTGGCTGATCATTAGGAGTGGAGAATGAATTATGTGGGCTGAACATACTGTAAGACAGGACATGAGTGCATAAGTCATGAGCTGCATGACTTGAGTCTGATGTTTCTGTACTCATGGAACATGATTCGTAACACTAAGTAAGCCAAAACTCCTCATACTAGGAACTTAAAACACACATTATTTTGTGGAAAGTGCATGAATATAAACTAGGAATATGGAATTATGACGTGAAGCATGCGTAAGAATCATGATAGTAGAATTACAAAACTTCACATTGAGATAGGAATAGGCCGGGAATCATTTTCCGTTACTGATTTTCTACACATACTGGTATTACTACTAGAATCCTGAAGTCCTGACTTTCTGAGACATCATAACCGGACAGTTCCTGTATAACTTTTGGGTTGTATTAGACTGACTAACTAGCGTGGAGACTGGAAAAGGTCTTGTTAATATTTGGTCTGACCTTAAAGTTATAAAAGAAAAATAAGTTCCGAATCTGAAGAGGCATAAACATGCAAGTGAAAGAACTGTAACATACCATTGAATACACCAGGAGAACTTTCCTGATCTTGTTAGGACTGAAATCCATAGAGTCTATTTGGGCGTTGCCCATTGATAGCGCTAGAATTGGCACCCTGAAGATTCGAGTGAACGTACTGAGCTGAAGGACGATCGTGCTGACTTTGCAGATCGGGCTTAGGACAGTCTCAGACCTTGTGACCTGACTCACCACATCCAAAGCACACATTACTGTCGGATCTAAACACACCCTTATGATACTTACCACATTCTTTGCAAAGAGTATGAGTGCGAATAATGCTTGCACTATTCTGAGATTTGGAGCCAGGCGCGCCCTATCTTTGCTACCATTTCTGAACTTAGGAGCTGAAGCACTGGCTGAACAAGGAGATGGAACTGAAAACTTATGGCTATGCTGAGAACGGTTACCACCCTGCAACCCTGGCTGAGAAAAACTATAACTACCAGTCTGGGCCTCTTATTTTCCCTCTCCTTCTTGTTAAGTTTTTGCTCCTCAATCTATTGAGCATGGAATATAAGCCTAGATATGTCCATCTCTTTAATCAACATCGCAGTCCTACACTCCTTAACTACTCTACCTGAAACCCCAGACACAAACTTACTCATTCTAGATCTACTGTCTGCAACTACATGAGGAGCATACCTGGCTAACAGGGTGAACTTGAGGGAGTATTCTTTTACACTCATGATACCTTGTTTGATATTGAAGAACTCTAACACTTTGGCTTCTTTCTTCTCTAGGGGGAAGAATCTATCTAAGAAGGTTGTAGCAAACTCTTACTATTCTATGGGCTCTGCATCTGTACCTCTATCTACCTTCCACTGTTTAAACCACGTATGGGCTACATCTTGTAGCTGATAAGTGGCTAACTCTGAACTCTCACTGGAAGTCATTCCCATGATATTTATGACTTTCTGAACCTGGTCGAGCAACTCTTGTGGATTCTTTTCGGATTTAGAACCTGAGAATAAGGGAGGATTTATTTGGGTGAAGTCCCAAATCCTGGATGCAGCTGAATTGGCCACTGGGTTAGCCGAAACAGTAGCTAGTCATTGATTTTGAATTGTGATTGAATTGGCTAGAGTAGTAAATGCAGTCCTAAATTTTGTATGGGAAATAAGTTCATCCAGGGGATCTGCCTGAACGAGTTGAGGTGTTTACTGATTACCGATTCTCCTTTTGCTAGCCCCTTTAGAAGGAATATTCTGTAAGAGAGAGAAAGAAGTGGATTAGACTGAGAAAATAATTGAAGATTATGCTCTCTGGCATGAAATGAATACTGAAAGAAGGGAAACTATTCCTAAAACATCTCATAGCCTCCTGCATATAAGTGTGGTGCACAAAATACCCATGCACAAGACTCTACTAGATGTGGCTTTTAAGACTTCCTAGGATACTATTGAACCTTAGGCTCTGATACCAAGTTTGTAACGCTCCGAATCCGGTACCCAAAATATTACATGGTGCTCATGACCCCAAAGGACCACAAGCTAACCCATGACTAATATCTGTAACTGAGCACTGAATAATATACTATAATTATGCAGAATATAAGATGTAAAGCCATAAGGTTCAAAACTAAACTAATACTGAACATAAAATAATGTCTATAATGGGGTATAACAATACCCAAAACTGAAGTAAACTGTCTGAAATATGTTGTAGTCTGAAAGCCTCTAACTGTTTGAAATCCATGCAGTTGATGGGACATGTCCCTAACTAACTCTAAACTACTGAAATAATAAAGTAATAAAATAATTATGTTATCCTCGAATGATGAGGACTCACTGCTAGTCCGGCTGCTGAACGTCTGATCTACTATGGATGTTCGGGAGCTCATGCTTCTAAACCTATAGTATAAAACACCGTAGCATAAATGTTTCAGCACGTTGAATGTACTGGTATGCAAGTGAGGTAGGCTGAATGCAAAGGGTTCATATGCATGAACAATACTAACTAACTGAATAACATGAACGTGAGAATACATGCATGAATATATAACTGTAACTGAATTCGTGACAGTATTGAGTACTGAATTTTAAGTACTGAGTCTACTAATTACATGGATTTACTGACATCTGGATTTACTAATACTGGGATACTGGGTAACTAAGTCTACTGAATACTGAGGGACTAATATTATCTTATTGATAAATGAATGACTATTTCTGATAGTTCTAATTATGAAGAACTGGTTTGATTGACTGTATCTAACAGTCTTGGAACTGAATACTGATAACATGAGTTATTGATAACTAATATAGATGATACGAAATGACTGTATTTGACAGTTTAGATTTGGATGGAACTAGCTGAGTTTCGTACTATTCTGAGTTGACTGTATCTGACAGATCTGAAATTCTAAAGAACTATCTGAGTTCTATTACTGAGATTGAGTCTGAAACTGCAACTGTGGGAGGTAATCATCTAATCAATATGCCCTGAATCTAAATTGGTGAGGTCCAACCTGTAACCCCAGCTGGAAGGGTATCAATACCGTGCCACGGGTAAAGACAAGTTGTGAGTAAACCCTCTCTGACAGGGAGATCTTCCGTCAACCCCTTCTATAAGAAAAACTCAAAGGAGATGTAGAGTCCCTAGACTCGTAGGTGTATGTCTCAACCTAGACCGGCTACGTAGTTCTGGAATGTAGGGATTGCTACTAAGGATCACACCCTCTACTGGCTGACAGTATGTGTCCTCATCCCTGGGTTCACTCGATGTTGAATCCTACTCCCAACTAAATAGACACAAAACTGATTTCCTAGTTCATACTAGGCTAGATTGATCTATTACTGATTTTACAAATTAACTAGACTGAACTGAGTTCACTGGATTTTCGTTGACTGCAAAATACTACTGAATTCTGTTAACTGACAAAATGCTACTGAGTTCTGCTAGCTAACTGAGTTTAATAAAGTCTGAACTGAATACTATTAAGACAAGATAACTGACTGATATCACTGAGATTCCTGAGATTACTGAGATTATTGAATGGAACTGGACTGATACTCAGTTTATTGAGTTTTCCTGAGTCACGTGACTGACTGAATTCTACTGAAAATTGCTTGACTGAGAGTATCATGAAAATATGACACTGGCTCTAGGCACTCAGCTAAATTGTCAGGTAAAAGTAACCCCAAGACTCAATAGCATAAAACTAACAAGACTTGACACTTCTTGAACACATGACCAATATCAATAATTCATAATACAATAAGTTGGGGATTTGATGAAGTACATGGTTATCATAATCTTGTACATGGAAGGAATGCATATAATCAATTTCATAATTCCATATTCTAGCATCATGAGAATTTCAACAAATATCTACATTGCACATCAATAGTATGGGAGTAATTTGAACATAAGGGTAAAATATGAATCCATCACTTAAGTCACAATTGAACTATATTACATGATTTCTAGTCTTGTAGGCATTTTATCAAACACCTTACATGCACCACTTAGGGCATAGGTATAATCATCAATTAACACCTCATAAACTACTCAATTCATGGATTTAAACTCATATACTAACTTAATTTCATAAAAACACATTGAGATTCCAACTTGGAAACCATACAACAACAATCACATAAACATAATAAACCCACAACATAATATTCATAATACATAATTTAAAACTTGATTCTTGGGCTTCATGGATAAAAGGGATCCATGAATGAACACTATGCATACCTGAGTTAATGAATTTGGAAAGATTGATGGAGAGTTCTTGTGATTTGGCCCTTGAATTTAAGAGCTAGGGTTCTTTTTATTGAGAGAGAGTAACTCAATTTAGGGGAAAAAATGGATGAATAATGATACGACCATGTAATTTTACGGCTAAGTACGTGATTAAGCTAATTAGGGCCATGGAAAAAGACTTAAAGGTCCTTGACATTAAAAACTCGAAACTGATTAAAAATCCTGATTTTGGCACCCGGGGCTATCGCGCCATGTCACTGGAAAGTGACAATTGGGAAATGGGTTGACGGCGTGAAGCGAAGCTATCGCGGTGCCATACAAATTCTAAAATCTGGCCATAGCGCGATGCGGGATAAATCATGAACCCCTACTAGAATTGGACAACTTCCATTTTCGCTTGTGGCGTGGCGCGCCAATGACTAACATGGCGTTATTTTACGACGGGGACTTGAAATGGTCATAACTTCTTACCCGGTTATCATATTTGGGAGAATTTGGTATTGATTGAAATGTTATTCAATTTCTCGCATGATAAAAAGTCAAAATCTTGGAAATTACATATGTATAAAAGTGGATCCATCTTTTAAATCATATTTTTGACATTTTTGGGATGATTTAAATCTAGGTAGAAGTATGACCTATTACAGCAGTATGAGTGTGAGGGAGTATTCCCTCAATTTTACTCAGTTAGCTAGGTATGCTCCTCATGTGGTAGATGATAATAGGTCGAAGATGAGTAAGTTTGTGTCTGGCGTGTCTGATAGTGTGGTCAAGGACTGTAGGACCGCAATGCTGATTAGTAAGATGGATTTTTCTAGGCTGATGGTCCATGCTTAATAGATAGAGGAGCAAAAGATTAACGAGACACAGATTGGAAACAAAAGATCTAGGACGGGTAGTTTTAATTTCAATCAGCTAAAGTCAGAAGGTAGTAACCGTCCTCAGTTTCATTAGAGGTGTTCACCCCCAGTACCTTCTTCAGCCAGTGCCCCAGTACCTAAATTTAGAAACAATAATAGGGATAAGGCACCAGGCTCTAAGTCCTAGGTTAGTGTTAGTAGTGCTCGTACTAATCCTTTATGTCAAAAGTATGGCAGACACCATCAGGGTGAGTGTAGAGCGGGTAGTGACATGTTCTTTGGGTGTGGCAAGCTAGGCCATCAGATTTGGGAGTGTTGGGTAGTTTCTCAAAAAGGTAGGGATGCCCGCCAATAGATCCAGCCCCATCAGTCGTGAGTTCCATCCGGCCTCCCAACTCAGCAGGGTACCACTTCCAGTGCTACCAATGGTCAGCATCCGAACATACTATATGATATTTAGTCCTACCAAGATCAGGAAAATTCTCTTAATGTAGTTACTGGTATATTGCAGGTCTTTCACTTACATATTTATGCTTTACTAGACCCTGGAGCTTCTCTTTCTTTTGTAACTCCATATTTAGCTGTCAATTTTGGAGTCAGTCATAAAAATTTAGTAGATCCCTTTTCAATGTCTACCCCAGTGGGCATTTCCATTGTAGCCAGAGAGGTTGTAATACCCCAATCATTTCTTAAGCCTAAATCCATCTTTTGACTGAATATGTATGACTTCCAAAGTGATTGATGTTTAAAACATGATGTATTTCTCTAATTTCTACTTTTTTTTCATGTAGAGCATTGAATAAGATTTCCGTCGATACCAATTGTATCAAAATCCAACATCGGATGAGTGAGTTATGGCCGTTTTACTCAATGGTATTAGATCGCCCAGGTTTGACGGTCGACCTGGTGGACCATCAGGTCCCTAGTGGACCGTCAAGTGCCCCGTAAAGCCAAGGCAATGACTCTTTTTTCAGTCCATCGTACAACGGCCAAGTTGGTGGACCGTTAAAAAGTTGACGGACCGTCAAGGGGTCTGTCAGGTTGAGACAGAATATCTCATTTCTGGCTCTCGAGTGACGAACGAATTGGTGGACCGTCAGTTTACTGATGGACCGTCACTTCGACCATCACATCAAGGCAGAACATTCCAGTTTTGGTGTTCGAGTGACGGACGATTTGGTAGACCGTCAGTCCCTCTGACGGACCCGTCAGGTCGACCGTCACAGCCCCGATCAGCAAATTTCAACTTTTTTCAAAAGGGCATCTTGGTCATTTAGGCTCATTATGGCCTTATAGATAGATAGATAGATATATATATATGTAGAGAAGAGAAGATCATTTCTCTCCATTTCTCTCCAAATTTCTTTCAAGAATTCTCTAGAAACCTAGGGTTTCTTCCAAACCCAAAAATCAAATCATCTCTAAGAAATTCAAGAAATCTCCCCTAAATTTCTTCAAGTTGTTCAAGAACTAAGTTTCCTAAGTCAAAGGCATCAAGAATCTTGGCCTAAAAGTGTGAGAAGAGTTCCAAACAAGTTTCTACATCTTCAAATCAAAATCCAAGGTATGTGGGGTTTCAACAAGAACACTCCTTTCGTTCTTGTGCCTAAAGATTTACTTTCTATTATTGATTTACATGATTTTGCAAGTGGGTTTACACCCAAATTTCTTTATGTATGATTTATGAGACTTGAGTTGAATAATCTTGATATTTACGGTTATTTCACCATCATTCTTCTTAAATTGAGTATTTATTCCATGAGATGTATATTGTCATTATATATTGATGATTTCTAAGTGATTTATGATAAGTGTCAAGATTTGTGTTTTTCTATGAGAATTTTGACTATTGAATATATATGTATCGATATTTGAATTGAAAGTCAAGAATGAGTTTGATGATGTTTCCTTGAAGCTTTGGCATTTGAAATGATTTGATAAGCAAATGTACTCGATGTTGAGAAACATTGTTTGAATTGAGTCGCGTTAGGAATCCACGGTCGTATATGATTTACCAATGAGATATACTATTGTTTTGGTCATTATGATAGACCCATGAGTTGATATTGATTGAGGTGGATTTCCTAATGCGTTCTGAGCTGAGTCTGGGAGGAGTATTTAGTACCGAGCAGGAAATTTGGTATTTCCCCAGAACTACGTGCCACCGTAGGATTGATGTTGATAGTTGTGGGCCAAAGGCCGAGTATGAGATTGTGATGATAAGATTGAGGTTGTACTCAATGGCAAGAGTACGACATCCCTGCCAATGTTGGGTTCTCTCCTTAGGAGGGCAAAACGTTGGACTCCATGCGGCTCACATGGTGTAGTTATGTCGGCTATAAGAAACTCCCACATTCATGATGATCTAAGTACCATGAGTTACCGAGTCACTCTAAGTCATGAATCAAAGAGTTTGAGTTTAGTTAAATGATTTATGAGATTTATGAAGAATATGTTATTACTAATGACTTATGGAAATGATGTTTAAATAATTCAAGCGAAGAGAGTTATTATTGTCAGCATGCATGATTTTCTTATACATTTATGATATTATTTAAAATGTTTCATCCACCCCCACATAATCAGTACATTCCCAAGTACTAACTCCCATACTCTTTTGTACTCTATATTTCCTCATGATATAGGTTCAGGTGCTCAGTCTCAGCAACGACAGTGATATTTGAGTACCTTCATCTACATTTCTGCGGTTGGTGAGTCCTCATGGTTCGAGGACCTGTGTCTCCAATTTTTTTTGGTTAATAGATGGTTGTTTACTTTTAGTTCAGTACGAGTCAGTTGGGGATCTGTCCTAATGGCTCCTCAGTCCTATGTAGTAGAGGTTTGTCAGACTAGTGTACCAGCGTGTACAGAGACTTCAGTATTTTGTTTGTACAGGACAGTATTACTTCACGTTTCAGTATGTTCATGACATGGTTATTCTTATTTATCTTAGCATGATTTGCGCTATAATGAGTTCTGAAAGTGATGACAAGCTTATAGGGTTAGCTTGAGGCCACGTGTGGCCTTGAGTACCATGTGATGTCTCGGGATAGGTTCTTGGGGAGTTACACAGGTATACAGGAACTGTCCGATCACAATATTTCAGAAAGTTACTTCAGTTGATCTCATAGAGTTAGAGATGGCGGATTTTGATGTCATTCTAGGCATAGATTGGCCCCACTTATGCTATGCCTCAGTTGATTGTAGAAACAAAATAATTCATTTTTAGGTTCCAAATAAACCAATCCTTGAATGGAGGGGTAGTACTACAGCTCTTAGGGGTCAGTTGATTTCTTACCTTAGGGCTAGAAAGATGATATCTAAGGGGTGTGTCTATCATCTTGTATGAGTCAAAGACTCTAACTCAGAAACTCCTACTCTTGAGTCAGTCCCAGTAGTAAATGAATTCTCAGATGTATTTCCTGAAGATCTTCCCGGAGTTCCTCCCGAAAGGGAAATCGACTTCGGAATAGACCTTCTCCCGAATACTCAGCCTATAATATATCCATTCTTCCATGCAGAATGGCTCCAGCTGAACTCAAAGAACTGAAAGAACAGTTAAAGAATCTCTTATATAAGGGATTCATCAGACCCAGCGTCTCTCCGTGGGGTGCACTTGTTCTATTCGTGTGTAAGAAAGATGGTTCTCTCAGAATGTACATAGACTATCGTCAGTTGAACAAGGTCACAGTTAAGAATAAATACCCACTTCCTAGAATTAATGACTTGTTCGACCAACTTCAGGGTGTCAGTTACTTTTCCAAGATAGACCTCAAATTAGGCTATCATCAGCTTAGAGTAAGAGAAAGTGACATTCCAAAAATAGCTTTCCAAACTCGATATGGTCACTTTAAATTTCTAGTCATATCTTTTGGTATTACAAATGCCCCAGCAGCTTTCATGGACTTGATGAACCGAGTGTTCAAGCAGTACTTAGACATGTTTGTTATAGTCTTCATTGATGCCATTCTTGTCTATTCTCGTAGCGAAAGTGATCATGCAGACCACCTCAGCATAGTGCCTTAGACTCTTAGAGCTCATCAGTTATTTGCTAAATTCAGTAAGTGTGAATTCTGGCTAAGATTAGCAGAATTTCTTGGTCATATTATTTCTAGTGATGGTATTAGAGTTGATCTTCAAAAGACTAAAGCAGTGAGAAACTGGTCTAGACACATCTCTCCATCAGATATTAGAAGTTTCTTAAGTTTGGTTGGCTATTACCGTCGGTTTGTTGAAGGGTTTTCTTCTATTGCATCCCCCATGTCCAGATTAACTCAAAAGAAAGTTAAGTTTTAGTGGTCATATTCCTGTGAGAAGATTTTTCAGGAGTTGAAGACTCAACTCACCTCAGCCCTAGTCTTGATTCTACCAAATGGTTCAGATGGTTTTGTTGTGTACTGTGATGCATCCAGAGTAGGTTTGGGTTATATCCTCATGCAGAGAGGTAAGGTCATAGCCTACGCCTCTAAACAGCTTAAACCCCATAAGAAGAATTATTGGACTCATGATCTTGAGCTAGCAGGTATAGTGTTTGCCTTAAATATTTGGAGGCATTACTTGTATGAGGTGCATGTAGATGTATTCATAGATCACAAACGCCTTCAGTATGTTTTCTCTTAGAAAGATTTGAATTTGCGTCAGAGAAGATGGTTAGGGTTATTAAAAGATTATGACATGAGTGTTCTATATCATCCGGGCAAGGCTAATGTAGTGGCTGATGCTCTCAGTAGAATGCCTATGGGTAGTGTAGCTCATGTTGAGGATGGTAAGAAGAAGTTAGCTCAGGAAGTTCATCAGCTTGCCCGACTAGGTATCTGTTTACTCGATTCAGCAGAAGGTAGTGTATGGGTGCAGAGTAGCTTAGAGTCATCTCTAGTCTTTGAGGTGAAGGAAAAGCAGGATAGAGATCCCAATTTAGTTAAATTAAAAGAATCAGTCGGAGATTAGAAAGTGGAGGTTTTCTCCCAAGGGGGGAGATGGTGTTTTGCATTATCAGGGTAGATTGTGTGTGTGCCTGGTGTAGATGATTTAAGGAAATGAATTCTTGAAGAAGCGCATGGGGAGAATTACTCTATTCATCCAGGGGCCACTAAGATGTACTACGATTTGTGGGAGATCTATTGGTGGAGTGTGATGAAGAGAGATATTGTAGAGTTTATATCTAAGTGCTCTACATGTTAGCAAGTTAAGGTTGAGCACCAGAAATCTAGTGGGTCTATGTAGGAGTTCAGTATTCCCATGTGGAAGTGGGAGGAAGTGAACATGGACTTTGTGATAGGTTTACCTCGTACCCACCATCGGCATGACTCTATTTGGGTTATCGTAGACAAGATGACCAAATTAGCTCATTTCTTGCCATTCCATACCTCTTATTCAGCCAAGGACTATGCCAATCTCTATCTCAGAGAGTTGGTTAGGTTACACGATGTTCCCATATCTATCATCTCTGATAAAGGTACTCAGTTTACCTCTCACTTCTGGAAAGCGTTCCAAAAGGGTCTTGGTACCTAAGTCCACCTTAGTACGGCCTTCCACCCTCAGACAGCCGGTCAAGTAGAAAGGACCATTCAGACTCTTGAGGATATGTTGATAGCATGCGTTGTTGATTTCAAGCGTAGTTGGGATGACCATTTTTCTTTGATTGAATTTGCATACAATAACAGTTATCATTCCAGTATCTGTATGGCTCTATTTGAGGCTCTCTATGGTAGAAGATGTAGATCTTTAATTGTTTGGTTTGAAGTAGGTGAGGCTGCAGTAGTAGGACCTGACTTGGTATTTGATGCGATAGAAAAGGTTCAGTTGATCAGAAAAGGCTTAGGGCTTCCCAGAGCCGACAGAAATCATATTCTGATGTGAGGAGAAAGGATCTCAAGTTTGAGGTCAGTGACTTCGTGTACTTGAAATCTATCCCGTTAAGGGAGTGAAGAGATTCGGTAAGAAAGGGAAACTCAGTCCTCGATATGTCGGTCCCTTCAGAATTCTCAGTCATTTCAGAAAGGTAGTTTATGAGCTTGAGTTGCCTTCAGATTTAGCCTCAGTACATCCAGTGTTCCATGTCTCATTGTTAAAAAAGTGTATTGGTGATCCAACTGTAGTTGTTCCCTTAGAAAATATAGATATTCAGAACAGTCTTTCCTTTGAGGAAGTCCCAGTCAAAATTCTTGATCATCAAGTTCGCAGACTAAGGAACAAAGAAGTTCCACTAGTCAAAGTTCTTTGGCGGAATCAGTCCATTGGGGGAGCCACTTGGGAAGTAGAGGAACATATGCAGACCAAGTACCCTCATCTCTCTCTATGAATCTAGATTCATTATAAGGTACCAATCTTCTTAAGATTTTCTTTTCTCTGTCATGCTCAATTTCAGTCGTACATCATGTTCATGTCAGTCGTGCATTCATGAATCAGTTCAGTCATGCATTCCATGCATCATATATGCGTATTCAGTGTTTAAGCACAGTCTATCAGTTCCCTCAGCTTAACCAGTTTCATTCGGGGATGAATGATCCCAAGGGGGAGATATTGTAACACCCTATATTTCCCTAGAATTATCTAAGTCCTAATACATGAGTATTCATGTATAAAATTTTTGAAACACTCATTATTTTTCAGTTTAGAGCCTGCCATTGCGTAGGAAATTCAATTAGCTTTCCAACGATATAAAATTCGCCTAAATCCGATAACCGGGTAAGAAGTTATGGAAATTTTAAGTTTCAGGCGTGTAACACCGTCATTTTAAACCTTAGCGCATCGCGGATCCAGCATAAATGACAATTGTCAATTTCTAGTGTGACTACGTGATAATGGCGCGTCGCGCGGCAGACCAATTTCCCGTTTGTCAATTTCCAGTAGGCCTCCGCGGAGGTGGACAAAATGGCATCCACAGGCTTACCGTGATGGTGGCGCATCCCGTCGTCTGTCTAGTTCCCAGTTGTCCCTTTTCCAGTGGCTTGGCGCGTCGCGCCAAGTCCAAAAATCAGGATGGTCAGTTTTCAGCTTACATTTTAAATTCGTTTAAGGGTATTTGGGTCTTTTTTCTAAGACCTAAACTCGTCCTAAAACACGAAATTTATCCCAATTAACCTAAATAATCATTCATTCTTCAATTTCTCTCAAATTAAAATCCCCTCTTCCAAGAACAAGAAACCCTAGTTCTCAAATGCAAGGCAATTTCTCAAGAACTCTCCATTCATCTCTTCAAATTCATTAACCCAAGTATGTTAGATGTTCATCCATGGATCCCTTTCATTCATGGAGTCCAAGCAACCCTTTTAAATTATAATATATGATCTTTTCAAGTTATCATATTTTAAATTATGATTTCATCTATGAATCTCCATGTACTATTGATTTATACCATGCTACCATGAAATTGTTGTTATTATTCAATCTTCCATGTTTTAATACTATTATTTATTGAATTAAACCATGATTTGATGCTATTATTATGAATTCATGCTATTCCTACAAATTCCATGGCATTCCTATGATTGTTTTAAACCATGAACTATAAGTGTTTGATAAAATACCTACAAGAGTGGTTTAATTATTAAGAGCCTTCATGTTTTGATCTCCAAGAGTTGGTGTCATTTTACTATAATTGTTTTGAGTCTTGGGGGTATTGAATACCCAAAATGCATAGTTGTTTAGTTAGTATAGTCTCAGTATTTCAGAATATACTATAAGCACTTCAGAATAGTCAAATACCAGTCAGTTAAACTCAGAACAGTCTAGTATTTCAGTGTCTTTCAGTTGGGAGTAGGATTTAGCACAGAGCAAGTGTAAGGATGGCGGCTTCCCTGTCAGATAGAAAAAGTCATTAATAGTAGTCCTTATACTCTAGAACTATGTAGCCAGCATAGGATATGAGTAGTCACCCGTCAGATTAGGCTAGATTATCTCGCAGGGGTCACCCATCAGTTCAGGCTTGACACCCTTAGTCCATTGGACATTATATTAGTTTAGTGGATCCACACAGCCATCGTTAGTACCCATGGAACGGTATTAACACCCTTCCAGTTGGAGTTATAGGTTGGGCCCCAAATAGCTCAAATTAGGGAATGTTGGTGAGATGATACCTCCCACAGTCTCAGATATAGTCTCAGTTACAGTATTAGTTCAGTTATTCAGTCTTAGTGTTGTTTGACCAAAGCACACAGATTTCAGTCATTTCAGTATTTCAGTTTACAGATTTTACTCAGTTCATGTTATATGCTTGGTCATGCATCCTCAGTATTTATGAATTTTCATGTATTTTCATTACCTACAAATTCCACGCTCTTTATTCAGTACTCCATGATTTACATACATATCCAGTTAATTATTAGTTCCGTTCATGAAACCATGCATATCAGCCTACCTCATTTAGCATACCAGTACATTCAAAGTACTGATCGCATACCTTTCTTTTGCACTATGATGTCTTATATCATAGGTTCTGACACTCAGTTCCCGGCTCGCGATTAGACTTATTAGATCTTCAGCAATAGCAGTGGTGAGTCCTCATACTTCGAGGACAGACTTACTTTATTTCATGTCTTAGTTAGTAGTTAGTTGGAGTTAGTTGGGGCCTGTCCCATCAACTCATATTCATTCAATCAGTTTTAGAGGCTTTTCAGCCATTAGAGTCTGTTATTTAGTATTCAGATATTACAGTAGTTATTCAGTTTATCATTATTTTATCAAATTCAGTCAGTTGTTTCTATAGACTCGTATTTCAGTTTTAAATTCATCTATTAAAACCATATGTCATGTCAGTATTTTTCCGCATTTATGATTAAATTATTCAGTGCTCACAACAGCAACCAGCTCATGGGTTAGCTTGTGGTCTCTCGGGACCGTAATCACCGTGTAACGACTAGGGGTAGTCTTGAATTGTTACAACATACATACATATATATATATATATATATATATATATATATATAATGTGTGAACCAAGCACACAGTCACATGGATCCCTAACGCCGACAAATGTGATTTTCAGTGTTTGTTCCCCCTGGGACTTATTCCTTCACGGTGAGCTATCAATTCCCTTTAAGCTCAAATTAAAACAGTTGCGCATAAGCCTACCATTAACTCGGGATTCTTTCATTAAGTCATTTACCAACTTGGTATCATCATACTAATTATACTAGCAAGCTAATATAATTATGCCAAGTCAATCCATATATCAAATTGACTCCTAAGTTTCAATTAAAATCCAGTCCATGGACACCAAGGCCGTCCAAAATCCATTATTTTCCATTAGTCCTTTAATACAATAAAATGGGTTAAAAAGATATGTTAAATCATGCAATTATCCATATTCATAACCAAGATTATAAAGTGGGTTGAGGTTAATGTCATTATCAAAGAAAAATTTCATAAATTTGGGGAAACCCATCCCTCATTTCAACCATTTAACCAACGCATCAATTCAGTCCTAAAAACATCAATTTAAAATATGAATAATCAATTTAAAATATAGGATAAGTAATTTAAGCAAAAACAACCAAAAGCCCTCAACCCAATTTCAAACCCACAATTTAAATCACATTAATAACCAATCAATTTATGTTGCAATGAAAAATTATAAGTTAGGGATGAGCAACATACTTGAAATGCGCAAGAATCTGAGGAGAAATCGAAGTTTGGAGCTTGGACAATGAATCCCTTGTAAATCCCTTGAGTTTTCTTGGATTTTGAGTTAAAAAGAATAAGAATGATGTTTTGATCTTTAAAACTAAAGGAAAAAAGTCACCTAAGTGTTTATAAATCGTACAAGGGATAAAATATTAAAAGTCCCTCACCCCAAGTGAAAAAAATAAAAACTGGATGAAATTAAAATAATAGCGTGGAATGCCGCTATTGTGGAGGCTTGCTGCCTCGGGGTCCCAAAATGACCCCAAACCCCTTCCAAAAATTCTGAAACTTTTTAAAATTACCCTTTTTACATATAATAACACAATTCAAGTTAAAATTGACATTACTCATGTGGGAGAGTCAAAAATAAAAAAATCGTTAAAATTTTACGAGGGGTCATAGTGTGTGTATATCATGCTACCATAGGTGCGAAATTATAAGTCTCACTAACCAAGCCACTACCATACCCCACATCTCATAACTATCTCAATTCCCAAATCGACTAAGAGGTAGTATAATATGATGTACTGTAGTAAAATAAATGCAGAATACACAATATCACAAATAAGGTTCAATCGCGGAAATTAAGTACAAAAGTGAATACTCAAACATAATATCAAAGCATACCAAGAAATGCAATGCGGTGCAAGTGATGCAATACAATGTAATGATGATAATGTAAGCCATCACATGACTTTTATATACATATTCCAAGCTCAGTTCTTTGGATAGGACTCATGGGACTTCGCAACCCATATACTTTCACAATCTCAATCTCATATCTCAATTCACCTCTCCGGCTAATGTTCACGGATCAAGAATTTTACAAAATATTTCATTCACCTCTCCAGCTACTGTTCACGAATCAAGAATTTTATAAAGTGTTTCTTAGTAGTACCAATTTTCATAAATATGGATGAATGAGATGATGATGCAATGCTCATAACTAAGTCATGAAGATAATGAATCAATTCAATAATGATATAAACGAGCTCAAATCTTCTCAATATGATAATAGTTCATGATATGAGGCCTCCTCGGTACCACTAAAGTGAATAGTCATGTAGACATAAAAAAAATGTCATCTCAAAAATTCTTTTCTCGGATATTACTATCATGATAAAGACAAATAAGGTTTAAAATGCCTATAATATTAACTCAAGCCCCCATTCGTACATCACGATAAATAGTAAGACAATTAATATACTAATAAGGCCAATAATACCAATGCAAGCCCTACTCGAACATCACAATAATAATAATCTCTCAAGTAAATATATATATTCATATAAGTCCCCACATAGGCAACAAAAAATTAATAAACCATAAACATAATATTATATATTAAAATTTATCCAAACCAAGCTTTTTTCACATAACAAGTCTATTCTTTCCCAAAGTTGATATCACTAGACTAAATAACTATAAGAAAAATTGTGCTAGGTAACAATATTTGCTAATGAGACATACTGAACCCCGATAATCACCTCAACTATTATAAGTCCATTTATACGCTAAATATTTTTTAAGCCTCAATCATTCCATCATAATAACAATAATAATGTGATTATCCCCTAAAAGATTATTAAGTCTCGATCATCACAGTAAAGTCCACAAAACATGATTCAAGCTCTAAAATAGGTATCCACTATCAATTATCCAAGGTCAACAAGCCTACTATCTACAGTTTATTCTAAGCATAATCACAAGTGACTAGAATAACTAAGATAAATCAATGTATGACTAAAATTCATCAAATAACTCTGGTACCCATAGAGATTCTCATTATTTCATCTAAGAGGGACCCCATTTCTAAGCCACTTCATATAACACAAGCAAATAAGCATACAATAACACTTCAGAAAAAGTAAAAAGAAAAGGTACACTTCAACTTGGCTTAATGAAGATCCATAATTCAAAACACAGTCCAAAACGTCAATCAAAATCTCCAATACCTAGATCATCCTTAAACGTGTTCAATCTAATCAAATATGACATCTACAAGTCAAAAAGAGTTCATCGATATATGTATCAATATATTTAGTTCCGAGTCAAAAATTACTTTGAGAATCAATTTTAGAAATATAAGGATAGTATCAGATCTTATTTAAGAAAAATGTTTCCAAAACCTTAGTCTACTAAATCAAAAAACTCAATTAAAAATAAGTTGAAAAACTAATTTTGTATTTTATCGGGTTAAAACCTCAAAATTTATTATCAAATGCAATTTAGATTAAGAAATTTTGAAAAATATTTATAAAAATATTTTTATCCATGATGAACGGGACTTGAATCTCAAAAATCAATATAAATTCATTTCAAATTGACCTTCAAATCAAGATTTTCTGATTTCACAACTTTGAATTTTAAAACTCGGATTTATAAATCAAAATTACGAAAAACAAGGTCGATAATCTTATAAAATAAATAAAATAAAAATAGAATCATATACCCAATGATTATATAAGAAAAATGCATTGAGAATCACTTAAAATGAAGCTTTCTATCTCTCAAAATGTCAAAAGTACGAAATAAGTTCGGTTGGTCTTAAACTCAGTGATTGTCGCTTAAGCAACACTTTGTCCGTTGAAGCGGCCTAGTCAATGGATCAAACTACTTCTAAAGCGGTCAAATGTCCACTAAAATGGCTCAGTCAAATGGTCAATGACTGCTAAAACGGTCAACCAACTGCTAAAGCGACTACACCAGCACGCCAGTAAATTCATGAACTTATTTTAGACCCTCGAATTGAAGCTCATCCAAAATGCTATATACATGAATAAATATTGTAAATTGATCATAAAACATGTTTCTCACCTAATGAAATCATTGAATTTATGAAAAGAGGTCGTTTACAGCAAGTTAACCCATGAAACCACTTTTAGGTTGTTTTAACTAATTTTTGTTTAAGTGGTCAAAATGCAATTAACGGCTCGAGGCCCGAACTAACTACACTACTAACCTAAAGTATATTTTGGATCTTATAGTACTTTCAGAATCACCATATGAAGCTCTGATCATCAAATATTGATCAAAATCAAACTACTTACATTAAGAATATTCAAAACCACAAACTCATATAAATTACTCTCGAATGCATCGGGGACCGTGTTAATCATTTCCACAACTCATAAATAATATAAATTAATAATGGAGTAGAGCAAAATGGTCAAAATGCAGAAAGAGCTAAAAAAATACCATAAGGATTGTTACACTTTCCTTTTTTCTACCCCACATTTATTCTACTCATTGCAAGAAAGAGTTCCCCACCTTTAAATAGTGGTGATCTTGTATATTTTTCTAAGTGTAACAAATATAGAGTGCATAAAGCTAGCAAAAAAGAGAGTTTATTAGTTGAAGGAGAGTGTTCTTTTTTATGGAGCTTTGAACTCAACTCTTGTCCAGAGTTTGTTGAGTTATACTTTGTGAGTGGATTGTTGTATTGTGGAGAGAGTAAGTCAAGAAATTTATTGTTGGACCGATGAAAATATTTGTTGCAATGGGCTTGAATCTCCTTAAAGAAAGTGATATATCTACCCCTTAATCAAGAAGAAGATTATTTTATTTTCTTTATTTTTTGTATTTTCAATTGTAATTGATGTAATATTTCACCAACACTTCTTTTTGTTGTTATTATATTAAAGTATTTCTCTCAAATGCTCAAGTTTGTTGTGTTGTTGGAGCACTTCTTTCCAACTTTCAATTCTTTTATTTGTGTTGGAGCACTTCTCTTCAACTTTTAGTTGTTGATTCATTTCTCATCAATGTTCCATTGTTGTAGCACTTCCCTTCAAGACTTCAACCTTCAATTGTTGAAACACTTTTCTCCAACTTTCAATTGTTGAAGCACTTCTCTTCAAGCTTCAATTGTTGAAACACTTCTCTCTAATTTTCAATTGTTGAAGCAATTTTCTTCAACATTCAATTGTTGAAGTGCTTTTCTAAAATTTTCAATTGTTGATGCACTTCTCGTCAACCTTCAAATGTAAAACACTTATCTTCAATTTTCAATTGTTAAAACACTTTTCATCAACTTTTAATTACTTTCATTTATGTATATATTGTACTTGTTTGATGAAATGTGAACATTTATACCCAAATAACAGTTTTACATATTTTTTTTAGTCTTTTGGTTATACATGAACATTTTCTTCAGCCAGCCATAGTGATCAACCCCTTCTAAGGGTGTGCATCGGTTGGTTTAGTTCGATTTTATATATTATCTGTTATTTAATAACCAAACCAATAAAATATTTTTTATCGGTTTTTGATTTATCGATTTTTAGTCCTTAATGGTTCGATTTTTTATTTAACCGATAAGAAAATACTCATAAAATAGAAATAGTAGTAACTAACATGAAAAAACCGAATCTTAGTTGCATCCAAATATCCTACATGATGTGTTTTAATTTACAAGAATCTTCAAGTTTGGACTAAATGTTGTTAGGAAAAATTAAGAGTTTGTATAATTGAAATAATAGGTTTAAATTGTAGAAATTAAAAAATAAATACATAATAAGTCATATATATATATATATATATATATATATATATATATATATATAATATATTAAAAGGGTGAAGATCATTAGAAAAGTGATTCAAATTTCTTGTCCTTCATTAAAAGTGTCTTCTTTAGAGAAAATTGTCTTTTCACTTTTTTCCTCTAATTATTATACCAATAAATAAATTTCAAAATAAATAATTGAAAGATTATTTTCCTTTACGTGAATGCAAGTTTTTAAAATTTATGGGGAAAAAAATAAATATATATAAAACCCTGCTAAAAATTAATTAGTATCCTTGTTAGTTTATAAATCTACTTCTATAAAAAGCCTCATAATATCGATTCTACTAGTGTCCTTTTTAGTTATGAATCATGTACTTCTATAAAAAGCTTCGTAATATCGATTCTTTTATGGTCACTTTTTATACGACTTGGCTTCACTTTTATATTATAATTTTCGTTCAAGAATGTTGTTTCTAGATTAGCTCATAAGGAGCTAAGTGGCATTGTAATTACTTTCGTATATTTATTTTGTTGTAGTTTCTGATATATTAATATTTGTTGTTTTTTCTTCTTAATATAGGTGGTCGATGAATGTTCAGTCGGGCTTTGAAAAATTCTCACGCATAGATTAGGTTTAATTAATATTGTACTAGTGAAAATATTTGCGCTTCGCGTGGTTATAAAACATATTATTTTTACAGTTATGAAATAATTTTTTAATAACCTTATAATTTATTCCAAGTGTAATTTTATGCTTTTTAAGAACTTCTACAGAATTTTTCTCTTTCTATAGTGGTACTTGGCTAGTTACTCATTCATATAATATACATATTTCAGGCATACTAATCTTTACACATTAATAATTATTTTTAAAAAGATCTTTTGACATTAAGACTAAGACAGTTAAAGAATATACAAAATACAGTGTCATAATAAAGGCTAAATCTAAAAATATATTTGAAAGAAATGGTAGAAAATTTGAAAAGCTAATTAAAGAATAATAAATACATATGTGAAGAACTAATTACTTCCTATATATTCATGTAATGTAATGTATAATTATGTTACCTGTTATGGTCATTAACTGTCTAATTGAATTACACTAAATGCTATGCACAAATGAAAATTCATCTCAAAAAAATTTTAAAAGAAGAAAGTAACAATATAGCAAGTTAAAAGTATAAAAATGAGAAAGTTAAAATATTAAATTAAATTCTTAATACATTTTCAAAGTGAATAATTTGAGTTGCATAAGTAATATTAAACATGCATTTTTTTTTCATTTTTTTGTTTAATTTTTATCCTAATTTCTTCCCACTTCTCCATCTTCCCCAATAATATACCTTTTGTGATAACTTGTGCTTACTAATTAAACACATGTTAAAGAATAAATTTTAAAAAATAAAATATCCAACATATACTTACAAAAAAAATTCTGATAGATATTCATCAACCTAACAGGGAGGTAGTAGTCATGTCAAGAGACTCAGAAGTCCTAGCATGCATGTTGGAATAAAATTTCAAGAGTTCAAATTCATGTATAATTTTAATTTTAACTTTTGATATGATGATATGAAGTTTCCTAAGTTAAATAACATAAACTTCATCCCTACTCACACGTCATATAGAACAAGGCCTAAAACTCCAGAAAATATTATATTAGTTCAAATCATTGTTATCCTTTTGTTACCAGTTTCAAACATTCTAGACTTTTTATGACTAATCACAAGCTAGAAGTTGAATCTCAACATTGTTATGAGACGATTTAGAAACATAATTTTATTTTGAAGAAATATCAAACATTGTTAATTACGTACCTCGCCTTGGAAGTACCAAGGGTACCATGATATCTTGATTGGTGTCTTAATTTTGTCTATGGCATATCTTCTTATTGAAACTGATACTACATAATTTGTATCTCCGCTGTAGTCATAATATTATAATTTCATAAACATATCAATTAATTACTTATAAATTAGTACGTACTTTCTTTTCTTTCAATTTATGTGAATCTATTATTCTATTTGACGGGAAACAATATATTTAAAAAATAAATAATAAAGGTTTTTAAACCTAAGATCATAAACAGATAAACATGTCATACATTTGTGATTTATGTTACAATAACTGTTTAATTCTCATTAAGGATAAAAAAACGTATTCTAATCTAATTAAGTTTTTGATCAGCATTGACCAACTCGCCTATATATCCAAACTCTAATTCCACTTTGCATAAGCTCTTGAAAGATTGGCAAAATCATGTCAGGTGAATCTTGTCAATTTGCATGTATAGATGCACTGAATGGTAAAGTCGTATTAACAAAATTATGATTGAAATCTAAATTAATTATTCCTACTAATTAAACTACTCAAAGTGAAAATAATTACTTGCAAGAACCACATTGTTGGGATATTCCTCTAACATGGAGTGCTTCTTGCACTTCTGCAGTATTCAAGTATGAATCAACATAGTCTCTTGTGCACGGGTCGTACCACGCCAACTTGAGTGTCCTCACAATTGTAACATCGACACAAGTTAAGAATTCAAATAGATGAAAACTTTAATATAAACACTTCTTTTGATAAGACAAACTACAATTATAATATGAAGAAAGAATTTGTTTTGATCATAAAAAAAGAAATAATACTATGAAACAACAAATTATTATATATATTAATTACTAATATGTTTTTGATGAGAAGAATTACAATTATAATATCACGAAAGAACTTATTTTTATCATAAACAAAGAAAATAATATTACAAAATAATAAATATTTTTCATATTTTGGACAACTTTTGGGATCTCTAATGGAAGAAGAATTATATAGATAGAAAGGAAGATGAAAAGTGAAGAGTTAACATTAGTTAATGATACTTCACAATTAACATGGCCTAATAAAAAGAAGATAAAAAGAAGAGTTACAATAATTCATTATTATATTAGTAAATGCTAATTATCTTAAAATTAAATGAAATAGGTAATTAATAGATAAGTTTTAAAAGTAGAAAAAAACTCAAAAAATTGACAAAAAAGATAAATAGAAATAGTTGCTTGTGAGACATGCCACATAGGATTGGCTATTGATCTCTTTTATATATATATATTGATTGTTTTGATATCTCTATTATCATATTATTTTGTTATAGTTTACAGATGATAGATAAATGTTGGTCGATTTTGAGAATTTTTTATGTCTTTTTCTTTTGGTTGAAATTTTTTGGTTAAAATAGTGGACGAAAGAAGTGATGTTGTCGATGAGTGAAGAATACCACATGATAGTTCACTATTACGTGGCGAAAAAGTCAAAGATTTTTATCTTTTTTCTTTTTCAAAATGGATACTGACTACAATTTGGATTGTCTTCCTGGCTCAATGGAAAGAAAACCCCATTCTACACTTCATCACGATAAGAACATGTCTTTCCTCCAAATACCATTTGCCTTTTCCTCAGCTGACCAGCAAAACAATGAATTCAACCGTAAATATCCTTTAGCTAGCACATGCTAAAAAGAACAAGTAAATACTCGTCTCGTGCTTGACTCTATCTGCAAGACAGGTGTGTGCAACCACTTAGTGAGGAGACAAGAGGGTCTATTGAAAATAACCTATCTACCTTAGCAGTAAGGTCTGCATACACTGTACCCTCCGTAGACCCCACTTTGTGGAACTAAATTGAATTAGTTATTGTATTCATTTTCTCGAATCTCATAGAGAAAACAATTAAAAGATGTCACCTTGATTGATTAATGGCTCCTTCATAAAGAGTTTATAATTTGATAGTACAAGTCAAATTAGAAGATGACTTTAGCCAACTTGTAGATTGAGAGTCCATATTGAGACTTAGATGTTAAGTAAAGAGAATAATATATTCTTTTATTGACTAATGCATATATACAAGTGCAAAGTGCATATCCTAAACTAGTATATATATATATATATATATATATATATATATATACTAGTTTATTGGGTTTATCCAATAACCTAATAAGAAAAAATCAAATCGAACAAATAACTCAATAAAAAAAAAAATATAAAATTTTTAAAAAACCGTTAATCCAATAACCCAATAAAAATAAATCAATAACATTTCTATCGATTCGATTTATTGGTCGGTTCGATTTTTGCACACCCCTAACCCCACCCCTAACCCCCTCACACTTTTTTCGCTGCATAACCCTTCATATTTTAAAGGTGAAAGAAAAAGTATTTTAAGTTTAACACACCTAACCCTCCGTCCCAAATTACCCATCCCAAATTACTTATCTCAAATTTTCTAATTTAATTTCTCATGTTACTTATATTTTTTCATTAATCAAGACAAGGTGATTTTTTTCCCATTATACCCTTAGTAATTGATTACTTCTTGTTACTAGCATTGAATTATCAAATCTTGAAAAATATTGCAAAAATTTTGATAATCCTATAATCTTAATTATCCATGCAAAAAGTGTTTTGATATCAGTCATATAATAACTTCATCAATATTGAAACTAGCAACATGACACAATTAATAGGGGTAAAATAATAAAGTTACATTATTAATTATTATTTTCTTAATAGTTATGTATCTCAATTTGAAACGGATAATTTTGAACGGAGAAAGTAATTGGAAAAAAAAAAAAAGTACTGCACTCATAGTCATACTCCGGTTAATAAAGATTTGTCTTTTCAAATCCTACTTTGACACTATTCATTTTCCCACCGGCGTCCAATCAAGTGAAAAAATAGTCATCAAGCACATGAACTTGATGCTAAGGTTAAGAAATACTTGGACCCAAAGCATTAAATGAATCTGGTGGGAGCTTTAAGACGTGTGAGCAGGGCAGTATATAGATTATTCAGATGACAGTACATGCGTCCATCTTATACTTGCCTTTGTAGAATACTGCCTCTCTTCGTGCTTATTTGTCCGAATATTTGCACTTGATGAATAATTTTAATGGATTTAAAAAAATAATTTGAGGAATGAGTAGTTAATATAATTGTAAAAATAGTTTTTTTTAAAATATTATTTTATCTTGATATGTTAAAGAAATTACTTTTAACGGAAAAATAAAAGTACATAGAGTGAATACTTCATGAAAAAATCTCTTCATTAGGAAAAAAATAACAGTTACTCTCAATCTCGATGAATTGAATGAAAAAACTCTGTAATTAGCTCTCTATTTTAAAATTAGTCTTCATTTGATGTGTCTCTCCTTAGACATCTTATTTAGTTAATATTCCCCTAATTTAATTAAGTAAAGTTAGCTTTGAGAAAAAAAGGGTAATAAGATGATTTCACATTTGTTTTAAACGTCAAAACATTCTTAAACAAATTTATTTTGCTAGAATATAATGACTAATGTTTGGGAGTTACCGAAGAGAGTAAAATGATTTATTGTCAACCGTATCTAATCCATAAGTAGATAGATATAATTGCTTGTTTGCAAAAATTAGGAAAGTGGTAAATAATGACACAACTGAAATTGGAAGAAAATAAAATTGAATTACTGTAAACTAAAAGGAATTTTGTGTTCCTTTGTAAACATTTTTTTTCTTACTTCTCTATCCAAGTAATGAAATTGATAAATGTTAACAAGAGTTACAAAGACATTGAAAAGAAAATTTTTGAAAAATCTTCCGTGTCTAAATACAGTGTAAGTAGATCAAATAAGGTCAGTGGAATTATTATCAATCGCACATCTCACAAAAATATGTAACATGAGACTGTCGATGTATATATATACTAGTCTTAATATACGTGTTTCGTACGTGTACTTTACTTCAAGATCACTTTTATAAAATCACTTTGATGTCTATCTTTTGACGAGAAAAAGTTTGTGTTTAAATAATAAATTTAGAAACCACTTTAGAGCAACTATTAGTATTTGACTAAGTTTTTAAGATGCTTTTAAATGTATTTTTCTCAAAGATACTTTTTGTACAAAATTACATTCATTAACCAAGCACAAATAAATATAAATATTTTGTTCAGAAGAAAACAAATCAAAAAATTACAAAACTGAAGATCCATTCACAAAAATCACAGTTCTAATTCATAAAGTTCTATATAATCAAAAATATACTTATAAACTTAGAAAATTTTAAACTTGAAATTGAAATAACATGACGTTATGCGACTTAGATTACAAACATTCACAAAATAAGATTACAAAGAAAATTATAATAAAAATATCATAAGATTTAATATGTTTTAGTCAAGTGACCTACATATTAAAATACTGATATTACAAACATAAAACCTAGAGAGAATAATCTCTCCAAAACAAAACTCTTTACTTGTAAATGCTATTATATCATTTGTAGCAATAAAGAATCCTCAATTTATAGAAGTCCAAATTATTTTCCTCCAAAAAAGGATTAATCAAACATGGAAAAAATATTTTTTTTAAAAAAAAAAGTATTTTCCATAAAAGAAACTTTAATTATGGCAGAAAATTTGAGCAAATTCTAATAAAAAAAGAAACACTCTTAAACTTGAAAAAAAAAGTGATAATTAATATAAAAATTAAAGCTTTATTTAAAACCTTCCTTGATTAGAAAGTTCATAAACTACAAAAACAAATATGTATAATGTACGATAGTATTGCTTTAAAAAGAACTCAAGTTGAATAATATTTTAAATTTATCATATTTTTTGCCTTTATGATATTTCTAGGGCTCTTTAGATTTTTATTAATTAATCAATAATTGAAGGAAATAGGTTAAAAGATAATTTTATCTATTATAAAAAAATTTAATGAAGAATTAGAAGTTCAAATCACTTTTCTAAGAATTTTCATATTTTTAATATAGCATAAACTATAAATATAAATATAAATTTTATGCCTAAAAATTTAAAGGGACGGGCGTTGGTATGGGCCGACAGTGCCCCTGACTGAACATTGCAGAAGAAAATGAATGGGGCTAACAATATCATTGTTAAAAAATTGTTGAGGTGTAACTAGGGGTGGACGTTCGGTATTTGATTCGGTATTTTTAAAATTTGGATTCGGTAATTCGATAATCGTTATTTGAACATAGATACCACATACCATACTTATAAATATCGGTTCGATAGTTCGGTAATCGGTAAATTAAATTTCGGTTCGGTACGGTATTTGGTAATACCATATTAAAGTTGGAGATGTGCAAATGTATGTTTAAACTTCAAAGAGTGTCTTTAATAAAAACCCTATTTAGTATTCTTTTTGTTGTTTTTTACGAATATATTATCAAGGTCCAAGAGATTTTTTTAGATGACTAGTACTATTGTCTATCGGGTTATATATATATATATATATACACACACTCGAAAATTCAGTAAATACCGAATACCAAACGGTATTAATATCTTGTACCAAACCCAATCCCGAATATCGAAATATTAAAATTTTACTCCCAAATACCATACCAAATACCGAATTACCGAATACCAATTACCAAATTTTTTGATTCGATTCGATAATTCAGTTTTTGATATTTTATGCCCAGCCCTAGGTGTAACATACCTATTATAAAAATATTAAAGACACGGATGAAAAGGTAATTGTCAATATTACCCTTTTATTTCTTCGCAAACTTTTTTTTAATAATCGAAGTACTCATTATTTAAAATTTAAAAGTAATTGAAAACTCCATTAGGAAGAAGAAAAATTAATGCATTCTTGAATCTTAAACAATACATTCATTTTAAACAATTAAAATATGCCAAATAATTCATTCATATTGAAGGAAAGGAAGTTTCATCAACTCATACTATAACAGAAAGTAGGTTACCAAATACTATTACTGGACAAGATTCAGTAACCATTTGGTCATAAATATTATTCACAATATTTTAAAATATATTTTTATTTTATTTTAAAATATTTATTTAATCATAAAAATTAAAAACATATTTTTAAATAAGTTTTTATAATTTTTTTGATTTTTTGAAAAACACCTCTTTTACTCTTTTTTCACATAATTTTTTATATTACTTTAAAAAAAATACAGTTAAAGTCTAACCTATTTTTAAATATGCTATGATCAAATACAACTTTAACTTTATTTTTAAATTTAAAAACACTGAATACGTTTTTTTTAATTTTCATGATCAAACTAATTCTCACAAGAAGCAAAAGAAAAGCAATGGTGGGAGTGGGACCATTGTCCTAATTGTGTGTAGCTTTTCAAAGTGCCTAAATCGTAGCGTGGTTCAATAAAGACTCGCATGTCGTTTGATTGACAATAATTAATTGAAGAATGATTAATTTTTAAATTAGTTATCTATTATATACTTCTTTTCATTTCATTTTACTCATCTCAATTTTTTTAATTTAATTTTTTATTTTACTTATCATTTTTCATTAATCAAAACAAGATTAAAAAAAAAAATTCTTTTTTTACCCTTAATATTAATTATTTTTTCTCTAAATTAAAATATAAACATCATTTAATAAGGATATTATGGTAAAGTAGTCATGTTATTAATTGGTTTTCTTAATTAATGTATAATGTTAAATTGGGACGAGTAAAATAGGACGGAAGGAGTATATGAGATAATTTATTTATTGTTATGATATAAATGGTGAGATAATTAATTTCAGGACTAATTAAGACTCTCTTTATTTCTTTTTAATTGTTTCCCTCGTGAGTCAATTTTGACTAATAAAGCTAATTTAGATTAAATTAATTTTACTTTTTAAATTAAAATTTAGATATTCAAAATACTATATATTACAATTTTTCTTTTTTCAATGTATCCACCTTATTTACGTACCCATCCTTGGATTTAACTCAAAACTCCCAACTAATTCTCTCACTCCACTATTAATTTAGTCTCAATTTCCTCTCTATAAATACCCTTAGATCTCTGTAGCTTTTATACCCAACAATTGAGCAACAAATACTTTACGTTTGTACTATCCTCCAGTCCACTACTCTCCCCATACTACTTTTTTCTTTTTAACTAAGCATGGAAATGGTAGGCAAGATTGCATGTTTTGTGCTTTTGTGCATGGTGGTAGTTGCACCCCATGCAGCGGCACTGAGCTGCGGTCAGGTTACATCTGCCATGGCCCCTTGCGTTCCTTATTTGACGGGTCGTGGTCCTCTTGGAGGCTGCTGTGGTGGAGTTAAAGGCCTAATGAGTGCAGCCAAGACCCCAGCGGACCGGAAGACAGCATGCACTTGCCTGAAATCAGCAGCTAATGCTATAAAGGGCATTGATGCAGGCAAAGCTGCTGGTCTCCCTGCTGCTTGTGGCGTCAACATTCCTTATAAAATCGGCCCTTCCACTGACTGCTCCAAGTACGTTAATTCTCCTACATCCCGACAGATATATATTTTGTGCATTGACAATAGTAGTAAAATTTCTTTATAGTCTCAGAGTATTTAACTTGAATTTAATTTGATATTTAACTTACATGTGTTGACAAGGTTGTTCGCAATAAATTTTCGTTAACGTTGAAAATTATCTGCAAGAAAAAATAAAATAAACAAAAAGAATAATTTTATATAAATAAATTTTGCGGATACAATTCTGTTATTCTCTCGATTCTTCTCTCTTAAGTTTTTCCGTGATTCGAGGCCTTCACAGCGTGATTCTCGAATGTAGGATGATTTGAGCCTCCTAGAAATGTGTTTGGATCTCCAGGAATTGTCTGATATCACTTTGTCTTGTCGAGTTGACCGTCGGGCAGAACTCCGTTAGTCGATTCGTTGAAGAGTTGTGTAGTCAATGCAGAAGTTTCCTCCAATGCTTGCAGAATGACCCCAGAAAATTATGTAACCCTCCTATTAATAGTTGTAGGGGATAGGCAGTCCAAGTGTAAATAACTTCTTCTGCCTCATTCTGATTGGTTCATTCAATTTTCAAGCTTATCACAAATGTTATGTGACAATGTTGCTTGTGATTGACCAAAAACATGTCATTTGGGACACTTGGCGATGTTTCATTGGCTCTTGAATTTGACTTGGATTGCCACCTCATTTGATCGTGTGGCCTTGCTTCATTGGTCTTTAATTTGACTGGGATGCCATGTCATTTGACACGTGGCATGAGTTTGGGCCTCAAGGTGAGATGAACCTTGATGAAGAATAAAATGGGTTTATAGCCCAAACTAATTTTAGAACCAATAAAATATGGATCAAATCCAAATTTTATATGAATTTGATTCAATAAATTTTACGTGTCTACAGATGCCCCCTACTTCAAGGCTCGTCAAGGTGTTTGATTTGTCGGACCTGTTAGAGACGAGATTTGAAGTATTTGTGAAGCCCTATTTATTTTTTTTAAAGACTTGAGCATTTTATCAACGTCCGACTCCTCAAAGTCATGATTATCCGTGTAGAATAACGTGAATCCAGTGTAAATTATGTTTAAGACTAACTATATCCAAATCATGTAGGATTCGGCTATTAGTCCTATATCGAATTTTAATAGGATTGATTAATGATGTTATCCCACTTCAAAAAGGATTAGGAATTTGACTTATTTTGGACACTTAAACGTCCCAGTTCTTGTTGAAGACAACTTTGTTCAGCAGATTCCTTTTTAAAATCAAATTGGGACCTTTCAGAGTCTATAAAAGGACATTAACTTCCCATTTAATCATTGTAATTCAGCCTGAGCAGAAATTCAACTTCCGTTCTTCTCCTCTTTTTGCTCTTTTTTTTTTACAATTGAGTTTTTGATACTTTGGCGCGTCTGTAGAAGAAGCTTCATAATGAATCGTGGAGGTGTCTGAATCACGAACGGCTTGTAGTGTTGGAAAGTAGACTCGCAAGGCTACGTTCTACGCGAAAACCACGCTCATCTTATCACCAGATCTGCCTAGGTATCGTTTCAAAATCAGACCTTCATTTCTGTTTCGTCACTGTTTACTTGTTTTGTGCAGTCTAACGAAAACTCTCATATCTTGACTTAGGAACATCAAAATCAGGAGCCGTTTTTTGCGTTGGAAACTAGAATTATAGATCTACGTCTTACGTGAAAACCACAATCAGATTGCATCCGAATCGTCCCAAATATCGCTCCAAATACAACCTACTAATCTTGGTTTGCTAGTTTTTTCAGATTTGTGCAGCGTCACGAAAAATTTCATAACTCGACGTAAAAGTATCGCAATCAGGTGACGTTTTTTTCATTGGAAAGTAGATTTGCAGAGCTACGTTTCACGTGAAAACCACCATCATTGAACTTCTGTATTTTTTCAGGCTCTTTTACGAAGTTGCAGCCGAAATCTTGTGATACTCTACTTCTCATCAGATTTGGATACTTCATGAATTTCTTCTTCTACTTCAAGTTTTGGGATGCATCACTTCTGTAATTTGGTGAAGTTCGTACTAGAGCAATATTCAAAGTACCATAAGTTATTTTACTTGTCGAGAAGACTTCATTGCTTGGAGATAATGAAGAATCCTTTTGCTTTAAAGATGACATCTTCAAAGGACTCCAAATATGCATTCAAGCTTCATACTTTTCCTTATTTTGCTCTTTTACAAAAAAAAATTGTAGAGCCGTTCACAATTTAGACTCATGCGGGATAAGAGTGATTTGACTTACAATTTAAGAACGTGCATCAATGAGTAGTTTGATTTGTAGTTTAGGCTGGTGCATTGAGGAGCAGCTTGACTTGCAGTTTAGGCTCATGCATCAAGGAGCATCTTGACTTGCATCGAGGAGCATTTTGACTTGCAGTTTAGGCTCGTGCATCGAGAAGCATCTTGACTTGCATTTTAGGCTCGTGCGTCGAGGAGCCTTTTGACTTGCAGTTTAGGCTCGTGCATCAAGGAGCATTTTGGTTTGCAGTTTAGGCTCGTGCATCGAGGAGCATTTTGACTTGCAGTTTTAGGCTTGTGCGTCGAGGAGCCTTTTGACTTGCAGTTTAGGCTCGTGCATCAAGGAGCATTTTGATTTGCAGTTTAGGCTCATGCATCGAGGAGCATTTTGACTTGCAGTTTTAGGATCGTGCATCGAGGAGCATCATGCAGTTTATGTTTGTGCCTTTAGGAGCATCTTGGGGAAGAATTCTTGTAATGTAACTTTCCTCCCAACCCTTTGTAATGAAGTATTATTAGACTTAAATTTGATATTTACTGCCCCCATCGATTGAAGCAGATATGCATTTGATCTTGGGTCGTCTTTTGAAAGCTGGAGTTTAGAAGCCTTTTGACATTTTTTTCTTTTGCGAGCGGTCAATGTCCAAGTACCACCCTTCTTGCTATTGGAGAAGTCGTTTTACATGCATTTTCTTGTTGTTTTCTTCAAGGCTGGAACCCCAATCGAGTCAAAGCTTCCAAATTGTAGCATGATGATTCCCTCACCTTTTGATGATGCCACAAAGCGCATGGGTTGTAGAACTTTTGAAATTGAATTTTTTTTATGGTCTAGTTCAGCGCTAACATGGTTTGCATCAACTGTATCGCCATCATCGATGATGATCTTTTCCTCTTGCATTAATGTCATGATATTTTTCTTCAGGATGAAGCATTTTGTGGTGTGATGATCAACAATGCGATGAAATTTGTTGTATTTAGGATCGTCGACTTTGTTTGATTCTTCGGGTCACTTTGACTTAGGGAGTTCAATGACTTCTTTGGCTAGCAACTCGTCTAGAATTTCAGGAACATCAGAGTCGGAAAAAGGATATACCCTTGCTTGTAACTTTTTTAAAGTTGGTTGATTTTCCACTTCTTGCATTTGTTGCTTTGGAGCTTCCTCTTTCAGTTTTTGTCTTGTGAAGGCCTTTTTAGAACTCACAGTCGTCACCATAGATTCCCTAATTTGGTCCTCTAATGAGTCGTTGAATTTCGTGACTTCTTTTCTAAGATCAAAAATAGGTGATGCCATTCTTTGAGTTGCAATGCTTAACTCCATGTCATGAGCGCGCGTAGCTAATTCTTCAAAAGTTCGAGGCTTAATTCCATGGAGGATATACGCAAGGCCCCAATGCATCCCTTGAATGCAAACTTCAACCGCGGAAGTTTCAGAAAGTTGATCATTGTAATCAAAGCTCAATGTTCGCCAACGATTTATGTAGTCCACTACAGGCTCATCTTTACTTTGTCTTGTGTTTGTCAACTCCATCATGCTGACCGTACGACGGGTGATGTAGAAATGATTTAGGAACTGACTTTCTAGTTGCTCCCAACAATCAATTGATTCAGACACCAAGTCTGTGTACCAATCAAAAGCGTTGCCTTTCAAAGAGAGAACAAACTGCTTGACAAGAAGATCACCATGTGTACCAACACTGCTGCAAGTCTCAACGAAATGAGCGATGTGTTGCCTTGGATTTCCCTTTCCATTAAATTGTTGAAACTTTGGCGGTTGATATCTAATTGGCATCAGTAAGCCCTCAATTCGCTTAGAATACGGCTTTGAGTATCCTACAAAACTTTGTGATGCACCGCCATAGTGTGCCTTGATGGTATTTGCAATCATATCTTGCAGTTGTTGAACGGTTAGAGTAGCAACCGAAGTAGACTGCTTCTCTTTTTGAGATTTAGTCTTGCTACGTGACCCATCGACATCCTTATTTTGCAGAGTAAAGCCGGGTGGATAAGCTGGCTCGATTCTCCAGGGGAGAAGGACTCTAACTTGTTCATCAGTTGAGCGATCTGAAGATCTTTATCCTCGACAGATTTCTTCAAAACTTCAATGGTTTGTTCCATTATTCCGAACTTCCCATCCATATCAGTTGCGTCGGCCATCAAGGCGTTGACCTTTGTTGAAGTTGGTGAATCAGTCGAATCTTCAGATTCACTAAAATTAACGCCAGTCTGAGAGGATTCATCACATAACAAGGATGTCAAATTGCCCTCAGGGGCTGCAGCTTCAACCGTCATATGAGATTTGCTCTTTTTTGCCTTCTCCAAAGAAGTAAAGTATTCAGATCCGTCCCAACCACTGGTCTTAAATTTGCGTCGAGTGAGGGGACCAACAAGGCTGAGCTCATCAGATATGGCAGCAATAGAGTTCTTGCATGAGACATCTTTCGTATTTTTGACATTCATAGCAGTAGTTGAATTTGATTTGCAGGAAGAAGAGGTGGAGAGCAGAACTGGTCCCACTGGGCGTGCCAAAATTTGTTCGCAATAAATTTTCGCTAACGCTAAAAATTATCTGCAAGCAAAAATAAAATAAACAAAAAGAATAATTTTATATAAATGAATTTTGTGGGTACAATTCTGTTATTCTCTCGATTATTCTCTCCTAAGTTTTTTCGTGATTCGAGGGCCTTCGCAGCGTGATTCTAGAATGTAGGATGATTTGAGCCTCCTAGAAATGCGTTTGGACCTCCAGGAATTGTCTGATAGCACTTTGTCTTGTCGAGTTGACCGTCGGGCAGAACTCCGTTAGTCGATTCGTTGAAGAGTTGTGTAGTCAATGCAGAAGCTTCCTCCAATGCTTGCAGAATGACCCCAGAAAACTATGTAACCCTCCTATTTGTAGTTGTAGGGGGTAGGCAGTCCAAGTGTAAATAACTTCTTCTGCCTCATTCTGATTGGTCCATTCAATTTTCAAGCTTATCACAAATATTATGTGACAATGTTGCTTGTGATTGGCCAAAAACATGTCATTTGGGACACTTGGCGATGTTTCATTGGCTCTTGAATTTGACTTGGATTGCCACATCATTTGATCGTGTGGCCTTGCTTCATTGGTCTTTAATTTGATTGGGATGCCATGTCATTTGACACGTGGCATGAGTTTGGGCCTCAAGGTGAGATGGACCTTGATGAAGAATAAAACGGGTTTATAGCCCAAACTAATTTTAGACCCAATAAAATATGGATCAAATCCAAATTTTATATGAATTTGATTCAATAAATTTTACGTGTCTACAAAGGTAAATGAACAATACGATTTTACATTAACATTGTATTTTAATTAATATATTGCAACAAATTATCTATCTTATTATTTTTACATTACCTAAAAGTGGGTGAACATAAGTATTTGGGAATACAGAATAGCTAGTATAGTAGGAGTATATTATATCGTCTTAACATGTTACAAAATGGTGTATTGTGGCATATTATCAATTCCTAAAATAAAATAATGGAGTTACAGCAACATGAGTGGCAAATAGGAAACTTCATGTGTTAGTGCTCTCTATGTGAGAAGATTATTGGTTAATGTTGGTTTAATGTGGCAATGCAGGGTCCAGTAAGGCTTTCCACCATAATTCGGTATCATGAGGAGAATCAAGAATAAGATGGATATCTAGTTTGATCTTTCTTATGGATCCATCACTATATATGTTGTCTCTTTATTTTTCATTTGCATATGTTGGAGTAATAGTCGAATTTTGTGATGAACCTTGGTGGTTAGTTGTATTACAACCTAATCTTCATCGTAATACATATTCTACGATCCTCTTCATTTTTTCTTTCTTCATTTTTTACATTTGCTAAACTTTTATCATCGCCGATTTAATATTACTAACCAATCACCCAGCTTAGGTAAACCGCTTACACTGATTTTGAGTTGGTAGTAATTTTTAGTAGAGAATGACAAAATAAGAATTTGAGAAATTACACCGAAGGGTGCATAACTTAAGCGCACTTTGTTTTATCAGAAATTTTTCAACAGAAATCCATGATACATAAATCCAAATGAGAAACTACTTAAGTGTGAGCATACAAATTATAATATAGGTATGTGCTATACTCTATGTTAAATGCACAAGAAAATTAATAATCAAGTATAATTGGAATTAATGATGGTACGTATCTAGCTAGATGGACAAAGATAGGGGAAAGATTTGTGATGATGTAATACTAAATCGCCAGTTCAATTGGTGTCTGTTTAAATTGTCAGGCTCATTAGCTGAATTTCACACCTTTAATTTGATTCACTAAGATACGAAAACAAAAGAAATTTCACGATATATGACATTGTTTGCAACTTTATCCTTAAGTTGATGATGGTTAGTGCAACAACTTATATATAAGATGTGACAAATATACACACCTGAAGGCACCACAATTTATTTTTAGATTACGATCTATAAAGGTGTCATGATTTTAGATCGGACCATGATGGCACCTACTATAACCTTCCAATAGATAAGCTAAATTCCAAGCCATTTAACAAAGCAACAACAAACTAAAAGTATATAGATATATACATAACAATTACAAAATATACAAAATGGGACCCTAAAGAAGCAAAAAAGACAAGTATACAAGGAAATCCAACCCCTGGCATGGTGTCACTGGTATAAAGGCTACTAAGTGATGAATAGGCACTACATCAGTACATGTTTATACGGGAGATACAAAAATACGGATACTAAATACGGGAAGGAGATCTGTGTACAACCAGATGTCAAGTGCTTATCGCAACTTCAAGTAATGACTTCCGATCGATCAGAATCAACGATACAAACTCATACTAGGATCTGTATCAGGAAAAAAGATGCAGAAGTATAGTATGCGTACCAAAATACGTGGCACCTAGTAGACACCATAGGCTAACTGAACTTAAAGATAATACACAATATAAATGGCATGAAAAGAGATAATTACACGTAATAACTAATTACTTGGCAGTCTAACATGTTAAGGATCGAACTAAAGATGATATCAATAATATACACAGAGTACCTATTCAATTAGAAGGAGAAATAGTATAGTCTACTAAATATAGAAATTCTAGAAAAAGTACCAAGAGGGCATATCTAATCAACGAGTAAGAGTGTAAGTTACTATCATTTCACAAGTTAATTCACTACTTAAAAAAGGTCAAAAACCGACCACAAATTGTGGTCAGAAAAAACCGACCACAAATTGTGATCGGAAAAAACCGACCACTAGTGGTCGATTTTAATTTATTTTTTTTAAAAGCCACCACAAGTGATAGCTTTTTTATTTTAAAAATCAAAATAATTTTAGTATTAATTATTATTTATTTTACAAATGAAAAAAAATAAAAAAAATAAAAAAAACAAAAAACCGACCACTAAAAAAATAATTAAAAAACCGACCACAAGTGGTCGGTTTTTGAATAATTTTTAAATTATTTTTTTTTTCAAAAGAAACGATTACTAGTGGACGGTTTCTGACAAAAAATAATTAAAAAATATATAAAAAAAACCGACCACAAGTGGTCGGTTTTTTATATATTTTTAAATTTTTTTTTAAAACCGACCACAAGGTGGTCAGTTTTTTTGTTTTTTTTTTATTTTTTTAAAAAAAGCGACCACAAGTGGTCGCTTTTATATTCTAAAAAATTATAATAATTAATTAAATAATTTTATTATTAATGGAGTATTATTTATTTTTTAAATAAAAATTAAAAAATAATATAAAACCGACCACTTGTGGTCAATTTTTTTAATATTTTTTAAAAAAGCAACCACAAGTGGTCGCTTTTATATTTAAAACTAGTGAGAAGAAGCCTGTGAAAAGCACGGGCCCAACATCTATTCTAAATTAATATTATAATAATAATCATATCAATTAATGTGACATTTTTTTAATTTTAAAAATTAAATAAATTTACTTTTTTAAGTAATTTTTGCATATATTCTTAAAATATATTAAATTATCAATTATTATGATTTGTTATTCAAATATATAATTTTATTTCAAAAATTTAATTCACAATCAAAATTAAACTCTACAAATGTATAAATTAATAAAGAGTCTGAAAAATCAAATTCAATGGGCCTATATTACTGTCTTTCAGATAACACGGGCTCAGTATATGTTATTTTTTTTATCTCAAACAATGTGATCCAAATAGAATTTAGATAATCAATCATACTTTTAATACGTTTTTAGATATTTTAAGTTGTTAACTATTGTAGTTTATAATATTTTTTTATTTTTAAATAATATATGTTACTCTCCTTGTCCAAACTTTTGTGGCGTTGATAGTCAATTATATTTTAAAAATAATTTAAATTTTTAATTATTGTGATTTATTATACTATTCTTCTATTCCAATTTAAATGTCATTGATATAATTTTGAGAGTCAATCAAATATTTCATATCTTTTAAAAAATTTTAAGTTGTTAATTATTGTGATTTATAATATTTTTGACGTACTTTTTGAAATATCTAACACATTATTTTTTCTTTTAGATATTTTAAGTTGTTAACTATTGTGATTTATAATACTTTTTATGTAATTTTCAAATAATATATGTTACTCCCCTTGTCCAAAATTTTGTGGCATTGATAATCAATTGCATATTTTAAATAATCTAAGTTTTAAATTATTGTGGTTTATAAAACTTTTCCTTATATTTCAATTTAAGTGGCACAATGCTTAGATTATAATAATTAATTAGAGGTGATATAGTAGAATTACGATTGAAGCAAAGAAACAACCATGTCTTAAATTATTCACAATAACTAATAAGAAGTGATATAACAAAATTACTACAAAAAGTACGTGTGATTTTTTTAAAAAAAATGGGCCTCATATAAGACGTGAAGTTAATTTAAAACATCAAAAGTTAACTTATCATTTTATATCTATTTTATTTTATTATTAAATATATATTTTGTAATATTTAGATGACTTATAATAATTAATTAGGATGATATTTAGTAAAATTATGATTGAAACAGTTGAAGCAGGCATGTCATATATGTGTGTGTATGTATAGGTATATATATATATAGTATACACATATTATATAGTGAACGTATATTAATGACATAAGATAAACCAACCGATAATTCAACTGAGTATTTGTGAATTACGTTACGTTGTATAATATTATGGAGTAGTAAACTCGGGTATGTAATGTATATAGTATGTATTTGAATGTTGATAGCCAATTGAATATATTTATATATGTATATATACGTATATCTCGTGTAGTGATGAAATAGATATACTATTTTATGTCAATACAATATTGAGACACGTATATTGTTGAAGTTGTAATAATATAAGACAAGTATTATGAGGTATATATACATATATCTCGTATAGTGACATATGCAGTAATCGAATGCTCGATGATTGAATCTATATATCAAAATATTTTGAATAATGCACTGATATCATACTATTGAGGAAATAGATATACTATTTTGTGTGAATGTAGATACGCGTATATTATTAAAGTTGTAATAACGTAAGACAAGTAATCGATAATTTATCCGATTAACACGTTGTATTACGAGGTATATATATATATCTAATTAAAATCGATAATTTATCTGATTAACACGTATTATGAGGTATAATAACGTAATTAAAATTTAATTAACCAAAAAATTATCGTAATTTGCAAAATTCATTGATATTATCATACGATTGAGGAAATATACTACTCGTGTTAATGTGATGATAAAATAACTAAATACCTGATTTATATATATATTTATATATGCATTGTATTAACTTAATTGGATATTGTTATAAATATTATAAAATTTATTAAAAAAATAATTTTTATATACGTAATCTATTTTAATATCGACATTTTTATTACATTTCCTAAAATAGCAACCCTAATTCAATTCAATTTTCCCAATTCATTTACTTTCTAGCCACATTTTATATATGTCTATGTCAATTTTAGCCTAAATTCATTTCCAATTTGACCTCAAATTAAAATCCTCAATTTCAATTTCATTTGACTCCTCTCAATTTTAATCACAGCCATTAATCTCATCCGATCAATGGTTGAGATTAAATCCACTATTTATCATACTTTTAAACAAAATAACTTAAATCCTAATTCATTTTTCACAAAAATAGCCGCACCCCCATCTCCCTGTCTTCTCCTTCTTCCTCTCTCTCTATCAACGACGACGGAACCAACGTTAAGCCGCCAACCATCGATGAAATCCCAGCACCGCCAGCCGTCACTGCTCCAGCTTCCTCCGTTAAGCCGCCGCCAGTCGTCGCTGCTCCAGCAGGTAGCCATCTCCACCAACGCCGGCAGCACCACCAGCCGGTGAAGCAGACGTCCACCAGCCAGCAGGCAGCCTTCGTTTAGAGGTAAACTCCGTTAAGATTAACATACAAACTTTGAGGGTTTGTATAGCAACACTATTATTATAGCAACAAAAGGATCCAAGAGGGTTACTACATAGGAGAAAGGAAAAAAATATTCTTGTAGATACCATTAATCGTGGTAAAATCTACAGATATCTACATGAATAAGATAAAAAGTGTCAATCAAAAGAGTTAAAGCAAAGCTCTTTAATCCCATAGATTGAACTAATGTTCTAAAAGATAGGGTCTCTAGGTAAGTTTACTTGTATCTGAAAGTTTCGAGATATGATCCATAAGTCCCACAGATTTTTAGTCTTCAATATTTGAAAGATTCCACGTTTTCAAGATAATCATTAAGAACGTGCAGAGTATATTTAGTTATGATTTCATAATAATAAAGATTTCCAATATTACGCAATTTTCTTATTTGTTAAAACTCCAATACAAGGAGTCATATAGTATATTTTATTAATATTTCATTTAGAGTTCTCCAATACTGTCTATATTCCTTGTGTTGTATCTTTCTAAATTGTGGCATCAGGACCAGAATTTAGTTTCTTTACTTTTCTAAAATATAAGGTTGATCTTGCTTAATGGTTTTAGAATATCTATACCTTGAGTATACATAAACTTGTACAATGTGCTCAAAGTTCAGTCATGTTGTAGACATGTAGTAACTTGAAAATGAAGTTTTGTATCTTTTAATTTGCTAAGCTTATTATTTTTGATATTACAGTTTCCCGTGAGAGAATCTATAAGCAGATTGAAGTTGCCATTTTAAAATATCAAGAAATTAAGAAAAATATCAAAGGTATGTGGACATAGTGAAGTCGTGTGGGGCCTTGTGCGATTTACTATTGTTGTTATCTTTCTTTGATTGTTCATATTGAAGTCTAGTGAAGCTATGTGTGGCCTTGTGCGATTCACTAGCATTGTTCTTGACATCTTATTAGCTTTGTTGTTGCTTGAAAATTGTATTGTGAACTTGATCTTGAATGTTTAGAGACTTGGTAGGTGTTTTCCTATTTTGAATGTGATTATATTTGGTGACTTGGTAGGTTGAAAATGATTAAGTGTAGGGACTTTAAGGGTGACACGGTAGGTTGAAAGTGGTTAAGAGTTGAAAGGAATTTTGTGTTTTGCATGTGGCTTGTTTGACAACTTAGTAACTTGAAAATGGTTAAGTTTAGGGACTTTGAAAGGGATTTTTTTTGTTTTGAATGTGGTTTGTTAGGTCACTTAGTTGCTCGAAAATGGTTAAGTCTAGGGACTTTAAAGGGTATTTTTTTGTTTTGAATGTGTTTTTGTTTTGATACTTAGTTGCTTGAAAATGGTTTAGTTGGTGACTTTATTTGTTGAAAATGCTTAAGTTATGGTGACTTTAATAGTGAATTAGTGTTTAGGAGGTGATGTGGTTGGTGACTTTATTAGTTGAAAATGCTTAAGTTTTGGTGACTTTAAAAGTGAACTTTTGTTTAGAAGGTGATGTTGTTGGTTACTTTATTTGTTGAAAATACTTAAGTGCCGGTGACTTTAATAGTGAACTTTTGTTTAGAAGGTGATGTTGTTAGTTACTTTATTTGTTGAAAATGCTTAAGTGCCGGTGACTTTAATAGTGAATTAGTTTTGTTGGTGCCTTTGTTAGTTGTAAAAGCTTAAGTTTTGTTTAGAAGGTGATTGTAATACCCCGCATGTTTCTAAGCTAGGAAGTGAATAAGTTTTCCTACGTATGAAACCTCCTATCCTATGAGTAGCATTTTAGTGCATGACTTACAATGAATATCCTAGCGATAGGATAGCTTGCGATGTCTTAAGCATGCTCATATGAGTCGCTTAGAGTGATGCAAGCTAAGAGTTTTTGAATCCATCAAGTCTTAGTGTTCGATTTTGCAAGGATCATCTTTGAACAAGAATAACGTGATTGATATGTGACATTTTGGAAGATTTAGACCCACCAAATTGTAGAGAATCGAATTATCTTTCCAACGATACCAATTTCATCAAAATCTAACACCCGAGCAAGGAGTTATGGCCTTTCAAAGTAGAATGTGTTGACTAACCAATCGCACATGGCCACTAGAAAGCATATGCGATAGAATATGCGGCACCTATGTAAATATAGGCGATATCATATGCGGCGCCTATGTAAATATAGGTGATATCATATGCGGCGTCTATGTAAATATAGGTGATATCATATGCGGCGCCTATGTAAATATAGGCGATATCATATGCGGCGCACATCTATGATTTCAGCCACAAAAACACTTAGTTTTTGAGTTATTTTGAGAGTAGTTAAGTCTTTTAACACTCCTTACATGTCCCTAAACTTAACCTCACAAAATTTATAGCTTCTAAACACATTACAGCCCTATTAACATCTCAAAGTTCATTATCCAAGAGCACCATAGGATAAAAACATCTAGGGTTGCACAATCAAGCTTGAAGATCAAATTTCAAGGAAATTCCTCCGTCAATCATCAAGAACCTCCCTTCCAAGGTATGCGTAGTGTTCATCCACGGATTTCTTTCGTCCGTGGAGTTCAAGAATCAATCTTTAAAATACAAAATCTTGGTTGGTTATGGTGATATGATCATACCCATATTGATGCTTGTTTGTTTTGCTATATAATAGTATCGTGACTGTATATCTCATTAAAGTTATGTTGTTAGTTGAAAATATGATCTTTAGGTGGATTGATAGAATGCAAGTATGAAATCCACCTATGCCTTAAAGAATGCATGCAAGGTGTTCGATAAAATGCCTAGTATGTTAGAACTTCATAGTTACATGATTTCATGATATCTAAATAACAAGTTCATGTTAGCCATACACTCCAATATGAATTTCCATGCAAATTATGTGTTGTTATTGTTGCGGTATAAAGCATATATGATAATGGAGATATAAATTATGTACACAAAATATATCCATGCTTTTCCTATCATGTTTGAAATGTTGAAAAAATACATGAAGTATACTATCCCCTACTTATGATATTGTGAATTGTGGACTCAAATATTGTGATCAAGTCATGTCATGTGTGTCAGTTTCCTCCTATCGAGTCCTGGGGGTATTCGTACCCGAAAACTATAGTTGTGTTCCTAGAGCTATGTCATGTTTCACGATATCCGAACTCAAGCTATGATTCCATAGACTTCAGTCGGTCATGTGACTCAGGAAAACCTCATGATCTCAGTCAGTTGTCAGATATCAGTAACATTCCACCAGTCAACGGAATTCAGTAAGATTAAGTCATATATAGTCAGTTATTCATGTCCAGTCCCTCCAGATGGGAGTAGAGGTTAGCACCGAGTGAACCTAAGGATGGGAACTCACCCGCCAGTTCAGGGTGTGATTCTTAGTAGTCATCCTTGTGTTCCAGAACTATGTAGCCAGCGTAGGTTGAGACATCTTAACCTGTCAGATTAGGGTTGATGAGGTGGTTTAACCTGTCAGTTTAGGGTTCCCACCGTTCTCATTGAGTACCTTCCAGATAAGGGTCACTCACAAGTTGTCCTTACCCGTGGCATGGTATTGACACCCCTCCAGTTGGGGTAGAGATTGGACCCCAGCTTAGCCATAAAGGCATACATGGGGCATGTCGGTTAAACACTACCTCCCACAGTTTCAGTATCAGTCTCAGTAAAAGAACTCAGGGCATTCTTCAGATTTCAATATATACAGGACTGTCAGATACAGTCGTCCATGTTATCATCTTGCAGTATCAGTCATGACAGTTATCAGTAAACCATGTATTAGCTTACAGGTCTTGCTATCATGCATTCACGGTCTCAGTTTCTATATATGTATGTTTGCACTCCCACGTTCATATTAGTCAGTCAGTGTTGTTCATGCATGAAACCCTTTTATGTTCAGCCTACTTTCCTCGTATACTCAGTACTCCAGTTATACTGACGCATTTGTGCTATGGTGCTTTCTTTTCATGTTACACCATAGGTTCCGAGACACGAGCTCCAGCCCAACAGTAGCGGTAGCATTCCAGTCGCAGAGATACCGTGAGTCTTTATTGATTCGAGGTCAATATGATTTGATACATTTATTTATTTCTTCAGTTCAGTTTTACAGAGTTAGTTGGAGACATGTTCCTTCAACTCCTTATTCAGATAGTTTAGAGGCTTTCAGATTTATTTTTAGATTTACGTTCAGACTTAGCTTTCAGATTGAGTTGTTTTGGGTATTTTCACCCACATGGACGTTATATTTTCATACATGGTTTTATTCAGTTGAACCTTATGGCCTTACAGTTTTATGTATTCCGCATTATTATGTCATGATTTGCAGTATACGGGTATAGATATCAGTCATGGGTTAGTTTGTGGTCCCTCAGGGTCATGAGCACCGTGTAGTATTCTGGTTCAGCAAATCGGGGCGTTACAGTGATGTTGTTGGTTACTTTATTTGTTGAAAATGCTTAAGTGCCGATGACTTTAATAGTGAACACGTGTTTAGAAGGTGATGTTGTTGGTGACTTTATTTGTTGAAAATGCTTAAGTTTTGATGACTTTAATAGTGGATTAGTGTTTAGGAGGTGATGTGGTTGATGACTTTATTAGTTGAAAATGCTTAAGTTTTGGTGACTTTAAAAGTGAACTTTTATTTAGAAGGTGATGTTGTTGGTTACTTTATTTGTTGAAAATGCTGAAGTGCCGGTGACTTTAATAGTGAATTAGTGTTTAGAAGGTGATGTTGTTGGTGACTTTATTTGTTGAAAATGCTTAAGTTTTGATGACTTTAATAGTGAATTAGTGTTTAGGAGGTGATGTGGTTGGTGACTTTATTAGTTGAAAATGCTTAAGTTTTGGTGACTTTAAAAGTGAACTTTTGTTTAGAAGGTGATGTAGTTGGTGATTTTATTTGTTGAAAATGCTTAAGTTTTGGTGACTTTAATAGTGAATTAGTGTTTAGGAGGTGATGTGGTTGGTGACTTTATTAGTTGAAAATGCTTAAGTTTTGGTGACTTTAAAAGTGAACTTTTGTTTAGAAGGTGATGTTGTTGGTTACTTTATTTGTTGAAAATGCTTAAGTGCTGGTGACTTTAATAGTGAATTAGTGTTTAGAAGGTTATGTTGTTGGTGACTTTATTTGTTAAAAATGCTTAAGTTTTGGTGACTTTACTAGTGGATTAGTGTTTAAGAGGTGATGTGGTTGGTGACTTTATTAGTTGAAAATGCTTAAGTTTTGGTGACTTTAAAAGTGAACTTTTGTTTAGAAGGTGATGTTGTTGGTAACTTTATTTGTTGAAAATGCTTAAGTTTTGGTGACTTTAATAGTGAATTAGTGTTTAGGAGGTGACGTGGTTGGTGACTTTATTAGTTGAAAATGCTTAAGTTTTGGTGACTTTAAAAGTGAACTTTTGTTTAGAAGGCGATGTTGTTGGTTACTTTATTTGTTGAAAATGCTTAAGTGCCGGTGACTTTAATAGTGAATTAGTATTTTGAAGGTGATGTTGTTGGTGACTTTATTTGTTGAAAATGCTTAAGTTTTGGTGACTTTAATAGTGGATTAGTGTTTAGGAGGTGATGTGGTTGGTGACTTTATTAGTTGAAAATGCTTAAGTTTTGGTGACTTTAAAAGTGAACTTTTGTTTAGAAGGTGATGTTGTTGGTGACTTTATTTGTTGAAAATGCTTAAGTTTTGGTGACTTTAATAGTGAATTAGTGTTTAGGAGGTGATGTGGTTGGTGACTTTATTAGTTGAAAATGCTTAAGTTTTGATGACTTTAAAAGTGAACTTTTGTTTAGAAGGCGATGTTGTTGGTTACTTTATTTGTTGAAAATGCTTAGGTGCCGGTGACTTTAATAGTGAATTAGTGTTTAGAAGTTGATGTTGTTGGTGACTTTATTTGTTGAAAATGCTTAAGTTTTGATGACTTTAATAGTGGATTAGTGTTTAGGAGGTGATGTGGTTGGTGACTTTATTAGTTGAGAATGATTAAGTTTTGGTGACTTTAAAAGTGAATTTTTGTTTAGAAGGTGATGTTATTGGTGACTTTATTTGTTGAAAATACTTAAGTTTTGGTGACTTTAATAGTGAATTAGTGTTTAGGAGGTGATGTGGTTGGTGACTTTATTAGTTGAAAATGCTTAAGTTTTGGCGACTTTAAAAGTGAACTTTTGTTTAGAAGGTGATGTTGTTGGTTACTTTATTTGTTGAAAAAGCTTAAGTGCCGGTGACTTTAATAGTGAATTAGTGTTTAGAAGTTAGTTTCGTTGGTGCCTTTGTTAGTTGACAAAGCTTAAGTATTGGTGACTTTAAAAGTGAATTTTTGTTTAGAAGGTGATGTTGTTGGTGACTTTATTTGTTGAAAATGCTTGATCTAATTAATTGAATCTGATTGATTGCGTAGATGGAACATGATTATAGCTGGATATATCACCGGAACAATGATAATAGAATGGGTATTAGGGAGGAATTTCTTGAGGGTGGAAAAAGATTTGTTGAATATGCTAAGACACTTGATCTTTGAACACGTTTTCGGGTAATTCATTGTCCTTGTGTTAGATGTGATGGTATAAATCTTGTTAGTGAAGAAGATGTAAAGGAACATCTTTATAGAAAAGGGTTTCACGAGGACTTTTTAAGAATGGTTGGTATTCATCGTGGTGTTGTGCAAAATAACTCTGTTGTTGGAGAAAGTAGTAGGTTTGCAGGGCATAATGAATATCAAGATACTAGGATGACAGAAATGGTGCACGATGCTTTTGGGATGCAACACGGGGTTGACTTTAGAGAAAATGTTGAAGATGTTCCTAATAGCGAAGCTGACAATTTTTACGAAGAACTTAAAAAGTATTACATAAAAAGTATTATAAATTACAATAGTTAACAACTTAAAATATCTAATAGAAAAAATAATGTGTTATATATTTCAAAAAGTACGTAAAAAATATTATAAATCACAATAATTAACAACTTAAAAAAATTTAAAAGATATTAAATATTTGATTGACTCTCAAAATTATATCAATGACATTTAAATTGGAATAGAATAATAGTATAATAAATCACAATAATTAAAAACTTAAATTATTTTTAAAATATAATTGACTATCAACGCTTCAAAAGTTTGGACAAGGAGAGTAACATATATTATTTGAAAACAAAAAAAAATATTATAAACTACAATAGTTAACAACTTAAAATATCTAAAAACGTATTAAAAGTATGATTGATTATCTAAATTCTATTTGGATCACATTGTTTGAGATCAAAAATAAGATATACTGAGCCCGTGTTATCTGAAAAACAGTAATATAGGCCCATCAAATTTGATTTTTCAGACTCTTTATTAATTTATACATTTGTAGAGTTTAATTTTGATCATGAATTAAATTTTTGAAATAAAATTATATATTTGAATAATAAATCATAATAATTGATAATTTTATATATTTTAAGAATACATGCAAAAATTACTTAAAAAAATAAATTTATTTAATTTTTAAAATTAAAAAAAAGTTACATTAATTGATATGATTATTATTATAATATTAATTTAGAATAGATGTTGGTCTCGTGCTTTTCACGGGCTTCTTCTCACTAGTTTAAAATATAAAAACGACCACTTGTGGTCGCTTTTAAAAAAAAAAAAAAAAAAAACGACCACAAGTGGTCGATTTTGTATTATTTTTTTAATTTTTATTTGAAAAATAAATAATAATTAATAATAAAATTATTTAATTAATTATTATAATTTTTTAAAATATAAAAGAGACCACTTTGTGGTCGTTTTCGTTTTTTTTAGAAAAACAAAAAAAACGACCACAAGTGGTTGATTTTAAAAAAATAATCAAAAAAAACGACCACAAGTGGTCGGTGTTTTATATATTTTTTAATTATTTTTTTTAGAAACCGTCCACTAGTAATCGGTTTTTTTTTGAAAAAAAAATATTTAAAAAACCGACCACATGTGGTCATTTTTTTTCCCTAAAAATATTTTTTCAATTAAAATAAAGTAATAATGTATTTTAAAAATAAATATATATTTTTAAAAAAACCTACTACTTGTGGGCGGTTTTAAAAAAGCAACCACTACTTTTTCGACCACAAATTTTGGTCGGTTTTTTTGTCGGAAATTGGGGAAAACCGACCACTTGTGGTCGGTTTTTGTGGTCGGTTTTACTCTTTTTTTAGTAGTGTAAGCACTTATAAACAACACTAACCTACCCACACCCTCATAAGTCTAAAAGTACAAAAAACAGACAATGGCCCAACCGGCCAACATAAGCACGACAGGTACACACAACAAACAATGACTCAACCGGCCCCCATAAGCATGATAGGTACAAACAACAAAGGATACTGGCTATAAGTAGTGAGTACAAATATATGAGTAACAATGTGGATCATGTAATGCAATATGAAATAATTACCATGTTCACTAATATTGTCTACTCCTCCTCTAGTATTCATGGCTCACAAATGGACCTATGGATACTCCTCCTTCAGTATCTATTTTTTGCGAAGAAGGGGCCTATGGGGACTCCTAATATTCATATACACTGCGAGAATCAAATTAGGGCTTCCAAGTAAAAAAAGAAGTAATCAATAGCTTTCAGTCTCAAATCAGGAATAACATGAGTACAATTGGTGCCCGGAATCAAATCGAGAGTAAAATGATTCATTTTTTCCTTTTTAAAAACCAATATGTAGGTAAAAATATCTAATTTCCTTTTTAAAGTTCAAAAACTATATTTTAAAATTGGGTCAGTCGTACACCATGAATATGCAAGAATAACGTGTGTCAATAAAGTAGAAAAAATCAATCGATCAGCCAATACTTAGCCGAAATAACAAGTATCACATTATATCAGAGCTATCTCACCAACAGAAGTAAAAAAAGTACATGGAGAAATGAACCAAAAACATTCTTTGGCCCGAATTTTGAAGGTGGTACATGTTTTTAAAAGTCAAAGCTAGTGAGTAAAAATCAGTTTGAATCTTTCAAAAAGCAATAGGAAAAACTAGTGATGAAAGGATTACAAATGCTTTAAAGATCCCCAAAAATTTGTAGTAAAATTGGTACATTTTAGACTTAAAAGCCTTCAATTAACAGTAAGGGTGGTTTGATTTTCCTATTTTCTGTTAAAAGTCAAAATTAATGTTTTTCTTGAATCATATCATAATGCATTTCTATGCACGAATGAATGTATGCATGCCAGGTTAAGCATATACATATAAATGTGCAGGTATACACCAAAATGGGGTAAAACCACATTTCATAGCAAGGGAATACTGACCTAGAGTCCAGCTAAATCATGTCCACGGCCTCGAGCCCACAACATATGGTACAATATAATTATTTTTATTATTGTTATTTCTTTAGTTTTAGTTTTGGCTATGGTCGGGGGCATATCCCGACTGGATATTCTTTAATTCTGGTTAGAGGCTTTGTCTAACTACAATGTACATGGACGGTGTCGGCGTTAGTGTTAGCATTGATATTGGTATTATTGGCATTGGGATTGGTATTGGTTGGATATTTGGTTGTGATTGTTTGGTTATGGTTATAGACTTCATTTAATATCTTTAGATTATTATTGTTTTATCTTGTTATATGTTTGGAATTCATTTGATATGGGGTGTAGGGCGGTTAACGATGGGATATTGGGGGTGGTTTCCAGTCCTGGTTGGACTTGAGATAATCGATACGACTAGGCCCTGGTTCGGGTTGTATCAATTAATTTCCTAGCTCAATCTGAAAGAAGTTAAGCCATATCCAACCTCAAAATGATGAATCTTTGGTTTAAAGTGCTTAACATGGAGACTTACCCTTACATATGGCCTCATAATCAACTACAACATTCAAATATAGCATCTACACATTAAAAGAAAGATAATATCACTCATATTGCTCATATTTGGACCGAATCCAAAATAAGTTAAAAAATAAAAGAGGTAAAACTAGAATTTTATTTTAGAAATACCTTATCTCAGATTATAAGAATCTATAGGAGAAAATTCGTGCAAAAACGATTTTAAAATGAGGCCCGAATTGAAGATAAACCCTTTTAAAATTTTACGGTAAAAATCCTAAATTTTTTATTTTGAAATCATGATTTAAAGGTGTTTTTGATGAAATAATCAATGAAAATAATGAGAATAAGATTTTGGATCTTACCCAAGCTTAAATGGTGAAGAAATCCTCAAGAATCACCCAAATTCAAAACTCAAAGTCCAAAAATAGAGGGAAAGTGTGAAAAATGAGGCTTTTATAATGTTCATTGAACAGTGCCTCGCGAACACGAACAACCCTTCATGTTTGTGAGGTCAACGCTGACTAAGACACTAAATTGTACTTTACATTCGCGGTCAAGGCATCACATTTGCGAAGGCTAATGATTCAAGCCTTCACATTCACAATAGCCTTGTCGCATTCGCGAAGAAGGACCTAGCATGCTCCAGATATCAATAACTTTGTTGATTTTTCATACCTTCGAATCTCCGAACAGACCTTCTATATTCGATTGGGATCCGATAGAATCAAACCATATATGCTACTAGACTAATTTTGATGTCTTGGATTTAATGGCGTCGTTGGATTTACTTTAAAGATTGTTTTTACTAAATTGACCCCCGAGATCACTTTTTACTTTCTTTAAGAAAAGAATTAAATGAGATATAAAGGTCTCAAAACCGACCAGCCCCACTACTAATCTAATTTTGATATTTCAAATCTACTAGCGCAGTCTAAATTGCTAGCTGACACTCAGAATAATGAATGTTGAACAAAGTCAACTATATTGCTTCCTATGCCTCTAAAATCACAAACTCGTACAAATCATTCTCGATCGCTAACCATTCCTAAACCCCAAAATCAATATGTAGCAACTATGGAGAAGGAAAAAATGGTCAAAATATATAAAGATAGAAATTCACAAATTCAAGTCATTACAACATCCCCCACAAACTCTATTTCATCCTCGAATAAAAGGCATGGAAATACCTAAATCGGTAAAAAGCTGAGGGTAACTATATGCATAACAGACTCGATCTCCTAAGTAGCCTCCTTAATAGGATGGTGTATCCACTGAACCTTAACCATAGGAACATCTCTAGAACACAACCATATGACATCTCTAACTAAAATGGACACCATCTCTTCTACAAAGATCAACCTCTCATTCAACTAAACTAAATCCCAACGAAGTACATGAGACTCATCTATAATATAGTGTTGTAGCATAGATACATGAAAAACTAGATAAACGGTTGGAAAATTGGAGGCAAGGCTAACTTATAAGCAACTTCTTCAATTGTCTAAGAATCTCAAAAGATCCAATATAGCTCTGTCTAAGCTTGAACCTCTTTTTAATCCTCATCACGCCCTTCATGAGTGACATATAAAGGAAAACTCGATCAGTAATCCCAAATTTCAAGGTATGAATCTTACTATACATAACTTTATTGCCTACTCTAGATTGCCCAAAGCCTATCCTAAATCATCCAAACCCTATCCAAATACTCGCGAAGCAAGTCAGTACCACGGGGTTTAACCTATGAAGTCTCAAATCAACTAATAGGAGATCAAAATACCTACCATACAATGCCACAAAAGATTCCATATCAATGCTCGAATGGTAGATATTATTGTGATCAAACTTTGCCAAAGTCAAATGTTGCTCCCACTGAACTCTGAAGTCTATAACCCATGCGTGGAGTATATTCTTCAAAACCTGAATAGTGTACTCTATCTGATCATCGGTCTGGGTGTGGAAGGTTGTGCTAAAGTCAACCTGAGTACTTAACTCCTCCTAAAAAGTCTGTCAAAAGTTAAAAGTGAACACTAAGACTCTGTCTAAAATAATAAAAACGATTACCCCATGAAGACAAACTATCTCATGAACATAGATAAGGCTAATTTCTCAGCACTAGATGAGATCTGAGTAGGGATGAAATGAGCTAATTTGGTCGACAAATACACTATGACCCAAATACTATCAAAACCTTGAGAAGTACATAAAATTTCACTCACAAAGTCCATAGTGATCCACTCCCACTTCTACCTAGGAATGGATAGTTTCTGTAGCAAACTATCGGGTCTCTAATGCAATTTCACCTTAGTTTCTGTAGCAAACTATCGGGTCTCTAATGCGATTTCACCTGCTAACAACACAAGAACCATGCTATAAAGTTTTTCATGTCCTTCTTTATACCATCCCACTTATAAAGTTGCTTCAAGTCACGATACATCTGATCACCTTTGGATGGATAGAATATCTAGATTAATGTACTTCCTCTAAAATTAGTCTGACCCATCCACCAACTCTCAACACACAAACTCAGCCCTCAATCCTCAATAAACCCTAAAAATCAAGAGATGTCTCCCTAGCCTCATCACTTAGTACCACATTTCAAATCACCCTTAACTCTCATCATCAAACTGGTGAGCTCGAATATGCTCCATCAAGAAAGATCTAGCATCAACAAAGGTTAAAGCATGCCAACTATTGAAATATCAAGCTTAACTATCTGATTATCTAAAGATTGAAGCCCCAAGATAAGTGTCGCTCCTAGGTCAAGAGATGAGCTAAAATTCCCATACTAGTCGACTTTTGGCTCAAGGCTTCTGCAACCATATTAGCCTTGCCCGAATGATACAAAATAGTGAGGTCATAACTTTAAGCAACTCAAGCCAACATCGCTACCTCATATTTAGATCTTGCTGACTGAAGAAATATTAAAGGATACGATGGTTCGAGAAAATCTCACAAGGAACCCTATATAAGTAATGACACTAAAACTTCAACACAAGAAAATCTCACAAGGAACCCCATATAAGTAATGACACTAAAACTTCAACACAAATACTACAGTTGCCAACTCCAAATCATAGGTAGGGTAATTTCTCTCATAAGGCTTCAATTGACGAGAAGCGTAAGCAATCACCTTGCCCTCCTACATTAGTACCGTACCCAAACCAATACCAAAAGCAAAAAATAGTAAACCCACACCCGTCTTGGGAAAATTCAAGATAGGATCCAAAGTCAACAACTCTTTAATATTTTGGAAGCTCTTCTCACACACATCCAATCACTGAAATACTATTTTTTTGGGTCAAAGAAGCTGCAGTAGAGGAAAAACCCTCTGCAAAATACTTATAATAACCCGCCAAACAAACAAAACTCCGAATCTCGATAGTAAAAATAGGTCTAGCTCAATCATGAATAGCCGCTATCTTGGATGGATCAACCATAATACCTTCCTCGGTCACCAAATAACCCAAGAAAGAGATAGAATCCAACCAAAACTAACACTTGGAAAACATAGAACACAACTTCTCATCACACAACCTATGAAGTACAATCCTCAAATGCTTCACATGGTCGACCTCACTCTTAGAATAAACCAAGATGTTATCTATAAATACAATCACAAAGGAATCAAGATATAGTTTAAAAACCCAATTCATCGACTCCATGAACGATGTTGGGGCATTGGTCAACCTAAAAGACATGATCAAGAACTCATAATGACTGTATCGAGTTTGAAAAGCCATATTTGGAAAATCCATATCTCAAATCTTCGACTGGTGATACCCGAATGTCAAATTAATATTGGAAAATACTAAAACCCTGTAGCTGGTCACTTTGTTCAACTGCCAATTATCAATACACATACTTGTAGAACCATTCTTTTCTTCACGAACAAGACAGGAATACCCTAAGGAGATACACTAGGCCTGATGAATCCCTTACTCAACAAATCTTGCAACTACTCTTTTAATTTCTTTAACTTTGTTGAGGCCATCCTGTAGAGAGAAATAGAGATAATCTTGGTTCCCAACTCTACATTAATATCAAAATCAATATCCCAATCCGAAGGTTTACCAAACAAATCCATAAGAAACACATCTATGAACTCCTGAACAACCCGAATGGAATCCAAGAAGGTAGTGAGACAACATTAGTATCATAGATATGATCCAAATAAAACAAACACCCACTCTCTACCATGCGACGAGCACACAAAAAAGATAAAACACCCTTCAAACCCAAATTAAGCATTACCTTCCAAGCTAACCTTGGCGCACCCCTCGTATCTAGGGTCATGGTCTTGCCATAACAGTTTAAATAATATGATAAGAAGATAACCAATAAATACCCAAAATAATTAACATCAAAATCAACCATAACTAGGATAATTATGTCTACCCAAGTTGATGGGCCACAAAGGTAACCACGTAATACTGGTGTACCTGATCCACCACAAAAGATCTCCTACGATGGCAGAAATATGAAGAGAGGTAGCATGGGGCTCACATGCAACATCAACACCATATGTAAAATATGTAGAAACATAGGAGAATGTAGACTCAGGGTCAAATAAAATGGAAGAAAATCTGTAGAAATATGGGATGATACCTGTAATAACTATATCAAAAGGCTCTGCCTTGGGTCTCCTAGGTATAGTATAACACTGACCACATCTGCTCCTGAATGAAGTAACCCCTTGACCACCTACACGGGCACCCCCATCTCTACATCGAGCACCTTTAATACTACTGGTACCACCTTTAGTACTTTGTGAACCACTTCTCAAGAAAGAAATTATAGTAGGTCAAACTGAAGCTGAGAACCCTACTGAGTGGATCCATATAATATTGACCACATAGTCAAACTCTTCACATGCAAAAAATCCTTTATAGACTGACTCAATTTGAAAAGGTGTGGATGAACTAGATCGTCTACCCTATCCTAAACAACTAATCCTAAAAACTCTACCTGCATGACTTAATACCTGGCTATAAGAAGTTGTAGAACCTAAAGGTATACCACCTAATCCCTACAACATGGCCTGGATCAACCTACCATGATAAGTACAAGAACCTAGACTAGATAAATCTCTACCTCAAAAGGCATTCCTACTAAACTCCCTCCAACGATACAACTTCTTGGTGACTCCTTGAGTATCCTTGATAATAGACTCAATCATCTTGGCATGCTCAATAATATTCTAGAAAATAAAACTAAAACTACTATATGGTCTATAGCCAACTAATAACTACCATCTAGACCCTTCACAAACTTCCAAATCCTCTCAGACTCGATGGAGATGCTAGCAGCTGAATATCTAGATAAGGTGTGTAAACAAACCTCATACTTAACAATAGTCATGAACCCCTGCTCTAAGTGATCAAACTCTTTACGCATCTGATCTCTTAAGAAATATGACACAAATCTCTCTAAGAAGGCCTGAAAAAACTGAGTTCAAGTTATAGTAGGTGAACCCAAAGTTCTACAACTAGCAAATGACCTTCACAAATCCTTAGCTACTTTCTTCAGTTGATAGGTAGTATAAGCAATTTCATGATACTCAAGGGATCCAAGATTATGTAACATCTCCTAGAAATAAATCAAAAACTCATCAAAAATTTTGACAATAGCATCACTAAACTTGGGCAAACCCAAGCAAATAAACCTCTCAAATCTCTTTTGATTATCAAAAGACATGATTGTACCCGAAGTAACCAGAGAGATAATGAGTCTGGTAGGAAAATAGTCCATATGTGGGGATAACATAGATGATGGATGTACCCTAGAAGTAGGAATACCATAAGTATATATAGGCACTGATGATGGAACATCACTCAAAGTTTGAAGAATACTAGGTACGTTTAAGGAAACACCCTCCAAATAACTCAAGAGACAAACCAAAAGACCTGAAGCACTGGGGTATCAACTGAACCATGTGGGACTTAAGGTGGCCCCACATCCCCTATCTAACAATCATCCCTGCAATACATAATATATGTCTTAGGAGAGGACATCCTAGCATGTCCTATGATTAGGGCAGCTCTTTGTGCCCAACCTCTACTTTTGGGATATCTATAACCCCTACCTCTCCCTCTAGTATGGGCTCCATCCTTGGGTGTTAGATAAATATACCTAGCCTCTCGAGATTTAGTTCTCACCATTTGCACATAAAAGAGTGAAACAAAATTTAGAACATTAGGCAACCGCATGTCTGTGATCAAAATAGATAATTTTTTGGTAAAGGAATCTTACTACCCCTCGAAGATAGATATAGACATCTATGTATTAATCCAAGAGACTCTAATAGACATCATACTCTTACACTTATTAGATAGGTGAACCTGGTTTCTCTGATACCAATTTGTCACAATTCAAAAATGGACCATAATGACACTTATCGCAGCTCGACCTTGATATGTAATTTAATCACCCAAACTAATAAAAAAACTAAAAACAATAATAGTAACCCAAGGTGAGACATCTATAACAAAGTCAAACCCATACAAGTTTAATAATAGAGGAAGTCTGAAAGAAATTACATAAATCACCCAAAACCTGGTGTCATAATGTAAGAGCAATCTAGTACAATATCCATAAACTGCAAATACACATCAGTCTTTGAAAACCAATATACAAAAAAATTAGGATACATGATGATTGACTTAGCCCCAAACTCTAGATCAAATCAGTACCTCAAAGTCTAAAATTTCCACACAAAATTAATGGACACGTGAGGTGCTCGTACTAGGATCGACACTGAAAGGACATAATAAGGGTGAGTATGGTTCACTTAGACTTAGTAGGTATCATAGGCTAAGTGTGCAAAGCAGATAGTCATATGCATAAAATAACACTATAGGCATGTCATATACAAGCAAAAAACTCCCAAATGGTAGCTCACACCATATCTACTAACAGTTCTAAATATATGTTTACACAAAAGCAGAAACAATACATATATACATGAAAATATATTAAAACTAGCAGAAACAATACATATATACATGAAAATATATTAAAACTAGCACAAGTCAAGAAAACTGAAGAAAATAAGAAATATTTAGGTGAAAATGTGATGTAATATGGAAGGGATAAATGGTTAAAATCGTCGCATTACTTTCTGTATACACCGTCGAGCTCATAAATCCTAGGTAGAATCCATGGAGTATTTGAAACCCTTGTTCTATATCTCACATCCCAACTCCACTCGCCTCTCGGGCTCGTGTTCACAAAGAGAATTTTCATAAAAGTAAATCATTTTCTTTAAAAAATGGTGTTTCATAATGGTACTAGCATCTCGTGAAGGTATATGTATGTAATGAGGATGTACTGGTCATAATTAACTCAATATAATAATATCCAATCTATTCGATACGTCCCTAAATAAATGATCCTATAAATCACCTCAATATGCCCACAATTTATGATTATCAATTCTAATTAGGAACTATCAAAATAAATATGCATGTAAGACACCATTAAAAACATATCAATACCTAACTCTGGTATTTCCCTCATGATAAGGCAACCAATGGTCGAATAAAATCTATATCAGCAAAATAGGCATTATATCTAGAATAAATCCATATAAATGCACAGATAAGGCCAATGATGTCAAATAAATCTCCCACACGAGCAACGCATAGTATCAGCTATTCTAAGCTAACAACAATAAAATATAAGCCCCACACGATCATACAACAATAATAATAATCTTGAAATATAAACTTCATAGTTATTTTCCCCCAACACATAGCATGTGTTACCTATTTAATAACTATTTAACTCAATATAACAGAAGTTAAGCCCTAACCAACCTCGAAATAATGAAATCTCAGTGTAAAGTGCTTCAACACAGAGTCTTTCTCTTACGAACAATCTCAAAATCAACCACAATATTTAAATACAGCATCTACTCATTAGAAAGAAAACTAACAACACTCATATTTCCCATATTTTTGTCGAGTCCAAAACGAATTTGAAAAACGAGTTTAAAAATGAAAGGGGTTAAATCGGAATTTTATTTTAGAAGTACCTTCCCTAAGGTTACAAAAATATACAGGTGAAAACCCATATAATAATGGGTTAAAATGAGGTCCAAATCAAAGAAAACCTTTTTTTAAAACTTTATCTGTAAAAACATTAAATTTTCGTTTTGAAATCATGATTTAAAGATGTTTTTGATGATATAATCCATAAAAACAATGCGAATAAGACTTTGGAGCTTACCAAAAGATCAACTGGTGATGAAATCCTCAAGAATTGTCCAAACCCGAAGCTAAAAGGTTCAAAAATAGAGAAAAATGTGAAAATAAGGATTTTATACTATTTAGTGAATATTGCTTTTTGAATGCGGTCAACCCTTCGCATTCGCGAGGGTTAATTCTGACTAGGCCACTAAATCGTCCTTCGCGTTTATGGCCTGTGCTTTTTCGAAGGCTAATGATTCAAGCATGTACATTCACGATCGCCTCGTCGCATTTCATGAGAGCCTCATTGCATTCGCAAGGAAGGACCTGACATGCACCAGTTATTAGCAACTTTGTTGATTTTGCATACCTTCGAATTCTCCAAAGGGACCCTGGAGATTCGTTTAGGATCCAATAGAAATAAATCATGTATGCTACTAGGCTAATTTTAATGTTCCAGACTCAATAATGATGTTTTATTTTAAAAATATATATATATATTACTAAATTGACCCCCGAGACCCCTCTTAACTATTTTTCAGACGAATAGTTGAAAGGATAGATTGCAGTTTCAAAATTAAACTAACCCTGCAACTAACTCAAATTTGACATTCCAGATCTATTAATGTTGTTCAAATTGTCATTCGACACTCACACCAAAGAATTTCGATCGAAGTCAACTATGTAGCTTCTTAAGCCTCTAAAAACCCCAAACTCACACAAATCATTTCCGATCACTTTGAAAATCATGCCAACCATCTCCAAATCCAAAAATAAACACGTATCAACTAAGAGAAAGAGAAAAATATTAAAACATATAAAAAACAAATACACAAATTTAGGTCATTACATTAACTCACATTCTTGATGACATTATGTGACAATTAATCCCATTACTTTATGTTGGAATGTGATCTTTAGTTCTTGTGCTTATATGATCATTAGTCCGTGTAACTCTCATGGTCATTAGTTACTTGTAATTTATGTACCATATAAGCATTCATCTTCCTGATTTAATATTCCATCACTCCCTTATTTACTAGAAGGATGAAATTCTACACCTATATTACACCTATATAACTGGTGTTTTCTTCCTGGTGTTGTAAAGATGAATTATAGTATATTGTGAGATATGAGGAAAAAGATATGTGCGGGAATATTATAATGTGTAATAGTGAAAGAGAGAGTTGGGACAAATAAAATATTATAAATCTACAACTATATTCACTATATAAAAGAGACTAATTTCATTAGCGAAGAGAGAGATGAGACAGAAAACATTCTAAGTCTCCAACTATATTCACTATACAAAAGAGGGTTTTATATATTGAAGGAAGGTGTGCTTATGGTGAAGATTTAGAATATTCAACTAATTTGGAGTTGCTTGAGTTGTATACCGTGATGGACTGATGTATCTGGAGGGGACAAGCCCAGAGTGATATTGTTGGATCGGTATGATTATGCTGCAGTGAGTTTGAATCTCCTTAAAGATAGAGATATATTCGTGTCTTGGCCTAAATATTATTTATTCATTTTCGATCATTTTATTTTCAACTGTAATTTATGGTACATTACATCAATATTTACCTATCCATTTTGATTTAACACAACTCTTAATAAAGTATTTGAAAAATTATGGTCAATGAAAATATTCTATGACTGTCCAAATAATAACTAAAATAATTCTTTTGGACCAGGGAGTGTACTAGATTATATTATTTTTGACCCATATAAGTGATGTTTTTATTTTTCATTTTGATTCATAATCATTGTTTCCTAAAAATTTACCCCTACATAGGTAAATAATTTTTTTTGTAACAAAGAAATTAAAGTAAATAGGTATTCCCTCCATCTCATTTTACGTTGCATCTTTTTCGTTTTAGTTTTTCCAAAAAGAATGTACCTTACAATAATCAGGAATAATTTAACTTTAAACTTTTAATTTTACCTTTAGAAGTCTTCATTTTTTCTTAAATATTGTGCCACGTTAACAATGCCACATAAATAGATGATGAAATAACTATATCTAGTTTGTAAAATCACATCTAACTTTCAAGAATGAGTAGATCTTTTAATTAAGGAGTATGTCTAAATCAAACAAAAACATAATACGGACTAGGGAATAGTATAAACTCAATTATGATGTAGTACGTACCATGAAAGGAGGGAAATTTAGTTAAAAGTGACAAAAGAGTTTTAAAATGAGGTGTAGGCGACTCAAGTTTTAATAATTGAATGTAGGTGACAATGAATATATTAGTGATTAAGAAAGTTGAAAAAGTTTGGAAATAGCCCGCAAGTTTTTAAATTTACACTTTGATCTAAGTAAAACCTAATATAGCTAAAAATAAAGGAAAAAAAATGTGTGTTATCTCTCCCTTCTCATTATTGTTATTTTAACTCTCTTCGAAATTTTTGTTATTCATTATTGTTGCTACTTTATTCATCATCTTATGCTTTATTAGCATCATCATATTTTTTTGTTGACCATTGTTGTTGTTTTTACCGCTACTGCTGCTACTTGACCAATTTTTTAGGTCAAATTTAGTTTCGTACATCACTTTGGCATTACTTCATAGGTGATATTGGTAAGTAAAATTATGATTTTTAGTTGAATATGTCATCTGGGTACACTGCTACTACTTTTTTTAAAACAATGGATAGTACCCCGAACATGAGCCTAATAAAAGATTCATCTGTTGTGATAAATGAGTCATCTGTTGAATAGAAGACTCATATATTGAATTCATGTTTCTGGTTCTATAGTGATGTAACATGAATCGAACAGATGGGTCATATATTACAACAGATGAGTTATCTGTTGCAACAGATGAGTCATCTGTTGAAAAAGATTACTCACCTGTTGCAATAAAAACTAAAGTTGATTCCAAAAAATGACTCAAATTTTGGCATTCATGTTGCAGAATATAGAACCTGAAGTTGATTCCAACAGATCAATCATCCGTTACAACAAGTGATCAATCTGTTGCAATAGGTCAGTGATCTTGTGCAACAGATGTATAATCTATTTCCACAGATGAGTTACCTGTTCGAACAGATGACTCATCTGTTCGAATCAGCTTCAGGTTTTATAGTATTGTATCATTAATTACCAACAGGTAAGTAATCTATTGCAATATATAACTCACCTTTTGTAACATATTATTCACTTGCTGCAACAAATTACTCATCTGTTGGGGTTCAAGCTATAGTACAATACCAATCGTTATTAATTTTATTATCATGTCATTATTAACTTTTTTTAACAAATGTCTTTATTTAGGTACCTATAATGGAGAGATCAATAACAATAGGGGTGGATTGTCATGGTGAATGGATCAAAAAGAGCAATCGATATGTTTGGCATTGGAAGAAGGGTGAAATGTTAGAGACGATAACTATAACAGTCCAAAGTGATATTTCGTATGATGATTTTATGAACTTAATCTCATCTATTATGGACTGAATTATCGATCAGAAGAACTCATCATCATCTACATGCACATCTCCTTTGAAAATTAGAGGGTACTACCTTTCAAGATAACTGAGTAGGTTCGATTGCGTGCTTATCTTACTGATTCAACTACGCCAGTGTTAAGGGTGTACGTGGTTGAAAACCTGAGAGAGAATGAGAACCAAAATATAGAAGAAGAAGAAGAAGAAGATATATTTGATGATAAGCTAGAAGATCTGGACATGAATATTCCAGATGATGATCAAACACCCACGCCTGTTGTTGCGAGCAATATGGTGGGCAGTTTTTCTCAATCAACACAATCGGGCAATTATCAAGATGATGAAACTGGATTTTAGAAGGGAATGTCATTCAAGGATAAGACAGAACTATCCATTTTTTTGTTTATTGCTTGCTTGAAAAAAGATTTCAGACGAAAGAAGGTGATTAATTCGAGCAAAGTCTTTTCCTTTAAATGTGCTAATCTGAACTGCAAGTGGTGGTTGAGGGTTGTGAAATACTTAAGTTCTGACAGATTCGTCATTAATGTTTATGAAAAGTATCACACATGTGGTTCGAATCACATTACGAGCCAAAATCCTCAAGCCATGACAAAGGTCCTCGGTCAATATTTCCAGAATAGATTCCCCAATGGCAAAGACCCTTCTACAAGTGATATGGCCAATCAAATCTTTATAGAATAAGGTCTTATGGTTTGTTATTAGAAGACATATATGATCAGGGGGATTGCCAAACACTTGTTTAGGGGGACACACGAGCACGGGTATGCAGTTCTCGTTGCCTACCGTTACATGCTTGAGTTCACAAATCCCAGAAGTAAGACGGTGTTGCATGTTGATGAAAATGGAAGGTTCAAGCACTTTTTTGTATCCTATGGTGCTTGGATTCTTGGTTTTCAACATTTGAGAAAAGTCATAGCCATCGACGAAACTTTTATGAGGAGCAAGTATAATCGAGTTTTGCTAGCTGCAGTGGCAAAAGATGTGGAGAGTCACATCTTTCCTATTTTTTTTGTGTAGAAGACAAGGAATGTGATGACTCGTATGAATATTTTTTTGAATAAATGTGAATCTGCGTCGAAGATACTGAAGATTTGTTCTTTTTCAGATTGAAATCCAATTATCCCAAAGATGGGTTTAATTTTCTACACTTCAGCTCACTTTTGTTGTTACATGAGGTATCTTGGAGATAATATTCGAAATAAATTTCACAATGAAAGGGTCGTCAGTCTTTTTTATAGAGCAGCTAATGCATATAATAGAGATGAGTTTTCTGACCATTTTAATCAAATAAGGGATATGCATCCCAAGACAGCACAACATCTTAAATGTGTCAATTTCGAGAGATGGAGTAGGGCATTTTATCCGACAAATAGGTATATTCTTATGAATTTAATGTCTTGTTTGAGTTACAAGTTTAGTATGATGTCGTACTAAGTATCTCTAATAAGTGATTATTTTGTATAGGTATAATATTATGACGTCAAACATAGTTGAATCAATGCATTCATTATTTGGCGTTGAAAGAGAATTTCCCATAGTGGCATTATTTGATTAAATAAACAAGTATGGAAAATTATTTCTGAAAGGTGTATGCAATTCATGAATGCAGGAACCAGATTTGTTCTAGAGGAGGAAAAACAAATATCAACGAACATCAGTTTGGGAAATAGGTTATTTGCTAATCAAATAGAAGATTACAAGCTCAGTATCAACAGTCATGGTGATGTTGTCACGGTCAATCTTCAAACAAGATCTTGTACTTGTAGAGTTTTTAACTTGAAAAAACACTTTGTCCATATGCTATGGCAGCACTTCGAGCTCAATATGGTACACAATATGGAACTAAAATTTATGAGTGCTCGTCTTCATATTATTTGGTGGAAAAATATATAATGGCATATAGTGAGAATATTAATTCGGTTCCTCCCAAAGAATCTTGGGTTGTTCCTGTAGAGCTTTTGGGAGATTAATACCTCCTTCATTTATTAACCCAAGAACTATCAAATCGGGAGAAGGTGATATAAGAGGAGGCGTGGAGTCGGATAATCATTTCCATCAAGAAAAAACAAGTGCTCTGTATGTAAGAATGTTGGCCACAAAAGAACTACATGCTCGGATCGTAATGCACCATGATAGTTGTAATGGTAAAACTTGTGTTGTTATTTGTTATGGACTTTGCTATTTTTAACTCATTGTTGTGAATGTAAATGTTATTATTTATTATATGAAATATCTTTTTATTAACTTGTGCATCAATAAAAAGAGGTAAAATAGGAACTAAATAAAATAGACTAAAAAAATATTTTCAGCAGACTGCCCATCTATTACAACAGATGGACATTTGCTGGAAGAACATAATACAGTTAATCAAACTGGAATGTGTTCAAAAAATGACCAATCTGTTGCAATAGATGGGTAATCTATTGGAATAACACAATGTTGTTCTTGCCACTGGTTTGTGTTGTTCCAACAGATGACCAATCTGTTTCAACAGATGGTCCATATATTGAAAGAACTCAAAACTCTTGCTATTTCTACTGGATTCAAAATTGTGCCAAACACTCAATCTTTATCTTCAACCGTCGACATGTTGATAAGAATAAATAAATAGACAGAATGAAAATTGAATAAGAATTAAAACGTTAAAGTTAACCAAACTTACATTTTTTCATTATACAAAAACAAAATACATAAGGTAGGTAGATCGGATATAAATTAAATAAAAAAATCCATATGCTAAAATAAAAAAATATAACCTAATTATTATTATTATTATTATTATTATTAGTATTAGTATTATCAGCCGGCCAATCATCAACCGACAGTAGCAGGGCCCTCATCTGCCTGCGAATCTCTCAAAGCATTCTTACTCTAACGGTGCCCAACTCTCACTATAGGTCATTAACCTGCCTCTGAAGTTCCCGCACGGTGTCGCACAGAATAGCAATGTCCCAAACAGGATAAACCATATCTATAACACGCATGAATTGACAAAAAATGTAAACATAAAAGTAAAGAAAAGAGTCTGAATGAAATATGATGTATACTACCAATTAGATAGATTTACACAAAATTAAAAGAACTTACTTGAGTCAGGGAAAGGAATCTGGTCCTTGAAGAGAAGTGGTTGAAGATGTAATGTGAAAGACAACATGCAAGAAATAAATAATGTGTAGTAGAATGAACGAGTAAGAAGGGACCTATTTATAAAGGATTGAATTTGAATGTGTTAGGCAAAAAGGCATGACTGAATGTGTTAGACAAAAAGACACGACTATTCACCTCCATTTTATTAATTACATTTAAATTGGTAACTATTTTATTACCGTGAAAAGTCATGACTTAATTAAATCAAGCTGGTGACTTTTTTATTATTGTGACAAGTCACGACCCTTCATTTTCTTAACATTAATTAGTTCTTAAAATTAAATAATCATTTTTCTCAATTAAATAATTGAAGACTTCTCACCTTTTCAATAATCTTTTCTTTTAAGAATATCTATTTTTATTGAGTTGTGGCAACAGATGGTCCATCTGTTGCATCAGATAACCTATCTGTGGCAACAAATTTACCATCTGTTGCAACAAATGGTGCGTATGTGCAATAGATGATCCATCTGTTACAACAGATGGGTTATCTGTTGTGATAGATAGACTATCTGTTGTGATAGATAGACTATATGTTGGGGGACCATCTTTTTTAATAATCTCCATATACCTTAGTTAATTCAAACTGGAGAATTTTTAATTATTTAAATTAAGAAATAGATTTAAAAAGAAAAAAGGTGAAAAGTCTCGACTTTTTGCCTATTTAATATTAATATCAGTTAATTCAAATTAAATAAACACTTTTTATGGTTTTAAATTGTGTTTATCATTTATTTCCTTATTATTTATTTATGAACCGTTTTTCTTTATTAAATAATTGAAAGTCATGACTTTTCACCCTTTCAATAACCCTTTTTTTATTAATCACCATTTTCAGTCAGCTTTTCCAATAGATGGACCATCTGTTGAAACAAATTTGTCATCTGTTCAAGAACACAAACCAGTGGCAAGAACTGTATTGTGCTCTTCCAGCAGATCTGTTGCAACAGATGGCGCATCTGTTGCAAGAAAAGGGTTTTGAGTTTTCCCAATAGATGAACCATTAGTTGCAATATATTAGTCATTTGCTGGTTGAATGCAATGTAGTCTGATGAATTGTATTGTGTTCTTCCAACCAATGTCCATCTGTTGCAACACATAGGTAATCTGCTGAATATATTTTTTATAGTCTGTCGTATTTAGTTCCTGTTTGGTTACCTTTTCTTATTGATGCACAAGTTATTAAAAATATATTTTATAATAATAATAACATTCATCTCTAACAATGAGTTAAAATTATCAAAGTCCATATCAAACAACAACACAAGTTTACTATTACAACGATTATGGTGCATTACATATGTGGTACTTATTTTTTCTTGACGGGCATGTAGTCCTTTGACGTTCAAGATGGTTACCCGTTGAGCCTCTGTAGTTTTGTACACTACTTTACGATGGGAACTGAAGATTAAACATTGTTTGACATTGATGGGGTAGGAAGAATAAGGTGTGTGCAGATAGATGGATCCACTTTCATACGTGAGAGTTATGCATTACTGTTTAGGTTATTATGACAACACGCATAAAGTACAATGATTTTGTGAATGCAGTTTTTTACCAATTAGGCATTGATCCTTCAAACAAGATCATGTATTTTAGAGTTAAGTTTGATAGGTGTACACTGATAAGGCTGAAGGGTTCCAATAAGGTGGTGTCGATACCCTGTTATAATTTAATGATGGTTTTGCTCATGTTTATGCATCAAGTTCTAAGAAGGGATCAATATTTAATGGCAGTGTAGAGATTGAATAGTGATTGGACTAATTTTAATGGTGCAATGGACTTTGAGAAGGCCTTCAAAGCCTCCCACTGCAGCAAGCAAGAATGAAAAATCAATAGAGATTCCCCTGGTCCAAATTTATATGGATGGATTGCTCGAGGGAGACTATTATACAACAGACGATGCTTGAGAGAATACCTATACGGGAAAGGGGAGGTGGAGAAGACCATATATCATTTCATACCTTATTTAAGAGGAAGAACAGGGCAGCATGTAAGGAACTTCTATCCAATCTGTCCAATGAAATTGACTGGAAAGATAAAAAAACTGAATGAGCTGCAAATGTAAAAGTGCATCCAAAAATTAAAATTCGTCAGTCGTTGATGAAAAAAATGGTAAAGTGGACTGGAGCTGGACACTTTGCTAGAGAATCGTAACTAGCTAGCGTGGACTGAATGAAGACCCACAAAGTGCAAAATCAAACTCTAAAGGAAGCAGTTTGGCGAGCACCGGGGATTGGTAAGATAATCAGTCAGGAATGACACTTAAACCAATAACTCCTGAAGTAAAAATAAGGAAAGTCAAGGACTCTATTTCTGAAGTCTAACTTGCTTCCCATACCTTCTTTTTGTGGTTCTGATGAAGTCAATGGAGGAAGAAACAAAAAGGTCAGAAGTTGGGTAGAAATTTGATGCCTTTTTTATTCCACTGCCTTTGACCTGACCAAAACCACAAGCAGAAGGCTTGGGATGCAAGTTTACCTTCAGAAATTGCCACCTTGGCTTGCTCCCATATTTTTACTTTAGGAGTTGTTAGTTTAATTTTTGTTCCTGATCGACCATCTTACCACCCATCGGTGCTCTCAAAGTTGCATCCTTAGAGTTTTGATCCTACGTTTTGTGGGTCATCACTCTGGCCATGCTAACTAGTCGTAGTTCCCTAGCAAAGTGCATAGCTCCAGTCCACTTCAACATTTTTCTTTTCAAAATCAGCTAATGGATTTTCATTTTTGGATACACTTTCATTTTTTTAGCTCATTTGTTTTTTTTATTTTTCATGTCAATTTCATCAGCCAGATTCACTACACGTTCCTTGCTACTCTGTGTTTCTTCTTTAATAAGGTCTGAGTTGATATATGGTCTTCAGCACCTCCTCTTTCCCTCGCAGATATTCTCCCAAGCACCTTCTGCTATATAAGTAAAACCCCAAGCAACCCAGCCATATAAATTTGGACCAGGGCAAAAACTATATTGATTTTTATTCTTGTTTGCAGCAGTGCGAGGCTTTGAAGGGCTTACAAAAGTACATTGAACCCTGAAAATCAATCCAATCACTATTGAATCTTTACACTGCCATCAAGAAATTGGTTCCTTCTCCTAACTTGACACATAAACATTAGCAAAACCATTATTAAACCATGACAGGGTATCGACACCACCTACTTGGTCACTCGGATTTATCAGTTCGAACCTACCAACCTTAGCTATAAAATGCAATATCTTATTTGAAAGATTAATGCCTAATCGGTAAAAAACTTCATTCACAAAATCAGTGTACTCTATGTGTGTTTTCACGATAACATGATTAGTAATACATACCTCCCACATATGAAGTGGTTCCATATGCAAGCAGCTTATTCCTTCGAACTCATCTTTACTCTTGCCTTTTATGTTGGTCGAACAAAAGTTGATCCACTTTCACTTCCTTTTCTTTTGGAGACATCTTTTATCTACAAATAAGAGAAAAAAAATTGTATAATTGATGTTTTCATAGTTAAAAAAAAAAGGGTAACACAAAATTTTAATAAATACAACAGATTCACCATCTGTTCAACAGCTGACCCATCTAGTTCAACAGGTGATCGATATGTTGCAACAGATGGATCATCTATTTTCAGAAATCAAATAAGCCTTGATATCGGTTTGATTTCTTCCAACAAGTGCTCCGTCTGTTGCAACAGAAGGGTATTCCAACAGGTGATTCTTCAATTGCAACAGATGGAGAATCTGTTGGAAGACCGATACTTATTCATCAATTCCAACACCAACACCACCAATATGACCAACAACATCAACAACAAAGAAACAAACAAGAAAACCGATACTGTCAACAGGGCTTTTTACGTTCTCCTACCAGATGACTTTTTTGCATATTTTAATAAAAACAACGGTTTGTTCATTCAAGAATTAAAAGACATCTTTCCTTCAATTTTGTCAATAAAGAGGATATAGGTAATGGGTAAAAAAATAAAAACAACAGATGCAAATAACTAATTTAGATAACCAATGTAAAAATATGATATTCACAATTTCAATATTCATCATAGAAAACATGATAAATTTGATTAAATGGGTAAAGAAGACGAGAAGGCAAGAATAATAGCAGAGAACAAATTTAATAGCAAACCATACCTTGATTTCAAAAGAAAAGGGATCAAAATACTAATTTCAGTCGATAAAATATATAGATTGGTTGAGATCCAAAAGGATCCTCAGGCGAAAGAGAAGAGAAAAAAGAGAAAAGAGAGAAGAAAGAGGAGACATTTGGTATTATCCTAAAGAGGAGAGAAAGAAGAGTGATGAATTATTTAATATGTGGTTAAAGGATATTAGATGGGTTTAAATATTTATTATTAATTTATGATGGTGAAACTCTTTGAGGAGAATGAGGAGACGGTGACGGGGATATTGAAAAGACAAGATAAGACAACTCAAAGAGGTGATTTTTGAGTTCTCCAACAAAACATTTTACCACCTTAGTATTTTTTTATTCCAGACAGAAAATTGCTTTAAAATTAAAAAAGAACTTAAAACAAATAAGTCATATGTTACAATAGATGTCTGCATCTGTTTGAAAATATTCAATAGATCAGTCATCTGTCACAACAGATGGCAACATCTATTTGTTATTTTCCAATAGATAATTCATCTGTTACAACAGATGTAATTATTTGTTTGATAATTTCCAATATATAAGTCATTTGTTGCAACATATGACATTATCTGTTAGATAATGACCAATAGATATGTCATTTGTTGCAATAGGTTGAACATCTATTTTAATAGATGTCTATGATTGTTTGATAATTTTTAATAGATGGGTCATCTGTTGCAACATATTAGTCCTCTATTTATTCATGTCAAGATATTTTTTGAAGTTTCTAAATTGATTTAGCTAGAATTAGGGATGCATTGATAGGTTCAACTGCAATTTCAATTGAGTTATTGCGATTGCATGATATTAGAGTTGCGTTCATCCTAACCTGAGTCGTCAACTGATCAATTGAAATAATTCTTATCAAGCCATTGTTTGAAATATCTAAATTGATTTAGCTAGAATTAGGGATAGGCCGATAAGTTCAACTACAATTTCAATTGAGTCGTTACAATTTCAAACAAAAGGTTGTTCTGAAAAAGTCCATTAATTCCAAGAAAAGCATAAAAACCTTCACCATAAATACCTTTCCCCCCAAGACATCAAGAAGATGACAGATATGGATTAGTGGTACGTGGATACGGTAAGTTTACTTTTCCTAACCTATCCTTCTAATCTACTTCATGGAAAAGAAGCTACGCAATAGATGTGTCATCTGTTGCAATAGATGGGTATTATGGTACAGCTGGTGGTGGTTCTGTTGTAATAGATTACCCATCTATTGCATAAGTTACATTAGACGAGTAATCTGTTAACAGATTCAGAAAACCATATGAAAAAATAGACCATTTTTTGCATTTGCCACTTTGTTTTTCTTTTTCAAAATTACTAACCTATTTAAAAATTGTCTTCTTATATCACAGTATGTTGATGAAATTCTCTGCCTCATGAGGGGAAGGCAATTAGCGTAAGCGGATGCTCACGATGTTGGCTATAGGATAATGGACCTCAACTTCTACAATAATTTTAAGGATAGGTATGATGAGCTCATTAAGCTAGCATCAACTCCCGATGGCTCGGGATTTTATTTGTTAGTTTCTAGGTTCGAATGGGATGAAGATATGATTAATTATGTTAGAAAGAAGAGGCTATATCCACACGGCAAGGACTGGACTAAGGAAAAAAGAATTTTTCCAGTCATGAATATGGAGGTAAAATATTTTTTGGATATTGAGATACTACTCAAGGACGAAATGATGAAGGTTTATGACTGCAACTTACCTGTCTTCGACGAGGCTAATTTTTTTACCCACATGCAGTCATTATTGAACTTGATCCCTAACTTGTTGAGGCAGAGTAAACTGATGGATTGTTTGCTAGTGAAAGTGTTGAATGAAAGATGGATTTTGAAGGTTGAAACAAGGACATGAACCTTCTAAAAGATAAAATCGATGTCGTGTGAGGGTCGTACGCGCTTGCACACATCAAATGTTTGCTAACTAGTACAGAAATGACCAATCCAATGACCTTTCTATGCGGCAACACTGTGGCAAGGATGCAAGAGGTCTAGGCTTATGGGGTAATGATTAAAAGGTTGGAGTCTGTGTATGTAAAAGAAGAAAATGTAGAAACACAAACACCATGACAGTTTTTATTTCAAGTCACTTTAGATGTAGTGACAATTTTTTATGTTTGATGAAAATTGATTTTTATAATGCAACAGATTGTTATCTGTTGTAACAAATAGTCTATCTGTTTTGACAGATTGATTATTTGTTGCAATAGGTTGGCCATCTGTTGCATTATGCAGATATTTATATCTAAGTCTATTTGTTGCAACATATAGACTATTTGTTGCAACATATAGTCTATATGTTGCAACAGTAGGAAGACCTGCTTGATAATTTCCAACAGATGACCTACATGTTACAACATATGTCTAAATCTATTTGATAATTTTCAATAGATATGTTATCTATTAGAACAGATACATTAACTGTTGTAATATGAATCTAGTATTCCATTTTAATTAATAAGTTCAAATCTAAGGATAAAATAAAATTCATAGACAAAATAAAATAAATCGAAGCCTTTAGAATTTACATGAAAATCAATAAATAAACGAAATGTAAAAAATTTATTATGGGTACAGATGATCTACTCAACAAATAAATCAATAATTTAAATTTTCGTGCAAAAAATTCCTAAGGAGAGGTTATTACTTTGACAGACTCAAGCTATAAATATCTACTCAATATGGACGAGTTGTTCTTCATCCGGTGCTATGGAATTTGACTTTGATCGTCGTAGATCTTTAATGTCTCTTGCGTACAATTTCTGATCTTTTGTTTCTCCATATTTTCATAAAAGAGTAGCATATATTTTACGGAGTAATCCCGCATCAAGTCCATCATTTGGTATTTGTAATCCATCGCTCAAATACTCGACGTAAGCAGCAACAAAAAGACCGCAATCCCTGCGTTTATAAAAATCAGATAACCTATATCTTGCCATTAATGTATGGGTTGTGAAATTTATGAAATAAAACTAAATCATAATACTTGATTGATACTTACAGGCTACTAATGGGTTGTTGAGCAATTCCTTTAAAATATGCTACATCAAATGGATTATCATTTAATATAGGTATGCTTCAATCATCGACCAATCACTACAAACCTTTTGGTCCAAAAAGACACTTATATCAAGGTAAGTAGGAAATATTTTGGCCAGCTTTTGTATCTCAGACTACGGCTCAGAATGTCTCATTTCCGACATTAAGTCGTAAATTCGAATGCGCCTCTCTTTTAGAATGACGACAACCAACACCCAATGGAATTCATCACCATAATTGATTGGGATGTACACTTCGTTGACCAACTTCCAAGGTAAGCCAGCTTGAATGCTAAAACTTTTGATGATATTGATTAAGCATTCCTCATTTTGAAAAACTTTTGGCTGTTTTTGACAGTACCTGTCGTAGGTATTATTGATGTAAACTTTGTATAAATAATTGCATGTCATGTATCTATATTGTTCTTGTGTTTGTAACTTGGCCTTCTTTTAGAGGTAGTAAAAAATGACATCGATGTGATGCAGATATTATCAAAAAATTCAAATTACATGATAATAAAATTAATACACATACAATTAAATAAAGTATTAACATTAAGATGTATGGTATTTAAACCTCATTATTTCAGCAAGTTTGGTGCTGTGACATCAAATAGAATCAATTCTTCATTCTGGAATATGCAACAACAAAGTCGAATATATCAAAACCAAGACCTGATTCGTTCACTTTTTAGTGTTCGTCATTTTGTTTTCTGCATAATTTATATGTGTTAATGTCATATTTTTATAACAAGAATTATATAAATCAATATATTATAAATGATTTATGTATCTGTCAACATGAAGCTTTAATAGCCCATCGGCAATCCATTCTGAATAGTCGTTGATCAACTTTGTTAGTTTTTTGGAGCCTCGTCCAAGACATTGAACCCTTCAAATGGGTAATTCTTTTGTTCTTCCAGACTAACAGGCTTCACTTTTTCTTAATCCTTAGAAGCAGTTAATGGATTATCAATTGTGATATTATGTTGATCAACAGTATCTTCTACTATGACATCCAGCTGGAAAGCCAAAATTGTCAATGCTAATCATAGAGATACAAAAAAACAAAAAAGGATAACTCATTTATTTTAGCAAACCAAAAGGGTTTTTCTCCTTTTTTAAAGTTTTCCCAGCATATTATCTATATGTTCCGATAGATGGATCATATATTGGGATAAATTAAAACATGAGGACGACTTGTATGATAATTTCCAATAGATGACCCATCTGTTGCAACATATGACTCATCTGTTGGGAAAAAATAAAACAGTTAGAAGTCTTGATTTACTTTGTCCCAACAGATGACCCATTTGTTACAGCAGATAGGTCATCTATTGGTAAAAATTAAAATAGTATGAAGACCTGTTTGATTTGTTAAAATAGATAAGACAAATATTACAACAGATAATGCATCTGATAAAACAGGTTAGTCACTTGTTGTAACAGATGTATATATCTACCTGATAATTTTTAGCAGATGTGTCATCTGTTGAAAAAATATGTATTTTGTTTGTATGTTGGAATAGCTGATATATATTCACCTTCTTCAGCTCATGTTGCTCTCTTGTGGCCCTTGTACATTGATCACAAGTGCAAGATAAAGACAGGGGAGTTGCAATTTTATTTTTTTCAATGTTTGATGATGCTTTAGAAATTTCTTTCCTTCTCCTCTTAGTCGCCTTAATCTCTAATAGCGTGTATGGATATGAAATCCTCTCTGATGGAATGACACCCCTCTTAGATGTCAATTCATTTACAGAAGCAGTTAATGCACTACTAGCATTAACCACTCCATCATGTTTCGCCTTGCAGTCTTGACATTTGCATACAGAATATTCGCTAGGAGGGGGAAAATATGTAGAACCAGTACGATCATAATCATAATGGTTAGTTGTTTCAAAAACTGTAAGAGAAGCATCATTAGCCCCAATAGCAGCACTACTACCACTACCATCACCAACAACTTCATCACCAAGAACACCATCAACAACAATAAACTCACCCATTAAAATTATATTTCTTGTGATGGTTGTTGCTCCAAACAATTTCTTTTTTATTCTATCAGTGACCTTAGGGTCCGATAAAGTTTACACATATCGTAAAATAAGAAAAAAATGACATCTTCAACTCTCAATTGGTCATAACAAACCACGGATACACAATCTAAAATAAACCAGTACATATATTAGAATTGACGATTAGATCATTTAAAAAATAATTAATTAAAGTAAAAACTTAAGTAGAATTAGACTTACTGCTTTCTTCAGGGGGTTGAAGAGATCAAGAAATTTTATATTTTTATCAATTTTGGCCAACCACCATCTCAGGATTCTTGGACATGAAACTTCTTCCTGGTAATTCACTTGTTGTCTTAAATAAGAAATGGCTTCAAATGTCCAAGCCTATAAAATAACACCAATAAATCTAAAGCGTTATTCAATAAAAAAATAAAAAAATCATAATAAAAGAAATATTTACCATGAAAGCCCATGAAAAGCCATATAAGTTGACTGTCTTTGGCATTAACAGAGTCAACAAATATTTGGCAGTCATTTTGAAGCTTTCATAACCCCAAAGATAGTTATTAAATGCCTCAAGATGGATAGCTTTATTAAACTGAGTCGTATGTTGTTGTCAACGTCTCTTGCCCAAAGAATATTATGTATACACCAAACCAAGCACAACGATTGTTTGTGCTTCTTTGAAAGTATTTTACCTTTTAACGTTTCTATCAAATTTTTATTTTTGAAGCTTGGACTAACAAGGGATATCAAGTCATCACCATCACTTGACTTGCCTTTACCTTTTTTAGGTGTGCGGAGTGCTTTTTTCGGGTTAGAATAGGTATAACTTGAAAAGGAGAAGGAGGATGACATTTTAGTCCAGTAACTATGCAAACTCCTTTCAACCAAAACAAACAGGCATGCCACAGTAATTTATCCACACCTCATCTGTCTTATCTTTATTTTCATACATAAACTTATGCTTGAAAAGATCATATACCACTTTCATTTAGAAACGTGCATTGTTGTCCTCCGACAAATTAAGATATTGCCCAAAGCAGTTGTCCCTGAAATAACCATCCAATTTTTTGTCTCAAATTATTTTTTGAAGACATCAGAAGATTATCCCATGACTGACTTAACCATGAAATCACTAGTTAAATTTGTGGAACCATCGCACTGCATTCTCACAGTATAATTATCAATGCTGAAGGTTTTAACCAACTCTTCAGTGGAAGGATTATGAGCATTTGGATCATCTCTTTTGAAACATTCCTCATGCCCATGTTCATTATCTTCTGCTTCTGATGGAGATATCATTTGTAAAGAAAGCTCATAGAGTGGTGGATATAGCCTAGCTACTTCACCTGTTCCCTTAATTGGACTTGATTCGGTTTCTTTTCTTTTGGGAGCCATATTATCTAAAAATAACAGAAAAATAAAAAAGATTATAATTGATTAATGCAACATTAAAAAAAAGGATAACAGTAAATCTATCATGTACAATAGTAAAATAACAGTTCCAACAGATCACACATTTGTTGCACCAGGTAGGTTATCTATTGCAATATATAACTAACATGTTGCAACGGATGAGTAATCTGTTGGAAACAATAAAAAAAAATTACTCATCTATTGAAACAGATGACTGGTTGTGCAACAGATCATTCATCTGTTGCAACATATGAGTGATTTATTGGAACTGTTATCAACTGTCAATATTATTTAGATTTCTTCCAACAGAAGGGTCGCCTGTCACAATAGATGAATGATCTGTTAAATTGTTCATCTGTAGCATCAGATGGTTCATCTATTACATCAGATGATTAATCTGTTGTATCAGATGGTTAATCTATTGCATCAAATGCTTCATTTATTGCATCAGATGGTTCCTCTGTTGCAAAAAATAAAAACCAGTAGCAAGATTTTATTCAATAGAATAACAGCAATATCACTATTTAATATCAAATACACCATTTTTACCAACAACAACAACAAGAAATCAACCTAGCAACACCAACACAACACATACACAACACAGACACCAAGAACATCAACGGTGATGAAAAACACCAGCATTATTGTTTTGGTTGTATAAACACAAACAACAAAAATAAAACTTCAAAAAAATCAACAGACACCAACAAATCGAATCAACAGTTCGACAACAAGAACTACAATAACAACAAAAAATTATATTTCACTCCGAAAAGAGAATATCAGAAATTAGAATTTTCTTCAGTCTCCATTTCAAATTTAAGCAATAAATATTGAAATTGTTAACCAATACTAGAAGAGAAGTTGCTCAAGTTCGTCTTTTTCTTCATAACTAAAAATCCATAATTTTTTATCTGTGAAAAAAAAAAGGAACGATGAAGAACTCCGCAATTTTTTACCTGTGCAGGAAGAAAGGGGACGATGAAGAACTCGAGGTTGTTATCGTCAGAGTATAATGTTGTCACGTCGATTGACAGTTGAAAGTCAAAAAAGAACTCGAAGACCAACTATTTGTCGTCGTAGGTTGAAGTTCCGAGGATTGAAGGAGAAAATTTACAGAACTGTTGTTTGAGAGAAGTTTGAGAGAAACTGTCGAGAGAGAGGGGGGAGAGAGAAGAGAGACAGTTGATTTGGAGAGGAGAGGAGTGTGGATTGGTTTGTATTTTTGAAAAGATTATAAAGTTTTGAAAATATTAATCAAGTCCACAATTAACTTAATTTAGTTTCTTAATTGTGTTTGACCCTTTAAGTTGGTCAATGATACCAATCCCACAATGAAGACTTAGAAGACTTCTTTCCTTCAATTTTCTCTACTCTCTTTGTCCAAACTTTTGTGACATTGATAGTCAATTATTTTTAAATAATTTAAGTTTTTAATCATTGTGATTTATAATATTTTTTTTATTCTACCAATTAGAAGTGACACAGTAAAATTATGGAAAAATGACATAAATATACAATTTTAAAGTCTAAATTATAAAATATACCAATAGTATTTTTTATTTACAAAATATAGTTTTTATTTACAAAATCTACCAACTATTCAGTTTTCATTTTTTTTTGTAAAAAAATCAATCCGAAACACTGCTATTTATGTGATTTTCCCATATAATCAACTCACAACCAAACTCACTTATGAAACCTAATTTTGTTATATTCCTTTCTCGTTGTTAATGCTCTTTTCGTGGCAGAATTTCAGTACCCCATGACTGTCACTGAGCATTTGTATCATTAATGCTTCATCATTAAAGTAAACGCCATTCCAATTAGTTTTCTCCCTTGTAACTGTATCTGTAGTTTTCAAAGTTAAACCTTTGTTGGTGTGAAGGTCGCGACTCTGTAGAAGGAACAGTGGTGTTAGCGGCTAATATACTCGTCCCTTCACCTCAACTTCCACTTCATCTTCTCTGGCGTCCTCTACTGAAATAATTTTATGGTGCATGAATTGTGTAAAAATTGGTGTATCGATGATTTTATGTTGTATGAATTGTATAGAAATTAGTGTATCAATGGTTTTATGGCATCTGAATTGTATAAAAATTGGTGTACCAATAATTTTATGGTGTCTAAAATAGCTATCAATTTTATGGTGTCTGGAATATATACATATTGATGTTTTAACAATTTTATGGTGTCTGAAATAATTAGAAATTGATGAATCAACAATTTTATGGTGTTTGAACTATCTAAAAATTGGTGTATTAATAATAAATAATTTAAGGTGTCTGAAATATATAAAAAATGATGTATCAATAATTTTATGGTATCTAGAATGTATAAAAGTTGGTATATCAATAATTTTGGTGTCTGATTTATATAGAAATAGATGTATCAATAATTTTATGGTGTATGAAATTCGTATAGAATGTGATTTGAATCAACTCAAAAATTTACTACCATTAATGGTGTTTACTATTTCTCACAAAAAGAAAAAGACGAAGATGAATGTTCCTCGAAATGTAAATGATCTCTTGTGAAATGGAGAAATGATAGCAGAGAGAATCAGGTTAACTAATGAGAGGAAAAATGGTATACGCAAAAATTAAGGAAGAATTTTGGATATCAACAAATCTGAAGAAATTTATTGACAGGAAATTAAGAGTTTTCAACAAACTTATGTTACCAAGTGGTAAAAAATTTATTATTTACCATGTTTTTTTTTTATTTTCCTTAATCTTATTTGATAGAATTTGTTAATTTTTTATTTGTGTATTTTGAAAAGTGGAAACTGTGGATATATTTTGTAATTTAGACTCTAAAATTGTATATTTATGTGATTTTTCCTAAAATTATTATAAAAATACTTGTGAAAAAAATTTAAGTGGGCTCATATAAGACACCTATGAATTTAAAACATCAAGACTTTATATTTATCATTTGATGTCTTTTTTACCTTTTTAATTAAATAATATTAATTTTTTAATACTTAGATGACTCATAATAATTAATTATGGGTGATATTGTAAAATCACGATTGAAACAACTGACATATCATAAATGTCTATTTTATTTTTTATTAAATACTATTAATTTTTAATATGTAAATGACTTATAATAATTAATTAAAGGTGATATAATAAAATTACGATTGAAACAGCTGAATCGGGCATGTCGACCATGAGCAGTATGCTTCAGCTACTTCATTGCCACTTTACAATAACTAGTCAGCTTATGCCGTGCTATGCACGGCCCAATGTTGATTCTTAAAAATTCTACTTTATGTATAATTTTATCATTTAATTAAAATTTGTATGTGTTTGGTTGATAAATTTTAAGTTAGGCATATGTTATTATATGTAGATTGATGAAATTTGATAACAATATTTTAAGTTGTTCAAACTTTTGAGACGTTGATAGCCAATTATATTTTTTAAATAATTTATTTTTTTAATTACTATGATTTATAATATTTTTTCTTCTATTCTACTAATTAGAAGTGACGTAGTAAAATTATTATAACAAATACTTGTGAATTTTTTTTAAGTGGTTCCAATAAGACGTCAAGTTAATTTAAAATATCAAAAATTAATTTATCATTTTATGTCTATTTTACCTTTTTTTATTAAATATTATTAATTTTTTAATACTTAAATGACTTATAATAATTACTTAGAGGTAATATAGTGAAATAACGATTGAAGTAGCTGAAGCAGACATGTCGACCATAAGCATCAGTTGCTTATTGTGACTTCTTATATAGGATAAGGATAAATAATATAGTAAGAATACCATTAGGGGTCGTTTGGTTGGGAAAAAAGTTATGCTGGAATTAGTTATGCTAGGATTAGTTATACTAAAATTAATTGTACTGGGATTAGTTATCCTGGTATTTCTTTTTAGTGATTGCTTGATTTGTGGTACTAACAATAATATGCATTGCATTCTTTTTAAGAATAAGTAGTTTGTTTAAAAAAATACCCTTCATCTTATTTAGCTTAATTATTTTCTTTCATATTAAATTATACAAAAGAAATTAAAAAGTTATTAATTTTTTTTAACTTTATTAAAAAAAATTTCCTAAAAATACATGTTAAGAAATTTATGTTGATATTTCTTAAATGTATATGAAGGTTTAATATTTCATGTTATTACTTATTTTGTCCTAAATACTATAAAATATTGATAATCTCATTTTTTGTTAAAAAAGATCATCATTAAAAAATGTGAAAACAATTACTCTCTTTTTTCATAAGTATCATCAATATTTGGAGAGTCAAATTGTATTTTTTTAAAATTAGACTTTCAAATATTTTTAGATAAATATAACAAATAATTTTTATTTAATAATTAAGCATATATTAAGTTAGAAAGGGAATGATAAGATACTTTAATTACTTGTACATGATAAATTTGTTAGGAAAAATAAAAATTTGAAATAAGATTAATAAAAATACCTACAAAATAGAAAGAATGAACCTTTGGATCAATTTTGAATTTGATTGTATAAATAGTTTTTATAGTGTCACTATTATTTTTTCAAGACTCATCACTTTAAAAGCATTTAATAAGCTCATATAATTGTTCAAATTTATCAAAATGAATAAAAAATTGTAGAGTAATTAAAATTAAAATTTTGGATAAAATTGACAAAAAAAAATTGATGAGAGGACTACTAAAATCTCACGTTCTCTCTTATATATAGTAGTAAAGTAGTATACATACATATATACATACATATATATATATATATATATATATATATATATAGAGAGAGAGAGAGAGAGAGAGAGAGAATCAAGGATTTGTAGAGTAATTAAGATTTAAATTATGGATAAAATTGACCAAAAAAAAATTTGATGTGAAGACTACTAAAACCTCACGTTTTCTCCTATCTATCTATCTATCTATCTATCTATTTATATATATATATATATATATATATATATGGATAGATAGATAGATAATCAAGGATTTGGAGGGTAATTGTGTCTTTTATGGCTTTATTCCAAGAATAACTTAGGGTAGAATTGTTATACCACCAAATATATGGGATAACTTATCCCAATACTATTTATTAGTATCGAGATAGGTTATTCCAAATTAAACAACCAAACAAAGCATCAAACTTTTTATCTAAAAACTATTATTTTATTCCGAAACTAATTGTATTAATACCTCACACCAAACAACCTGTCAGCAAAGCAAGAGCAAGCTGTTAAAAATGAAAATCACACAGCAATTATTTTATTTTGCGTAATATATTGACTATGACTATCCAGATAGAAGAGTAACAAAGTTGACAGCCAATTTACCCGGCTAATGGTTGAAACAAAATAGCGGAATTCCATTTTTAATATAGAACCGAGGAGCAATTTGGACTAATTCAACCTGTCATGATTTTCAAAGTACAAAATAATGCATATATTGCTACAAAATACTTTGTAGCTAAATACGAAAATTTTCATGGCTAAATACTTTAGCCATAAAAAAAAAATTCTATAGCACTCAAAACTAGATATAGCGTGGCTAAAAGTCAGTTACGGACTTTACATGGTCCGCGGCTAAGTAATAATACCTATAGCTACAAGATATTTTGTGTTGTAGTTGTGACGACGAAAAGTTCTTTCCACGAAAAATATACTTATAGCAAGTGTGATTGTTCTTTTGCGGGAAAAGGGTCAAAAATACCTTTCTATTTTAATTAATCGGTTAAGTTTGTCCTTCGTTATACTTTGTGGCCATTTATACCCTTGTTGCCACGAAATTTAACACATATACCCTCAAAACTAACGGTGTGCCTAAATTGATCAAAATTAACTATTTTAATTTTAACTCGACCCGATTCACAAACCACCGACTCAACACCGTCCAATTTAACCCTTTTCCATCGCATTTCTCTCTCTTTCCCTTCCCTTCTTCACCTCCTCCACCTTTCTTTTCAACTTTCAAAGAATACAGTGAAAATGACCAGCCATGGAAGAAAATACAGTGCAAACCTCAAATGGACTTGATATTGTATCAATATCAATATCAATATCAATATCAATATCAATATCAATATCAATATCAATATCAATATCAATACAGTGCTGATAAACGTGAACGCTGTCGAATTCCAATGCAAACCTCTGCGTCTTTTGTGGGTGTGCCGATGACTTTGAAGTGATGGTGGCGGTGGCTCTCCGACCTTCTTCACATACCGGCTAACGAACTAGACGACGGCTATCGACTTTCACGCTAGCTATTGAAGATGTAGATGTGGCGCTGGCTCTCCGACCTTCTTCACATACCAGCTGACGAACTAGACAACGGCTATCAACTTTCACGCTAGCTATTGAAGATGTAGATGGTGGAGAAGCGATGGTCTCAAAATCTCATCGGAGAGAGCATCAAAGGAACTCAATATTGAGATCATCATCCATGGACTTTGTTGCTATTTTTTTTTTTTTGGTTTCTTTTTTTCTTGCATTTAGCTCTGTATTTTCCTTTCAAAGGTGGAGGAGATGAAGAAGGAAGGGAAAGAGAAAGAAATGTGACGGATAAGGGTTAAATTGGACGGTGTTGGGTCAGTGGTTTGTGAATCGGGTCGGGTTAAAATTGAAATCAGTTAATTTTGATCAATTTGGGGCACACCGTTAGTTTTGAGGACACATGTGTTAGCTTTCGTGACAACAAGGGTATAAATGGCCACAAAGTATAACGAAGAGCAAATTAGCCAATTAATCAAAGTAGAGGGATATTTTTTACTCTTTTCCCTTCTTTTGCCACCATGAGAAAATTTTGTAGTCATCTTCATCTTATAGCCATAAGATATTGTATTTATAGCAAAAGTAATTGCTATGCAACTTCAAATTGTGTGGCTATTTTTAAAATTTAGTCCCGTGACAATACTTATATTTAGCTACAATTTAAAAAAAAACGTAACTGTTATTTAAAATATTTGCCACAAAAATTTGAATTGTAACTATACTTTTAAAACCCAAGTTTAGCTACGAAATTAAATTTTCATAGCTATAAGTGACAATAATTGGAGCTAAATTTTTTTATTATATTGCATTTTGATAACAAGAAATTTGATTTGTTAGTGATGATGAAAATTCGCCAACAAAATCTAGTGCATTCAACACATATTTCAAAATTTTCAAACATTCATTCATATTATATTGAAAACAACATAATAAGAATTAAAAATAACTTATTCCATTCAAACTAACACTAAAGTTTGTCAAAAATAAATTTCAAATACACAATTGTATAGCTAAAACTTAAAGCATCCACATTACATTAACTTTTTTTACAACAAACACAATAAAGTTAAAAGGAAAAACAAGCTATAATGAGGTTATATAGTGATGATAATGATCAAAGAAGACGTTCAAGTGAAAACCCAGCAGGTGCTCCAATGCAATCTAATAACACATTTCTGGTGCAAATAAGCTCTCAGATATTGTCTCAAAAGAATGAAAATGTTGAAATTTTTGTTGAGGGAAAGAGCTAACCCAACAGTTTTGCGCCTTTTCGACAATCTGCAAAATACAAATTAAATACTATAAACAAGATGAAGTTCAAGAGTTATTGCAACTATTGATGTTCTTACGGCTAATACTACAGTAAAACAGAACAAATAGATAGCTATCTTCATAATAAGTTTGGCCAACTTACAAACACTTTTGCGCTGGAAAAGGAGAGCCACATATCATATAATATCTCTTCTTTTCAAACTAACTTTACATGAAAACTTATACTAAAATCAATCTAATTAAAACACAATGTATACGACGACGACAACTATTAAAAACAAATTGAGTCAGGCTAACTTCTTTGATTGTGATAATTGTACAGAATCCCAACTAGAACACAAATCAGACCCAGAAAACACCAAGATAAACAAGACAAGGGATGGAACACTGTGCATATTAAGTCTGTCATAAAGAGCAACTTAATTTTTCAAGAGGTTATGGTTAGTGCAGCAACCAAAACCTACATAAAGGTTACTTATATTAACAGTTTGCATGAATTAAATTCAACAACAAAGCTAGTCGTATAAGCGCGCAGCATGCTAACCATGGAATATGCAAAGTATGCAAAATAATTTTCTCTAAAGTTGACACCATCTAACACAAATGCTACTGAGTTGATTGTGTACCAGCAACAAACTGATCAAGATGGGAGCATAAGGGGGAAAAATAGTTAGAAAATTTTGAAAGAAGAGAAGAATAATTGAAAAAAAAATCTGATATTGTTTATTGAATGTACCAGGATGGCAATGGTTATGAGGCGGATAACATTTTGTCCTTTGAAAATACCCATGATCCAAAATATAAACCAATTCCGACCAGCAAAGCAAGTCCAAATCCGAAGACTAATCCCATCTGCATAATGAAAACTTTATTAGTATCACCTTAATTTTCAGGCGATATCTAAAATTAGTAACCTTAAGCCAAATTTGTTTTAGCGCTATTTATTAGATAGTACCTGAAGGACTCGAACTCCTGCAACCTTCGCCTTCTGAAAGTCCTTCTCAGCAAAAGTAGCAAGGATGGCCTATAAAAAAAGAAATCACAGTAACCAGAAAAATTACTTTCATTTCTAATAGTGACATTGTTGAATAAAAATGTCGGTTGTGTTTTACCTGTCATGCGACAGCCAATCCATCAGCTAGTAGAGATGATGTTAACCAGATTTTTAAGCACACTTCAAATGCAGCCATCTGTGTTGCGCCTAATTGTGCAGCTAGTGATGCAGCCAATGTCACACAAAATGTGACAGCTTCTAGTAACCAACAACAACAACAACAAACCCAATGTATTCCCACATAGTGAGGTCTGGGGAAGGTAAGATGTACGCAATCCATACCTCTAACTCCAGAGAAGTAGAAAGGTTGTTTCCGATAGACCCCCAGCTCAAGACAAGGAATAATAATCAAATCCGTAATAAAGCATGGAACAAGATGACATAACATAAATACGACATCCACAAGGAATAGTAAATAAAGAAAAGTAAACAAATTCGTAATCACGCATGAAACAAGGTGGCATAACAAGAATAATATACCCACCAAGTAATACCCTACACTAACGACCTAAACTGGCACTAGCCTTTTATCCTAATTCGCGTCCTCTATATCTTCCTGTCTAGGGTCATATCCTCAGTAAGCTGTAACTTCTCCATGTCCCGCCTAATCACCTCTCTCCAGTATTTCTTCAGCCTACCCCTACCCCGCCTGAAACCATCCAAAGCTAGCCTCTCACACCTATGAACCGGGGCATCCGTGCCCCTCCTCATCACGTGTCCAAACCATCTTAATCGAACTTCCCGCATCTTGTCCTCCACCGAAGCCACTCCAACCTTCTCCCGAATAGTCTCATTCCGAACTCTATCACCCCTATTTAGCCCACACATTCAACGCAACATTTGTAATTCCGCCATCTTCATTTTTTGAATGTGGAAGTTCTTGACTGGCCAACACTCCGCTCCATACAACATGGCTGGACGGACTGCCACCCTGTAGAATTTGCCTTTAAGCTTGGGCGGCACCTTCTTATCACACAACACCCCCGAGGCGAGCTTCCACTTCATCCATCCCGCCCAATACGGTGGGAGACATCCTCGTCAATCTTACTGTTCCCCTGAATCATGAATCTGAGATACTTGAAACTATCCCTCTTACACACCACTTGTGAATCCAACCTTACTACCACCTCGTTCTCCTGCCTCACGTCATTAAACTTGCATTCCAAATATTCTGTCTTGCTCCTACTCAACTTGAACCCTTTAGACTCAGGGTCTGTCTCCACACCTCTAATTTATCATTCACACCTCCCCACGTCTCATCAATCAAAACTACATCATCTACAAAAAGCATACACCAAGGCACCTCTCCTTGAATAAGCCGCGTCAACACATTCATCACTAAAGCAAACTAAAACGGGCTAAGAGTAGATCCCTAATGCAACCCTATCAAGATAGGGAAATGCTCTGAATCTCCTTTCGCCGTCCTCACCTGGGTTTTAGCTCCATCATGCATGTCCTTGATTGCTCTGATATACGCCTCCTGGACCCCACTCACCTCCAAGCATCTCCAAAGAACCTCCCTAGGGAATTTGTCGTACGCCTTCTCCAAGTCGATAAACACCATGTGCAGATCCTTCTTCCTTTCCCTATACTGTTTTACCAGCCTCCACACCAGGTGAATTGCCTCTGTCGTCGAGCGTCCGGGCATAAATCCAAACTGATTCTCCGAAATAGACATTATCCTCCTCAACCTCAACTCGATCACTCTCTTCCAAAACTTCATAGTGTGACTCAATAACTTAATACCCCTATAGTTGTTGCAACTCTGAATGTCACCCTTGTTCTTATATAGAAGGATCATAGTACTTCATCTCCAAGCCTCGGACATTTTTGCCATCTTGAAAATACCGTTAAATAATTCAGTCAACCACCTTAAATCAGCCTCGCCAGAAAACTTTCAAAAATCCACAGGAATCTCATCAGGCCCCGTCGCCCTACCCCTTCGCATCCTGCGAACAGCCTCTCTAACCTCCTCCAACTTAAAACATCTACAATAACTAAAATCACAACACTCCTCTAAGTGCTCTAGCTCCCCTAACACAATAACTCAAAATCCTGTATTCAAAGTTAAGCAACTTAATTATGGTATGTGACAGCTAACAATTCAAACCCTCATCAAGTGCAAGCAAATACGGCCTAAATAAACTAGTGCTAATAAATAATTGTGTTAGAAGAAATTTTTGTAGTAGTGTATCGTGATTTATCCATAAAGGTCACAGACTTATGAGGCAAAACATCTATTCAATTTTATGAAAAATATATATTTGTTTCACACATACTTAGATACTATTTAAATTGGAAAAATATATTAGTTCAACATCTCACAAGTAGTTGAAGCTAGTATACCAGGCAATATTGATGGCCAATTCCAACTCCAACTCCAACAACATACCCAGTATATTCTCATCAAGTGAGTGTGGGGAGGGTAAGTATACGAAGTCCATACCACTACCTCAAATGTGAGACAGAGAGGTTATTTCCGATAGATCCCCATCTCAAAATAAAACATTCTAAGACAATTTGATACTAACACTATCCTTAAAAAACATAAAGTTAGTAGTTTAACTATAACAACTTGGTACAAACTTATTGCCATGGGACAGTTACTGCACAGCTTGAGCAGATACAACATGGGGGCAAATTTTCTATTCACGGGATTACATATCCTTATTGCCTGCTCATCCTAGTGTTGACTGGAAACACATTGCTCTACATCCAAGAATACATCCTATATACAAGTTTATTTTATGTTTGGCTATTCAGAAAAGGCTTGCCGTAGTTGAGAGGTTGAGTAAATGTGGCGTTGATATATCAACTGATTGTGCCTTTTGTGGACAGTATCTGGAATCCTTCTCCCATCTATTTTTTTGAATATGTTATTAGTAAAGGATTGTGGAGTCTTATGTGTTCTTGGTTGGGATATGGGAGGCAGATCATGAATTGGGATGAGGAAGTGAAATGGATTGCCAAACTGGCAAGGAGTAAGACTACCTTAGCTGAGAATTCTAGTTGTACATGTAGACACGTAATTTTGTCCATTTTCCGAAAATATTTTAATCATTATTATTTTATTTTTTTATTTTTATTTTATTCACCTTACCATACTTTTGTTTAATTGATAATTTCTCCCAAAAAAAAAAGAATTGAAAATAATTAAATACATAGCATCTTTGTCACCTCACTATGCCACCTCAACACCTCACTTTCCATTTTTCATTGGATACATGCAAAAGGCACACGCCCTACTCATTTTCCCACACGTCATCCTCATCTTTCCACATGCCACACACTTATTCCCACAAGCCACCAATTATATGCTTCCACATAGGATAATAAATAAAGAAAAAGAAAAAATAAATAAAAAATATAAAAGGAAAATTCTAAAAGGGGCTCATTCTTTCATCATCATCTTCTCCACAATAACAACAATCACCAAATCATCTTCCTTACAAGAAGAACAAAAAAAAAACGAGGGAGAGAAGAGAGAATCACGCGAGAAAGAAAAAAAATTGAGAGAGAAACAGTATCGTGAACAGTGCGTGAACAGTGTCGGTTTTCGGGTTCGATTGAATTTACGGAGCTTCAGTTTTGGGTCTCAAATTTTTCAATACAGAGTTGGAGTTCGTCATTGTGGAGGTCCTATTAGGAGTTCTATAGTCCGGGCTTTCTTGATTTTATTATCAACGAAATCGATTCTTTAAAGGTCTATCTCTCAACTCTATTTTTTTATTATATCGAAGTTGGTTAATATCGTGATTTTGTGGTGCGATTTTGAATATTTCGAGCAAAATGTTAACTGTTGTTGTGGATATGAATGATTGGTATGCTTAAATGTTTGAATCTTCGTTGGGGTATGTGTTGTTGGTTTCGGATTTTGAAAAGTGATTTGATAGTCAAACTGATTTAATAATGTGGTTAAAAATGAATTTGGGGGATGGAGTTGAGAAATTGATAAAAAGGTTGAATTTAGATTAGCTTTGGTTTATTGTTGTTTTGTTTAATTCGTAATGAGCATGAATATTGTTGGAATATGATAAAATTATGATATGTTGAAATGAATAGGCAAATGTTAGTTCGGGTAGGCAAAAATTTAGGAATAAGTTTTCTTGTTGAATGTTTGAATGTGGAATTTGAGTTGAACGGTTTGGTTTTAGTTCTTGCATTTGAAAATGTATTCATTTAATCGGGGAATGCCCCGCGATCACTTGTATTTATTCGCCGGGGAATGCCCCGAAGTATTTTGTATTTGGAAGACGTCCGTGATGAAGGCCCGAGGCATCGGATAGCATGGGAACGTAGTATAAAATTAGGGTAGGTCAGAATAAGATTTACATTTTCTCATTCTTTTTCTATTTTGGACTGTATAATTGGACTGGACATTGTTTTTGGATTTGTTTGTTTGATTGATCGTTTTATTTATGTTTGGTGTGGTTTATACATTCATAGTGTTCAAATTAGCCGATATACTCCACCAAGTGATCGTGGTCGAACCACGGGATCAAGGGATGCCTAACACCTTCCCCTCGGTCAACAGAATTCCTTAGCCGGAATCTCTGTTCGCGGATCAATTTTATAGAGTCAAAATCGTTTTGAAAAAGGATATTCACGGGTGACTTGGCACACCTGATTTATGCCAAGTGGCGACTCTGAGTTTTGAAACTAATGATTTTTTTTTTCGAAACAATTTTCATCTTTTGTAACTTTAATAATAAAATCATTTCGAACTTAAACTTCAATTCTTTTTTGGGAGTGAAAAAAAGGGGTGTGACACACCCCCTTTTTTTACGTACTCCAAAATATTATGTTTTAGCGCGAAAGGGTTTTATTATTTAAGTGACAAGAAATGAAAATTTGTTTCGGAAAAGGATTATTTGCATTTTTTATTCAGAGTCGCCACTTGGCATAATTCGGTGTGCCAAGTCACCTTTGAAAAATCCTTTTCGAAACCATTTGACTCTTAAACCGGTTTGCAAACAAAGATTCCGGCTAAGGAATTCTGTTGACCGAGGGGAAGGTGTTAGGCACCCCTCGATCCCGTGATTCGACCACGGTCTCTTGGTGGAGTGTATCGACTATTTTGGCATTATGAAATGTATAAACCACACAAAAGAGCACAAAATAATCAAACAATAAACAAAACAAAACAAAACAGTCCAAAAACATAAAAGTCCAGTCCAATTATACAGTCCGAAAAATAGAAAAAAATACAAAAATCTAAATCCTAGTCTAAACTAAATCTAGACTAAGCTCCAATGCCTTACCCGACGCCGCGGGCCTTCATCACGATTATTTTCCGCCAACATGATACGTCGGGACATTCCCTGATGAATAAATACAAATGATCTCGGGGCATTCCCCGGCTAAATAAATACATCTGAATTAAACACGATAATCTAGAAAGAGACATTCACACACACATTCCAACATCCCACGAAACACTTATTCCTAAATTTTCGCCTGGCCGGCCTATGTTTGCCTACCCGCTCGACTTACCATGATGTTATCATGAAATTGATAATTAGACGTGAAAGTAACGATAAAGACGAATCAAAACAACAACAAATCAAAATTAATCCTAATTCACTTTAACAATTTTTAAACTCGCGCCCCGAATTCCCTTTAAACCACATAATTAGTGCATGCTTTGATTTTCCAATCACATCTCACAATCTGAAACCAACATCAAACACAACACAAACAACGAAGATTCAAACCAAACACACGACAAATAAATCATCCATACCCACAACATCAATAAAAAGTCAAAATAAATTAAAGATTCGATTAGAAGAAATGGACCTCGATGAAATTGATCCTTGTCGATAATAGAGAAATCCGAAGACCAAAATACTCGACCGGAGAACCTCACAACGAGCAAACCAAACTTGGTATTAAAATAATAACCGGACATCTCCAAAACCAGTGAATAAAAACTTTACTATACGAAACCCAACCAAGAACGACGACGCGATTCGATAAAGGCGACTCGAAATCCAATATTGACGACGAACCAAGAAATAGACGAAATCAAAACCCCTCGACAAATAACGAGAAACCAAAAAAAAACCAACGCAGATCGAGCTCCGAGGAGCTCCGACGCCAGCGGTGGCAGATCTAGGCGGTGCGGCAGAAGCTGTGCGGCGCCATCGCTGGCGTCGGCGTTGGTGGGTCGGCCGTCGTCGTTATGGTTGAAACGACGGCGGCGTCTTCGCCGGAGTTGCCTGTTCGCCGCAGATCTAGGCGGTGCAACGGTGGTGTCGCCGGAGTTGGTTGGTTTGTTGGGCGACGGGGAAAAGAAGGAAGGGAGCCGGCCGGTTGGTGGGCTACTCCGGCGCCGGCGAAGCTTATTGGAGGAGAGAGAGAGTGTCAGTTTAGAGAGAGAAAGAGAGAGAGAGAGAGATCGGAGTGACGACGGCGATGTTGCCGTCGTCGGAGAGAGAGGGGGGGAAAGATGGTGGTGTGGTGGTGGCCGGAGCTCCGGTCAGTCGTCGGCGACGTTTTAGCGAGAGAAAGTAAAGTTTAGAGAGAGAGAGTGCTGATCTTTTTTATTTTTTCTTCTACCCTTCTCTCTTTTTGTATGTGAGCATCTATATATATTGTTTTGAGTCTTTTCTTTGTTGACAAGAAAAAAAGAGGGGGTGGGGTAGCGTGGGGTAGGGGGTAGTGGTGAGGTGTTATTTTTTAGTGGGTAGGTGGTTAGGATAAGATAGAGTTAGTTACTTTATTATTTGTTTATTATTTTTTATATTTTGCGGGGTATGATGACATGGGTGAGGATACACGGTAGGATAAAATAAAAGTGGGTAAAAATGACATCGTGGAGGGTACATGATATGCTAAGGTAGAAAATGAATAAAATCGACTTCTAAAGGGGGCAAAATTACGTGTCTACATCATGCCCCCTTTGAATGTAAACACGTGTTTTCAGACAAAGAAGTAGACAACGAGACAGAATTTTGTCCCGACCATTATTCAAAGGGAGAAACAGAAGAAAGAAGGACTATCGGGTTTTGAATTAGGACAGCCTACCCACCCAAGTCATGAAGGGATCGAGTGAAAAGTATATCCAGGGATTGGACGGAGATGGACAATATCGAGTTGGAGAATCGAGTGAGGTTCCGTCGAGGTTCCGATCCGCGGCTCTATCATTACATCAAAAATGAAAATTACAAGTTAGAACATAAATGAAATTACAAAAATCCTATCTATAAAACTTTTGTTGGTTCTTGACTCGACTTTCATCACCTTATTCTTCAGGCAGGCCCCTGACTTGCAATATCTTTCAACTTGTTGCTTGGCTTTCAATTGCTTCGCTTTGTTGCTTGACTTTTCATTTCTTCATCCTATTCTTCAGGCGGGCTCCTGACTTGTTATTTCATCATCCTGTTCTTCAGGCGGGCTCCTGACTTGCTATTTCATCACCCTGTTCTTCAGGCGGGCTCCTGACTTGCTATTTCATCACCCTGTTCTTCAGGCGGGCTCGTGAAATCCAAAATTAAAACTAGAACGAAAATTATTCCAAACAAAGATTATAGTAAAGTAGTATTTCATTTTTGAAAGCGTTGTTCCATTTTCCAAGAGGGTCCTGAACAGAAAGTAAAATCCCATTTTTCAGGAGGGTCCTGAACATAAAGTAAAATCCCATTTTTCAGGAGGGTCCTGAACATAAGGTAAAATCTCATTTTTCAGGAGGGTCCTGAACATAAGGTAAAATCCCATTTTTCAGGAGGGTCCTGAACATAAGGTAAAATCTCATTTTTCAGGAGGGTCCTGAACATAAAGTAAAATCCCATTTTTCAGGAGAGTCCGGAACAGAAAGTAAAATCCCATTTTTCAGGAGGGTCTTGAACAGAAAGTAAAATTCTCATTTTTCAGGAGGGTCCTGAACATAAAGTAAATCCCCATTTTTCAGGAGGGTCCTGAACTGAAAGTAAATTCCCATTTTTCAGGAGGGTCCTGAATGGTCCTGAACAGAAAGTAAAATTCCCATTTTTCAGGAGGGTCCTGAACATAAAGTAAATTCCCATTTTTCAGGAGGGTCCTGAACAGGAAGTAAAATCCCATTTTTCAGGAGGATCCTGAACTGAAAGTAAATTCCCATTTTTCAGGAGGGTCCTGAACAGAAAGTAAAATTCCCATTTTTCAGGAGGGTCCTGAGCATAAAGCAAAATCCCATTTTTCAGGAGGGTCCTGCACTGAAAGTAAATTCTCATTTTTCAGGAGGGTCCTGAACATAAAGTAAAATCTCATTTTTCAAGAGGGGTCCTGAACATAAAGTAAAATCCCATTTTTCAGGAGGGTCCTGAACATAAATTAAAATCCCATTTATCAGGAGGGGCCTGAACTGAAAGTAAATTCCCATTCTTTAGGAGGGTCCTGAACAGAAAGTAAAAATCCCATTCTTCAGGAGGGTCCTGCACTGAAAGTAAAATCCCATTTTTCAGGAGGGTCCTGAACAAAAAGTAAAGTCCCATTTTTCAGGAGGGTCCTGAACTGAAAGTAAATTCCCATTCTTCAAGAGGGTCCTGAACAGAAAATAAAAATTCCATTCTTCAGGAGGGTCCTGCACTGAAACTAAAATCCCATTTTCCAGGAGGGTCCTGAACATGAAGTAAAATCCCATTTTTCATGAGGGTCCTGAACAGAAAGTAAAATCCCATTTTTCAGGAGGGTCCTGAACAGAAGTAAAATCCCATTTTTCAGGAGGGTTCTGAATTGAAAGTAAAAATCCCATTCTTCAGGAGGGTCCTGCACTGAAAGTAAAATCCCATTTTCCAGGAGGGTCCTGAACATGAAGTAAAATCCCATTTTTCAGGAGGGTCCTGAACAAAAAGTAAAATCCCATTTTTCAGGAGGGTCCTGCACTGAAAGTAAAATCCCATTTTTCAGGAGGGTCCTGAACAGAAAGTAAAGTCCCATTTTTCAGGAGGGTCCTGAACTGAAAGTAAATTCCCATTTTTCAGGAGGGTCCTGAACAGAAAGTAAAATTCCCATTTTTCAGGAGGGTCCTGAGCATAAAGCAAAATCCCATTTTTCAGGAGGGTCCTGCACTGAAAGTAAATTCTCATGTTTCAGAAGGGTCCTGAACATAAAGTAAAATCCCATTTTTCAAGAGGGGTCCTGAACATAAAGTAAAATCCCATTTTTCAGGAGGGTCCTGAACATAAATTAAAATCCCATTTATCAGGAGGGTCCTGAACTGAAAGTAAATTCCCATTCTTCAGGAGGGTCCTGCACTGAAAGTAAAATCCCATTTTCCAGGAGGGTCCTGAACATGAAGTAAAATCCCATTTTTCATGAGGGTCCTGAACAGAAGTAAAATTCCATTTTTCAGGAGGGTCCTGAACATAAAGTAAATTCCCATGGATGTGCATTTCCAATGGTAGTTGAATCAAGTGAAACGAATTTGCCCTTATTTCAATCAAAGAAAAAATTGTCAGTTAAAAACTTAGTGGTGGCTTGCAGCTCTTGGCTTCTCAGGTATGTTCCCCAGTACTCGTTCCTTTCATCTTTGTTCCAAATTGCTAAAACTTGCCCTGTCTTACCGCATCATTGACCCGGATCCCGATTGAGGGAGGTGAGTTCTGACTCGAACAATGGGTTTTCATTTTACCATGCCTCTGAGGTGCGCCCTTTTTCCAAATCTGAATGCTTTCACGAATCCAACAGTCTGTCGGTTGATAGACTTCCTTTGTTTCATGTTGAATTACGATTATATTTCTTTCATGTGCCGGTCCTTGGCTTTTTCTCATATAATTGGAAAGACTGGTAGTAAATTTTGAAATCCTTTCTCGCTTGTTTTGACACAGACTTGACTTAAAAATGTAAAGAAACAATGGTGACTTTTATTTTGATAAATGACATAAAATACAAAAAGCTTGAATATGTAAATGAAAGAAAAGGGCAATGTCCCATATTCAAAAAGAAAAACTTATCTGAATACGACAACCAACTCCAATGAGTATGACATGCATTTTGGATTGAGCTGCCTGATCTTCCTATCCAAACTCCACATTTGTTGTTGAGTTTGTGGCTTTACCGCTGAGCCGCTTCTTCAAATCCATTGGTCTCATTCATCACATTCGATTGACGACATCTTAAAAGACTTTCGCCAACAAATCTCTTTCTTTTCACTTTTCGCTTTTCTCTTGAACTCTTCATCGCCTTACGGTGCCCGTGAGGGTTTTCACCAATAAGACTCTCTCATTTTTATTTCTCTCCACTCACCATCGCCTTATGGTGCCTGCAAAGGTTTTCACCAGTAAGACTCTCTCATTTTTATTTCTCTATTGATTTCCTATGTTGAGGAAGACAAATAGTTCCCAAATGCATCATTATATTCCTTGCATGCTCCGCCTTAACATCCTCAAAGATTGATCTGAAGGTCTTTCTTTGTTTGTAACTTGGCTTTTGAATAAAGTTAGAAAAAATGGTAAGGGGCTCAAACGATACTTGAAGTGGGGGTGGGACTTACAACTTTTGGAATCGACTCAAACAACATGTTAACTCATGCCCCAGTTTTGGTTGACTGGGTGAATCTTAAATCTTTATTTGGTTGGACCGAGCCCGAAATAGGGCAGCCTACGTATCTCACTCCCGAGAGAGGAGAATCAGGTCGCACGTAGTTCCATCAGCTTGTTCTTTGTTTTGATTTGATTTTTTTTCTTTTATTTTCGAACTCTTTCTTTTATTCTTATTTTCTTGACATTTATCTTTGACTTTATTTTGATTCCAAAAGAGGGATATGAAAGAAAAATAAACGAGGCTCAAACGGGTAAATAAAGGATGACACAATGTTTGGATAGAAGAATAAAATGCCTTCATCATATCAATCTTCAAAAATGCAAGTACTAAACATGCAATAAACTCAACAAAGGATCAAATATCATACATAGTATCTTTTGACCGCATCAGCATTGATAGCCATTTCTGCCATTTTGCCTTCAATATCTGTCAAATATAAGGCTCCATTGGGCAATATTTTCTTCACAACGAAGGGACCTTGCCAGTTAGGGGAGAACTTGCCTTTCTCTTCAACCTGGTGAGGAAGGATACGTCTTAATACCAACTAACCAACTTCAAAATTCCTGGGACGGACCTTTTTGTTATACGCACGAGCCATCCTCCTCTGATACAACTGGCCATGACACACAGACGTTAGCCTTTTTTCCTCGATCAAACTCAAATGTTCCAGTCGGGTTTTTACCCATTCGTCATCATCAATCTATGTTTCTACAATGACTCGAAGAGAAGGAATTTCAACTTCTGCAGGGATGACTGCTTCTGTCCCATAAACTAATAAATATGAAGTTGTCCCTGTTGAAGTGCGAACAGTGGTGCGATAACCTAGCAATGCAAACGGCAGCTTTTCATGCCACTGTCTAGAACCTTGTACCATTTTTCGCAGTATCTTTTTTATATTTTTATTGGCGGCTTCTACAGCACCATTGGCCTTTGGGCGATATGGAGTAGAATTTCGATGTGCGATCTTAAAATGTTGACACACTTCTTGCATCAAATGACTATTGAGATTGGCAGCATTGTCTGTAACGATCATCTTAGGAATTCCAAATATACAAATGATATTGGCATGAACAAAATCTACCACAGTCTTCTTTGTCACTGACTTGAAAGTTACTGCTTCCACCCATTTTGTGAAGTAGTCAATGGCTACCAAAATGAATCTATGTCCATTTGATGCCTTCGGCTCAATCGGTCCAATCACATCCATTCCCCAAGCCACGAACGGCCATGGAGCGTCCATTGCATGCAACTCAACAGGAGGAGAACGTATCAGATCGCCGTGCACCTAGCATTGATGACACTTTTGAACAAATTGAATAGAATCCCTTTCCATAGTAAGCCAGTAATAACCTGCTCGAAGAATCTTCTTTGACAAGACATGACCGTTCATATGCGACCCGCATATTCCAGAGTGTATTTCAACCATGATTGCCGAGGATTCTCTTGCATCTACACACCTTAGCAGTCCCAGATCTGGGGTCCTCCTATCCAAGATTCTCCCACTTAAGAAAAATCCACTAGCCAAACGCCTAATAGTCCTCTTTTGATCGTTGGTGGAATACGCTGGGTATTCTCCTGACTGAATGTACCACTTGATATCCAAGAACCAAGGTTCTCCATCGATCTCTTCTTCAACCGCGTTACAGTAAGCATGCTGATCATGACTTTGTATATGCACTGGATCGATGTAGGCTTTGTCAGGATGTTGGAGCATTGAAGACAGAGTGGCTAATGCATCAGCAATTTCATTATGAATTCTTGGAATATACCTAAATTTTACTAACACAAACCGCTGACATAGCTCCTGCAAACATTGTCGATACGGGATGAGCTTCAAATCTCGCGTCTCCCAATCGCCTTGAATTTGATGGACGAGCAAATCTGAATCTTCCAACATCAATAATTCTTGGACTCTCATATCAACAGCTAACCTCAAACCAAGGATGCAGGCTTCATACTCTTCCATATTGTTAGTACAGTAGAATCAAAGTTGTGTTGTTACCGGGAAATATTATCCCGATTCAGAGATAAGAACCGCGCCTATTCCGACTCCTTTCATATTGACAGCTCCATCGAAAAATAACCTCCAACCTGGATCAATCTCTATAACAACTTCGTTGACACACGATACTTCTTCATCAAGAAAATATGTCTTTAACGGCTCGTACTCTTCATCGATAGGATTCTCAGCAAGATGATCTGCCAAGGCTTGGGCTTTCATGGCGGTCCGAGTCACATATACAATGTCGAACTCGATAAGCAATATTTGCCACTTTGCCAATCGACCCGTCGGCATAGGCTTCTGAAAGATATACTTCAAAGGATCCATGTGGGAGATGAGATAAGTAGTGTAGGATGAGAGATAATGCTTCAACTTCTGTGCTACCCAAGTTAGGGCACAACACGTCCTTTCAAGAAGAGTATACCTGGCCTCATATGCGGTGAACTTCTTGCTAAGATAATAAATAACCTGCTCTTTTTTGCCTGTGACATCATGTTGACCCAGGACACAACCAAAAGAATTATCCATGACTGATAAATATAAGATCAAAGGCCTACCAGGCTCTGGGGGTACCAACACGGGCGGATTTGACAAATATCTTTTGATTCGATCAAACGTTTCCTGACATTCTTCAGTCCATTTTATCGCAACACTCTTTTTCAACAACCTGAATATGGGCTCACAAGTGGTTGTGAGTTGAGCAATAAACCTGCTAATGTAGTTCAGTCTACCAAGCAAACTCATCAACTCCGTCCTATTCTTGGGCGGGGGCAAATCCTGAATGGCTTTGATTTTTGAGGGATCCAATTCAATTCCCTGACGGCTGACTACAAACCCCAACAGCTTTCCAGATGGAACTCCAAATACACATTTTGCCGGGTTGAGTTTGAGATTATACCTGCGAAGCCTTTCAAAGAACTTTCTTAAATCTTTAACATGGTCGGCCTGACTTTTTGACTTAATAATCACGTCATCCACGTAGACCTCAATCTCCTTATGCATCATGTCATGAAATATAGTGGTCATGGATCTCATGTATGTTGATCCAGTATTTTTCAAACCGAACGGCATCACTCGATAACAATAAGTTCCCCATGGTGTGATAAAAGATGTCTTTTCCGCGTCTTCATTATCCATAATGATCTGGTGATATCCGGCATAGCAATCCACAAAAGAGGCAACCTCATGTTTAGCACAGTTGTCTAGCAAAATGTGGATGTTGGGCAGTGGAAAATCATCTTTCGGACTTGCTCTGTTCAAATCACGGTAATCAACACATACTCAAATTTTGCCATCTTTTTTTGGTACGGGAACAACATTGGATAACCACATCGGATAACAAGACACTCGAATTACTTTGGCTTCAAGTTGTTTCATGATTTCCTCTTTGATTTTAATACTTACATCGGTTTTAAACTTCCTCAACTTCTGTTTGACAGGGGGGAACGCGGGATCAGTTGGCAACTTGTGAGCCACTAATTTTGTGCTTAAACCGGGCATATCATCATAAGACCATGCAAAAACATCCTTATAATTAATTAATGCTTGAATCATTCCCTCTTTTAGTTGTGGCAAAACATGTACACTGATTTTAGTTTCCCTAACATCTTCTTGATCCCCTAGATTTATTGGCTCAGTCTCATTCAAATTAGGATTCGGTTTGTCTTCAAACTGTTCCAACTCTTTGCTTATTTCTTCTAGTTCTCCTTCTTCATTATATTCCCCATCCTGTTTCATTACATCTTGATTAGTTTGGATTTTAAGATCAGGCTGAAAATTTCGCATGCATGTCATGTCATTAGAATCAGCATAAAGAGAACTGTGTAAGAAAAAAAACAAAATATATTAGACACAAAACAAAAGGGACATCGCATTTCATTAAATAAAAGATAGAAGGGTTTAAACACATATGCCAACATAACATAAACAAACTAAAATCTGAATTACAACCCTGAAATAACTCGGATAAACAGAAAGAAAAACAAAATAAACTACCAAAACTCCCTCCTGACGGGGAGAGGAGTGACTTCCCAATTATTGAGTCGGACAGCTGGACCTATGAATTGCACGTCTGCCATACTGGTACCTTCTCCTGCTTCGACCATATCAACTTCCATACAAAGGTTCTGGAAGTCATCAACCAATTCAACCTCAAATTCCACATGTTTCGTGACACCGCTCTTAACAAATGATTCACTGAGTAGTGGCATTGGGCAAGGGAGTGACCATATTTCCTTTTTTCTTCCCTTGGCTTTCTTCAGATCTTCAGTTGTAGGCTCAAATCCCAGACCAAACGTGCCCACATTCTCACTCGGACATATGGGATGAACTATACCGTGAAGAGACGCTCCCAAACCCTTTCCTGGCTCAAATCCATATTTTCAAAGTTCACTCACCATCATGATAGAAGAAGAAGACAATTGCGGTCCCGGTATAGCCTGTCATTCAAGGATACGATTCATTGGCACTGTATCAAAAATTTGATAGACGAATGTCTCCTCTACGTTATTTGCTTCAATAAGAGACAAGGGAGAATCTTCGTAGGCTGACAAATCTCCTTCACCATGAATAACTACTTCTTGCCTATCATGCTCAAACTTAATCATTTGGTGCAGTGTAGATGCAACCGCCTTGGCCTTGTGGATCCACGGTCTTCCCAACAACAGATTGTAAGAGGAGTCTACATTCAATACTTGAAACTCTATGGCGAACTCAACAGGCCCTATGGTCAACATTAGTTCTATTTCGCCAATGGAATTTGATTTTGCACCATCGAAAGCCCTGACACATACATTGTTGGGCCTGATCCTCTCCGCACCAATATTCAGCTTTTGTAAAGTAGAAATAGGGCAAATGTTTGCTCCTGAACCTCCATCAATCATAACATGAGTGACATAGAAATCTTCACACTTCACTGTAATGTAAAGGCCCCGATTATGCCCTGTACCTTCAACAGGCAATTCATCATCAGAAAAGCTGATCCGATTGACCTCAAAGATTTTTCCAACCATTTTCTCAAGCTGGTTGATTGTAATCTCCCTTAGAACATATACTTCATTTAATACCTTCAGTAAAACATCACGATGCTCCTTGGAGTGCAACAACAAAGATAAAAGGGAAATTTGAGCAGGGGTTTTCTTCAGCTGGTCTAATATTGAATACTCTGGAAATTTCATCTTTTTTAAAAATTCTTCGGCTTCTTCTTCGGTGATAGGCTTTTTGATAGATGACGGTCCACTCACCGTTGGCTTGGACTTTCTTAAGCTTTCAGGCACGAAATATCTTCCTGACCTAGTCAAACCCCCTACCTCATCTACATCTTCTACTACTTCTTTCCCATGATAGGTCATCACGGTCCGTCCATAATTCTAGGAAATCCTTTTCGTATCAACTATCGGAGGTTGGGTCACCGGTTTGAGGACAATAGGCGCTGTCAGTGCTCCTTTCACCGTCAAGATAGGTTGACTCAGAGCTCCCACCACCGTCAACTTAGGTTTATCCTGACTTGAATCAACATACCTTCTGGCGCTCTGTACTTTGATCATAGGTTTCTTTGTGCTTTCTTGCATTTTATCTTCTCTCATTCCTTCCTGGTTCAATGACATTGCTTTCAAAGACTCCGCTACATTCACCGATTTCTCCTCAATGGTCTGTATCTTGACAATAGGCTTATAACCCCTCGAAGACTCTTTCCCATCATATATCAACTCTAACGTATTGGCTTCAGCATGGGTTGGCAGCGGATTCTGGTTAATGTTTGGACCCTCCGGGGCCTGGACCAGCATCTGATTTGTGTCAATTAAATCTTGAACAGCTCTCTTTAAATGCCAGCATTTCTCGATATCATGGCCTGGCATATCAGAACAGTACGCACACCTTAAAGAATAATCGAGATTCCTTGGTGGTGGATTTGAAAGCCTTCCTTGAATTGGGCTTAAAACCTTCAACTTTCTCAACCTAACAAACAAGCTAGCATATGACTCCCCAAGAGGTGTGAATTGATTTTTTACCGCCTTCTCCTTCTTATACTCGGGCCTAGGTTGAAAACTGGGTCTGGAAGGGTTTTGGTAATTTGGTGGAGCGAATGGGCGATTTTGTGGAGTTTGCGTGCGCCACTGCGGGTTAAAAGGGGTTTGAGCATATGGTTGCGCGCTATATACTGGGTACGGGGGTGGTGGAATGGAATATAAAGGGTTTTGTGGAGGGTAGTAATGATGGGGGGGGGAATATATGGAGCTTGGGCGTAGACTTGGGCTTGGGATTGGGGATAGGGGCGAGGTGGTCTTTTGGGATAGGAATGGGTTCCAGCTACAACAGTCACCACGTCCCCTTTTTTTTTTTACCTCCAAATGCTCCAGATCCACCTTGAATCGCTTGTGTGGTGGCTTTCAATGCGGCAAAACTCACTATTCGTCCGGTCTTGATTCCGTCCTCTATCATCTCCCTCATTTTGAGGACTTTAATAAAAGACTTTCCCATTGCTGGGAGTAAATATTGAAAATAAGTCTCATCTTGTGCCTGAATGAAAACCTCTACCAACTTACTTTCTTTCATCGGAGGCTTTACCCTGGCGGCCTGTTCACGCCACCTTATCACGTATTCCCTAAAACCTTCAGTGTTTTTCTTCTTCATGTTGACCAAAGATTTTTCGTCCGAAATTAGGTCGATGTTATACTGAAAATATTGCACAAACTCAGAAGCCAAGTCGTCCCAGCTGTTCCACTTGTCGATATCTTGATCGATAAACCATTCTGAAGCCAGATCAGAAAGACTCTCGCCAAAGAAAGCCATGAGCAGCTCTTCCCTTCCTCCTGCAGCCCTCAACTGGTTGCAATAGCGTCTCAAATGGGTCACGGGATCACCATGTCCTGCATACTTCTCGAACTTAGGCATTTTAAAACCGAGGAGAAGGTTGATGTCTGGGAACATGCACAGATCTTTATAAGAAACACTCTTATAACCTCCGATTCTCTAGAAATTTCTCATGGCCTGTTCTAAACTTTTCAACTTCCGCGCTATGACTTCCTGTTCCTCTGTTGCGACAGGTTTCTCTGAATCAAATGGAAATGCAGGTGGCTGAGTGTACCCATACGGTTCATTCATTCTCAAAGTCGGCTCCGGGGCATAATACTGACTATCTGGAACCTTCAATGCTGGCTCACTGGCAGACCGAGGAAGCCTCATTGTGGGACGCACAACATATATGGGAGTTTCATGTGGTGGCGGGGCCACGAATACCGGTGTGATCTGTGACGCTGGCTGAGCAACTGGTCTTGATTGGGGAGCTGCCAAGGGTACACCAGAATTGCCAGGATAATAATGTCGCGGAGTGAATCCTGGCGCGTGCTCAGGTGACTCAGTAGGAGCAGAGAATTGCGCCTGAGAGAGCGGTGGGCAATTAGAGATATTCCCAAGACCTTCACGGAGCGAAGGAGGAGGCATTTTGCTGGCCCATGCCCGGTGCAAATCTATCAATTGTTGCCTGAGCCTTACTACCTCATCATTGTGTTCTGAACTTTCTTCCCTGTGATCCTGATCCGGGTCAATGAGCGAATTTTCAATCTCCCTGCTAGCCATGACAAGCTTTGCTTTGGATCTAGTGAAGTATGGGTGACTAGCCAAAATGCTGCAAACCTACCACTGTTATCTGAAAGAACATGCTCATCAAAGACGACATCCGTTAGGATTAGGGCACACAACAAGCATGAGAGTCACATTGGTAAAATTGTCCTAAATTCATGTTCATTTCTACCAGCTTTTGAGGGTAGCGAGGTCATTTCAACATCATCCCGATTTTTATCTACACTCTTTTTTTTTATTATTATTATTATTTTATATTTTTTCGTATCCATCTCTATTCTTTCCACTTCTCTCGTTATCTACCTTTATTTTATTATTCTTTATGGCTTTTGTTTTTTTCTTTAAAAGAGGAAAAATAATGAAAAACAACGAAACAAAATGATTAGATCGAACCCAAAAGTAGGTTGCCTACGTATCATGTTGTACATGAATCAGATCTTGCGTAGTTCGGGCAGTTTTGCCAAAATGGCCAATTAAACTCTCTTTTCTTTCTTGAAACCAAGTGTCAAAAGAATTGATGAAAATCTTTTTTTTTTTTAGGTTTAAATCTCTATACAAAATGAAACCTGTGATTACCAAAGAAAAAATCTTTTTGGGTTTTCAATTTTTGAATTTCATGTGAAAATGAAACTTGAATCTATTAAAGAAAAATCTTTTTGTAGTTTTCTTTTAAAGACGCATATGAAACGCCTACTCTAAATGGAGAGTGAAGAAATATTTTAGATTTTTCAAATAAGATCCCCGAACCCACAATAGGTTGCCTACGTATCTCACTCCCGAGAGAGGAGAATCAGGGGTGCGTAGTTCGTCCAGATTGGACAACTAACGATTAACTAATAAATTGACCCTAACTTAAGAGACAAAACCAAAAACAAACGAATAATTTTTTTTTGGATTTTTCAATTAGACACTTTAACTAAGACTGACACCATCAATTATGGAAAAAAATCTTTTTGGTATTTTTGCTTTTGACAAATACGTAGAAAAAACTTTTTTTTCTTTTTGAATTTACGATACTTTGAAAAGACAAAATGCAAAAATGTAAAAAAAATCTTTTTGAGTTTTTGGATCGTGAAGAACAAAAGCCATAAAGAATTCTAAAATAAACTACGACATTCCTTTTGATTCATTCTTTTCGACTCGCTTTCTATATTTTTTTTTCTTTTTTTAAAAAAAAAAAAAAATCAGTCCGTCAAATGACCACGTTACTCTCAAATATGCAACAGCTAGCACGTAGGGATACTTTAAAGGTGAGTCTCCTACAAAGGGTCGTGTGGGCCTCGCTAGGTCTCAATATGATGCACATAAGAATGACCTAAAGGCTGACCTACGTTGTGGTTTACTAACAAAGCCGTTCGGGGGAGCATATGGTCGATAGTGGCTGCTTTGCTTTCCACCTACTCCATACATCCAACGGCTCCCCCCCTAAAATAGAGGTGACTCAACTAGAGTTCGTGCGTACGACGTGCGCTCCGAGACTTGTTGCAGAAAGAAGGCCGGGAGGATGAACTCATGATGACAGATATAAAGCGGTAACACATAGGATAAATACTATAAACAAAGAGCACGAAAACACACAAAAGTGAAAACAATAATCACAAACAATGCTTATACACTCGTAATGCCAAACAAAGCCGATACGACTCAAAAATAAGCTCGAATTCTGAAACTTCCCCAGCAGAGTCGCCAGAGCTGTCACACCCCCTTTTTTTACGTACTCCAAAATATTATGTTTTAGCGCGAAAGGGTTTTATTATTTAAGTGACAAGAAATGAAAATTTGTTTCGGAAAAGGATTATTTGTATTTTTTATTCAAAGTCGCCACTTGGCATAATCCGGTGTGCCAAGTCACCTTTGAAAAATCCTTTTCGAAACCATTTGACTCTTAAATCGGTTTGCGAACAAAGATTCCGGCTAAAAAATTCTGTTGACCGAGGGAAAGGTGTTAGGCACCCCTCGATCCCGTGATTCGACCACGATCGTTTGGTGGAGTGTATCGACTATTTTGGCATTATGAAATGTATAAACCACACAAAAGAGCACAAAATAATCAAACAATAAACAAAACAAAACAAAACAAAACAAAACAGTCCAAAAACGTAAAAGTCCAGTCCAATTATACAGTCCGAAAAATAGAAAAAAATACAAAAATATAAATCCTAGTCTAAACTAAATCTAGACTAAGCTCCAATGCCTTACCCGACGCCGCGGGCCTTCATCACGATTATTTTCCGCCAACATGATACGTTGGGGCATTCCTCGGTGAATAAATACAAATGATCTCGGGGCATTCCCCGACTAAATAAATACATCTAAATTAAACACGATAATCTAGAAAGAGACATTCACACGCACATTCCAACATCCCACGAAACACTTATTCCTAAATTTTCGCCTGCCCGGCCTATGTTTGCCTACCCGCTCGACTTACCATGATGTTATCACGAAATTGATAATTAGACGTGAAAGTAACAATAACGACGAATCAAAACAACAACAAATCAAAATTAATCCTAATTCACTTTAACAATTTTTAAACTCGCGCCCCGAATTCCCTTTAAACCACATAATTAGTGCATGCTTTGATTTTCCAATCACATCTCACAATCCGAAACCAACATCAAACACAACACAAACAACGAAGATTCAAATCAAACACACGACAAATAAATCATCCACACCCACAACATCAATAAAAAGTCAAAATAAATTAAAAATTCGATTAGAAGAAATGGACCTCGATGAAATTGATCTTTGTCGATAATAGAGAAATCCGAAGACCAAAATACTCGACCGGAGAACCTCACAACGAGCAAACCAAACTCGATATTAAAATAATAACCGGACAGCTCCAAAACCAGTGAATAAAAACTTTACTATACGAAACCCAACCAAGAACGACGACGCGATTCGATAAAGACAACTCGAAATCCAATATTGACGACGAACCAAGAAATAGACGAAACCAAAACCCCTCGACAAACAACGAGAAACCAAAAAAAAAAAAAACACAGATCGAGCTCCGAGGAGCTCCGGCGCCGGCGCCAGTAGATCTAGGCGGTGAGGCAGAAGTTGTGCGGCGCCATCGCTGGCGTCGACGTTGGTGGGCCGGCCGTCGTCGTTATGGTTGAAACGACGGCGGCATTTTCGCCGGAGTTACCTGTTCGTCGCAGATCTAGGCGGTGCGACGGTGGTGTCGCCGGAGTTGGTTGGTTTTTAGGGCGATGGGGAAAAGGAGGAAGGGAGCCGGCCGGTTGGTGGGCTGCTCCGGCGCCGACGAAACTTATTGGAGGAGAGAGAGAGTGTGAGTTTAAAGAGAGAAAGAGAGAGGAAGATCGGAGTGACGACGGCGTTGTTACCGTCGTCAAAGAGAGAGAAAGAGGGGGGAAAGATGGTGGTGTTGTGGTGGTCGAAGCTCCGGTCAGTCGTCGGCGACGTTTTAGCGAGAGAGAGTAAAGTTTAGAGAGAGAAAGTGCTGATCTTTTTCATTTTTTCTTCTACCCTTCTCTCTTTTTGTATGTGAGCTCTATATATATTGTTTTGAGTCTTTTCTTTGTTGACAAGAAAAAAAGAGGGAGGTGGGGTAGCGTGGGGTAGGGAGTAGTGGTGAGGTGTTATTTTTTAGTGGGTAGGTGGTTAGGATAAGATAGGGTTAGTTACTTTATTATTTGTTTATTATTTTTTGTATTTTGCGGGATATGATGACATGGGTGGGGGTACACGGTAGGATAAAATAAGAGTGGGTAAAAATGACATTGTGGAGGGTACATGATATGCTAAGGTAGAAAATGAATAAAATCGACTTCTAAAGGGGGCAAAATTACGTGTCTACAACAGCAAGCCGTTCGGGGAGCATATGGTCGATAGTGGCTGTTTTGCTTTCCACCCACTCCATACGTCCGACGGCTCCCCCTCCTAAAATAAAGGTGATTCAACTAGAGTTTGTATGCACGATGTGCACTCCAGGACTTATTGCAGAAAGAATTGACTCAGATTATACACATGATACCAGATATAAAGCGATAACACACAAGAGAAAAACTGTAAACACATAGCACGCAAGCACTCAACAATGATAAAATAAACACAAACAATAACACAAACAATGTTTATACACTCATAATGTCAAACTAAGCCGATACAACTCCAAAAATAAGCTCGAATTCTAAAAAATCCCCAACAGAGTCGCCAGAGCTATCACACCCCTTTTTTTCACTCCCAAAAAAGAATTGAAGTTTAAGTTTGAAATGATTTTATTATTAAAGTTACAAAAGATGAAAATTGATTCGAAAAAAAATTCATTAGTTTCAAAACTCAGAGTCGTCACTTGGCATAAATCAGGTGTGCCAAGTCACCCGTGGATATCCTTTTTCAAAACGATTTTGACTCTATAAAACTGATCCGCGAACAGAGATTCCGACTAAGGAATTCTGTTGATCGAGGGGAAGGTGTTAAGCACCCCTCGATCCCGTGGTTCGACCACGATCGCTTGGTGTAGTATATCGGCTAATTTGAACACTATGAATGCATAAACCACACCAAACATAAATAAAACGATCAATCAAACAAACAAATCCAAAAACAATGTTCAGTCCAATTATACAGTCCAAAATAGAAAAAGAATGCGAAAATGTAAATCTTATTCTGCCCTACACTAATTTTATACTACGTTCCCATGCTACCCGATGCCTCGGGCCTTCATCACGGACGTCCTCCAAATACAAAATACTTCGGGGCATTCCCCGGCGAATAAATACAAGTGATCACGGGGCATTCCCCGATTAAATGAATACATTTTCAAATGCAAGAACTAAAATCAAACCGTTCAACTCAAACTCCACATTCAAACATTCAACAAGAAAATTTATTCTTAAATTTTTGCCTACCCGAACCAACATTCGCCTATCCATTTCAACATATCATAATTTTATCACATTCCAACAATATTCATGCTCATTACGAATTAAACAAACCAACAATAAACCAAAGCTAATCTAAATTCAACTTTTTTATCAATTTCTCAACTTCATCCCTCAAATTCATTTTTAACCACATTATTAAACCAGTTCGACTATCAAATCACTTTTCAAAATCCAAAACCAACAACACATACCCCAACGAAGATTCAAACATTTAAGCATACCAATCATTCATATCCACAACAACAATTAACATTTTGCTCGAAATATTCAAAACCGCACCACAAAATTACGATATTAACCAACTTTGATATAATAAAAAAGTAGAGTTGAGAGATGGACCTTTGAAGCATCGATTTCGTTGATAATAAAATCAAGAAAGCCCAGACTATAGAACTCCTGATAGGACCTCAACAATGACGAACTCCAACTCCGTATTGAAAAATTTGAGACCCAAAACTGAAGCTCCGTAAATCCAATCGAACCCGAAAACCGACACTGTTCACGCACTGTTCATGTACTGTTCACGGCACTGTTCACGATATTGTTTCTCTCTCGATTTTTTTGCTCTCTCGCGCGATTCTCTCTTCTCTCCCTCGTTTTTTTTTTATTCTTGTGAGGAAGATGATTTGGTGATTGTTGTTATTGTGGAGAAGATGATGATGAAAGAATGAGCCCCCTTTTCCCCTTTTAAAATTTTTCTTTTATATTTTTTATTTGATTTTTCTTTTTCTTTATTTATTATCGTATGTGGAAGCATATAATTGGTGGCTTGTGGGAATAAGTGTGTGGCATGTGGAAAAGTTAGTGTGGCATGTGGAAAGATGAGGCTGACGTGTGAAAAAATGAGTAGGGTGTGTGCCTTTTGCATATATCCAATGAAAAATGGAAAATGAGGTGTTGAGGTGGCATAGTGAGGTGACAAAGATGTTATGTATTTAATTATTTTTAATTCTGTTTTTGGGGGAGAAATTATCAATTAAACAAAAGTATGGTAAGGTGAATAAAATAAAAATTAAAACAAAAAATAATAATAATAATTAAAATATTTTCGGGAAAGAACAAATTATGTGTCTAGAGTACCTATGCTTTGGTTGTCAACATGCTTTGGAGAGCTCGGAATCAGATACAATTTCATCAAAGGACTTTTCAAGTTGACCAGTTTATCAAGGATATGGTGTTGCACTTGCAAATAATACTTGGAAGGAACAATGCTAAATGGGGAGTGGTGCTGCAAAGACTCTTAACACATTCCTTAGTGCAAGAGGACTGCCAGTTTTTTGTTTCACAGGCTTTAGTTTGATTTGTATGGCTATGTATAGTAAAGCTAGGAGTATTACATTTTGAGAAGGCAGCCGTCCAGGCTGCTGTTGTTGTATTGTATATTGTTAAATTTGGTTATTAATAAGCAGAAACTCCACAAACCATCGAGAAGGATGCTAAAAATTTACCTTGAATTAGGGCAAAGCCAATCACCATCCCTCCCACTTCCTCCACCAACTCCCACTTTGAAAATTTCAAACAAAGTAAAAAGAATTTTGATTTCATGGCCAAATGCTACAAAACTAATGCAATTCAAGAAGAAAACAGAACTGTTTCAACAAAGAAACCAACCAAATGTTCAATATTTTCTTACAAATAAGGTAAAGAAAATCTTCAACCAACAATATGAAAGTACCTGCTCAACAAATTCAATTGGTAGAATATGCTCGATTACCTAATAATCTCCTTAACTTAGTACTCTAAAAAGGTACAGAGATGACAAATAACTTACAATAAAACGGCAGAGATCAGGAAATTTTTGAGAGATTTAACTGCATGTGCATCTTGATGAGGATATTTTAGGATTTATCTGCTAAAGAAAATCTTAATTTGGGAGACGATTTTAGGTGAGGATCGAGTATATTGTAGGGTTTGCCTGCTTCAATATGGGGCAAAATTGAACTTTTGGTGGGCTATTCGCTTTTAAGAGTATAACAAGTATAAGTATTTACGCGATGCGCGGAATGTTTTTTTTTTTAAATATCATTAAAAAAAAAGTAATAACTTATTCTTTTGAACTAATAAACTGTTTAAAAGGTTTAATTATATCATATTAACATATTTTAAATTGATTATAAAATATAAAAAATAATTATTAATAGTGAAATTAGTTATCATAGTCGCAATTATTTTAGATGTATGAAAATGATGAAATTGGTATTCTTATATAACTATATTTTTTTATTGATTTACAAAAGTAGTTAATATTAAATAATAATTATTTTGTCGTTGGACTTTTATATTTATATTTTAAACTAATTAAGATACGTGATTACATGTTTTCTTTCATTTCTAATTTTAATTTTTTGGTTTATCGATTCAAAATCAACAACTAACTGCATTAAAAGTAATTAATTTCTCTAATTAAAATTTTTTTATTTAAAATTTTACCATTCTCAATTAAAAACTATGCACATACAATTTATAATATTGTTCATCACAAAAAATATATATATATAAATTTGTTTCCAGCGTTAACTCCCCCCCACCCCCACCCACACACACACACACAACAAAAAAAAAAAAAAAAAATTACCTCCACCATTCACTTTAGCCCCACACTCTAATTCTACTCCGTAAAATTCCTACTCAAACTATACCAAAAAATTTAAGATAATGTATGAAAGATGATTTTTTCAAAAGTATAATTATAAATATGAGATTTGATTACTCTTTTTTTGACTCTTCAAATTATTTTATCATAGTTTTAAGTTAAAATATTATACAGTTTATTAAATGATGTAGAAGCAAATTTTCTAATGAAACTTGTTTGTCCTATAATTTATGTTTAGGTGACTTTTCATTGCTTATTCTATAATTTATCCTTAGATAAGTAACTGTGATTAAAAAAAAGGAATTAATGCTAATGATAAAAAATACTAAAATAATTAAAAAGCTAAATAAGCATGACAACATACCTTAATAGTTATTTATTTATAGAAATTTGATGAGCAATATTACGTATAACTTTTTATTTACTTTCATAAATTGCACACAAAAAAATATAAATTAAACATAATTCACAAAGATTTTTTGATTAAATTATTAACACTTTTGTTAAATATATTTTTGAATTAGATGATTCAAACAATATTCATTTTGGCAGCAAGAAATTGCGTAATTTGATAAAGAATAGATACCTAATAAAAAAAAATTGAAAATTTTAAATTTATTTAAAGGTGAACAACTATATAAAATATGAAAGATAAAATAGTATTTATAATTTAGAAGAGATAAGTTTGAAATAATAAAAATCTATTACAACTCTTAACAATGGATTTCTATTTTTAAGATAATGAAATTTCTTTTTTGTTTTAAAAAAAAGAAATAATGTATTTCAAATTCAAGATTTTAATTTTTCTTAGAATCTTAGAAAGATAAGATTCTAAAATTTTATAATTATCTTACAGTTTATATATTTTGAATTTGAAAAAAATATATTTGAAATTAATGATATCAGTTAGGTATGTTCTATAATAAAAATAAATGAAATAAAATAGAATATTTTAAATTAATATTATCGATTTTAAAATATTAATATCAAATTATTTTAACCCTTTTTCCCTTTTGTTCTCTTTTGTTTTTTAAATCATCATCATCTTCTTCTTCTTCTTCTTCTTCTTCTTCTTCTTCTTCTTCTTCTTCTTTTATTATTATTATTATTATTATTATTATTATTATTATTATTATTATTATTATTTTATTATTTTATTATTTTATTATTATTATTATTATTTTATTAATATTTTATTATTATTATTATTATTATTATTATATTATTATTATTATTATTATTATTATTATTATTATTATTATTATTATTATGTCATATCCCACCTACTGCTACATCTTCTACTATTTTTTTGTTGATAAACTTCTACTAATGATTATTACTTATTCTACTATATATTCTCCGTACTACTACTATTACTAATTGTATTATTTCAATAATATTTTTATTTTTCATTAATATGTAAATAAATTAAATTTAAATATATTTTATAGCATTTATATTTAAAAGAGATAAGTTTGAGATAGTAAAAGTCTATTAGAACTCTTCAATTATGAATTTCTAATTTTAAGATAATAATTTTTTTAAAAGGGATAATGTATTTCAAATTCAAGATTTTAAAATTTTTTAGAATCTTAGAAAGATAAAATTCTAAAATGTCATGATTATCTTATAATTTAGATATTTGAATTTGCAAAAAATATATTTGAAATTAATGATACCAATTAGGTGTTTTCTATAATAAAAATAAACAAAATAAAAAAAATATCATCAATTGGGTTGAGATGAAACTAAAACTCTAAAATTATAGAGGTAGTTGTATAAACGCAAAATTGCAATCTGGATAGAATATATTTTTTAATATTTTTTTATCTTTTCCTAATATGTAAATAAATTATATTTAAATAAATTTTATAACATTTAAATTTTAAAAGATATAAGTTCGAAAAATTATATGTTTATTAGAATTCTTTAAGCTAATGATAATTAAAAAAAAAAGAATCTAATATTTTCAAATTCAAATATTCCTATCTTTTAATTTTAAAAAAATTCTACTCTTACCATGTTTTTTTTTCTCAAGTTAAAAGCAATACAACTTATGTATTACTACTACTATTATTTTTTATTTTTATAAAGAGAATATAGCAAAACACTCGTAGCAATGGATATGCTAGTAAATTCAGTAACATTGTCTCATTAAAAAAAATAATAAAAAATTCACATCTTAATTACATCACACTGTATTTTTTTAAAATACAATGAATAATAAAGTAAAAATACACAAATAGAAGAGAATGTATAGCCTTCAAAGAAAACATTTCACATCGTAATCACATTGCATTGATTTTTTTCACTTGTTGTTTGTAATTATAAAGAAAACATTTAATTAACAATACAAAAAAAAAAACAAATTTGCTAAAAGGAAAAAATATTATATATATTTTCCATTATATCAATTCAAGTTTAGTTTAAATTCAAATTCAATAGCACTTTTGTTTGTTAAATTATTATTTTTCAAGAAACACAGTATAAAAGAAAAAATAGTGTGACAAACCAACATATAAGAATCAATTGATTTTGAGGAAAAACAATAAAGCATACACACAATATTCCTATATCAATTACCTTAAACTTCTTCTGTTGTTTGGCTGCCGCTCTCAAAATTATTGGTCGTCTACTGACTGTCGTTGTCGTCTAAACACAGGTCTCTATGAAGACAATTTTCACCGCATTGTATAAATCTAGTATGCACAATCAAAGAACGGAGATCGGAGTCCAATACATATATAGAAGATAATTTTACAATAATCATCGATCTCAATAAAATAATTTACAATATTTTTTTTTAACAAAATAGCACAAATTCTATTATGTCAATTCAAGTATAGTTTAAATTCAAATTCAATAGCACTTTTGTTTGTTAAATTATTATTTTTCAAAAAACACAATATAAAAGAAAAAATAGTGTGACAAACCAACATATCAGAATCAATTGATTTTGAGGAAAAACAATCAAGCATACACACAATATTCCTAAAGCAATTACCTTAAACTTCTTTTGTTGTTTGGCTGTCGCTCTCAAAATTATTGGCCGTCTACTGGCTGTCGTTCTCAAAATTATTGATCGTCTAGACACAGGTCTCTATGAAGATAATTTTCACCGCATTGTATAAATCTAGCACAATCAAAGAACGGAGATCATTGTCCAATACATATATAGAAGATAATTTCACTATAATCATCGATCTCAATAAAAAAAAATTACAATATTTTTTTTTAACAAAATAACACAAATTATTAACCAATTATAAACAAATAATCTTGAATCAAACTTTGAATAGTTGCAAACTGTGCATATATATTAATATGCACACGTGTCATCCATGAATGTTATATAACCAAAAAAAAAAACTAAACGATGAATTAAAAAAAAAGTTTTAGAGAATAAAATAAGAAGTTTTATTAGAAAGTTAGTTTATATAGAAAAAAGTTAATTGAAATTCAGCTTTATCTAGTTTAGAGTTTGTTTTCAATTCAAATTTTAAAAAATATGAGACTTTTAATTCAAATTCAAAATTCAAAAATATCTAACCAATTTTTAGCAAATTTTATCTTAATCTAAAGAGTAAGCTTTATCTAGTTTAGATTTTGTTTTCAATTCAAATTTAAAAGAATCTGGGACTTTCATTTTAAATTAAAAATTCATAAATATCTATCTAATTTTTAGCAAAGTTTATCTTAATCTAAAAAAAAGGGCAGCCCGGTGCACTAAAGCTACCGCTATGCGCGGTGTCTGGGGAAGGGCCCCACCACAAGGGTGTATCGTACGCAGCCTTACCTTGCATTTAGGCCGAAGGCTGTTTCCAAGGCTTGAACCCATGACTTCCTGATCACATGACAGCAACTTTATCAGTTACTCCAAGGCTCCCCTTCAAAGTTTATCTTAATCTAAAGAGTAATTTTAAAAATAAATTATCTTTAAAAATAAAATTTATTTTTTTATAGCTTCAATTTAAAAGTACATAAAATATTTCAAACTAAATAAGTTTTTGTTAACTTTACTTTTACGTGTACACTATTTTTAGAAAACTTTATCTTTTGTACACTATTTTTAGAAAACGTTATCTTTTAAAATAAATGTTATATTTTTATAATTGTAATTTTGAAGTATAAAAACGTAGGATATTCATCTTAAAGATATCATCTCTCAAAATACTTACGTATAATTGATTTATGTTTAATTCTTTTTTTTAATCTTTAAAATAAATAAACAATCTATATATAGCGGGAGAGGATGGAAAATTACGTGAGGGGTGAAGAATTTAAGTTGGTTTGGGTTTGTTAATTTTTCTTTTGGTCTTTCTTCCTATATTATCATTTTCTTTTATAATATTTCTTTTTTAGAAAAAAATTAAAAGTGTGCTTATCATATTATTATTATTATTATTATTATTATTATTATTATTATTATTATTATTATTATTATTATTATTATTATTATTATTATTTTAATAGTCTTTTATCTTTCCCTAATATGTAAATAAATTATATTTAAATATATTTTATTACATTTAAATTTTATAAGAGATAAGTTTGAAATAGTATATATCTATTAGAACTCTTTAATTGTTTATTTCTATTTTTAAGATAATGAAAATCTTTTTTGTAAAAGGATAATTTATTCAAATTCAAATACTTAATTTTTTAATTCAAAATTTTATTACAATATTTTTAACTTTGTCTTAAAATATTTTTTAATATTGTCTTAAAAATTGCCACGTGGCTATTTTAATAGCTTGACACGTGGCATCTTGTCTTGCTTATGTTTTGCTTTTATATATATATATAGATAATCATATTATCTTTTATTCTGATCCTTTAAATATATAATTTTATTAATTTTAGACTTTTGTTATAAATATACCATATATAGTGAATGTCTACTTTACCATATATAGTGAATACCTACTTTACCATACATTGTGTATGTCTATTTATGGAAAAGTTACAAACCCTAGGTTAGTTTTTTCCTATAAATAAAGGGGTTTTGCTTCATTGTAATTCATCCCTCAAGAGAAACAAGAATTACTCTCTATTCTCTCTCCACTCTTCTTCTTTGTTCTTTATTATTTTATAACACGTTATCAGCACGAGACTCTGTCAAACAAGGTGAGATTATAAATCTGAAGGATTTCAAGGTTAGTAATTCTTTATGTTATCTTTCTTTTGCTACTACTAATATAATTATTATTGGATTTGAGAAAAAATAATTGGTTTGAAACCATTTATATTTTAAATTTATTTCTCAAGAATAATATTATCAAAAAGAATGATAATATGTTGGGTTCAAGTCCTATCGATTCATGCCTAAGACGTCTTTATATGGATCAAATATTGAGTTTGAATCTTAATACACCATATTGATGATATTGTGATGGCTAAGGCAAAATAATGGGTGTTTGATGAAAAGTCATGAAATTCGACCCATTAAATATGTCCCATTCCATGAAGTCAATGTGGTAGCAATATATGATAAGTCTGAAATATTACAACTTACTTCATTCTTGAGGTGTATGTGGTAGCAGTGCATAATATGTCTGAAAAAAGACAAGTGATTGAATGCACGAATATACGCGTGGAAGGATAATATGATAATGATCATCAAAAGTGATGATATTTTCACACGCTTATATGATTATAAGATATGCTAGAGAAAAAAAAATTCTCTACATCATATGTATGCCTCGATTTGCTTCTGAAGTAGCAAAATCTTGAAAGAGGCTATAAGCTATCATAATTTGATAGGCTTAAGGCACGATTATATTCCATTCCTGGGGAATGAGAAACTTATTAATGCAAACGTGTACTTGATTGTGATTGTATCACAACTCACCTCTAAAAGAGATTGAATAATTTTGAAATCTACTTCTGAAGTAGTAAATCTGAAATTTATTCATGTAATAGTAAATATGAAATTTACTAAAGAAAAAGTATAATTCTTGAAAGCAGCAACTCCTACACCTACCGAAACTTTAACAGAACCTCGTTTGAGTGATTCATAAACCCTTGTCGGGATAAACAAGCAAGTGTTTCATCGAGGTGTGGCAAATGAACAAATATTGGAACTATCGGAACTATCGGGACTACTGGAACAAGATCGACAACTATTTGGGGCGGATGAAATCCCCCGAGAAGAGTTAGAATGGCAGTTCCCGCCCCTTGGGCGGTACCAAATAAATGCCTAGGGTATGGAATCCCAGAAAGAGTTCTTTATGATCTAACATTCTTGCCAATACATTATCTTCATTTTGCTCCGGATTGTAATATCTAATGAAAAATGTTAGCAATCCTGCAATAAAAGGGATGCGCTAAGGCGCAAGGGCTTTCGCGCAGCTGCTACGCCCTTGATTCTTGCCCCTTATTTCAAACTCAAGGAAAGAATCTTCGTTCCAGAACCGTACGTGAGAATTTCACCTCATACGGCTGTCTTTTCGATTGATTGGCTTACGGATGGAAGGTTCGGACAAGAATTCCTAGGCCGAGTGTTGGGATTTCGGGATCAAAGAATCTTAAGAATTGCCTCTCTTACTTTCATTGTCATGATAAACTTAGAGTTTACTAGAATAAAAGTTCATAAATTGATATGAACGATTGTGATAGCTCGAAGATATGCATGTATTGAAGAACTAGAAGATTCTTCAAGAATTGTTTATGTCGTTTGTTCTCGTGATAAGTTGGTTGGACCAACTACTATTGGGATTGGATCCCTTCAAATCTGAAAATTATAAAAGGTGAATAAGGGTCCGTTCATCTATCATGTGATATGTTAAAATGATACATCAATAAGATGATCACATGTACATTTATTGTCAACCTGCAGTTTGACATTCATAAAGTTGCTTGCTTAATAAAATTGAGTTAAGCTTGAATTTCAGATTGTGTAATCAAGATAATTCATCTTGATGATCATGGTTTAGCATTGAATGCCTTCGATAAATATCTAAACCATTGTTAATGAGAACAAAACTTCATGTATTGGTCTGGAATATCATATATTGCAATAACACTTGTATGCATTAGACCAATAAATTATGATTATTTCTTCCCTCTCAATTGGTTCAAGGTCGGAAACCAATTATTCCATCTAATAATTTTAATGTGCGGTATACGATTAATAAATATACCATAATGTACAAAGATGGATTCCTCAAAGAAGTAGAGGATGTATGTTAGTTTTCCTAACATAAGGGGGAGATTATAAGCGCTATGAAATATGTTAGGAATTATCACCAGATCCCCATCCAAAAGATAATTCAAGTCAAATGCCGAAAGCATCTCATATTAAGTGCAAGTGCTCTTATTTTGTGTTCCTAAAGGACAAAATCTACGCATGCATGAAGCGTAGTAGACTAATCGGTTCCAAATGAAATAATCCTTAAAAAGGATAAGGAGCAAATAATCATAATAAGAAGACAATGTGCTCTTGAAGAGCCTACGGCATAATACTTCATGAAACCTATGAGAGGTTCAGGTACCTGAAATAATGAAGTGATGAGATCTCAAAATGTTATGTCACATTGTGAACCAATACAAAATGATATATCATCGATAATATCTTTGATATAATATTGGCGTAATATTGTAAAAGATTACGAGGATTCGAATTCTACGTTTATTTAAGCATGCTGACGTAGAAACATTTATCAAGTGACCTGAAAGGATGCATTTTGGTAAGCGTAAAACTTATTTGATTTACAGTACAGACACTTGAAGATGTCACACTTGACATGTTGGATATTGTTACTTGACAAACATCCATATGAAAATCCCTAAAGGATTCAAAATGCCTGAAGCATATAAAGTTTTTGGGAAGCTTTTTATTATCTTCATAAGATATAATTTGATGATTTGAGTATCATTGAAAATCTTGGAGAGTTTTCAAAAGCAATAGAGTATTTACTTAAATGATAAACATGAAAAAATTGAATAAGGATCTATTCTGACCTTAAGAAAAGAATGAGAAACTCCTTGGTTATGAAGTACCATATCTTAGTGCAATTGATGCACTAACGTATCTTGCAAATACTACAAGTCCTGATATAGCCTTTTTTTTAGTTAATTTGTTAGCAAGTTTGCAGTCCCGATCTTATTGGTCATGCTGATTTTGGGTACTAATCTAACCTACATAAAGCTCGGTCTCAAATAGGCTATGTGTTCATATGTGGTGGTACTGCAATATCTTGGAGATATACAAAGCAGTCTATCGTAGCCACTTCATTGAATCATGCTGAGATAATAGTTATTCATATAGAAAGCTGAGAATGTGTATGGTTGAGGTCCATGATACATCTCATTCGAGAAAAATATAGTGTGAAATATGACAATTTACCCACAATTTTATACGGAGATAATGCACCATGCATAGAATATCTTAATGGAGGATTCATCAAAGGAGATAGAACGGAGCACACCTCATCAAAGATTTTCTATACACATGAGCTACAAAAAGAATGGTGATATTAACATGCAACAAATTCGTTCAAGTGACAATATGGCTGATTTATTCACCAAGTTTCCTTCAATTGCAACTTTCAAGAAGATGGTGCACAAGATCGGAATGCAAAGGTTCAAGGATATTCTTATTAGGGGGAGTTAATACGCGTAGTACTCTTTTTTCCTTACGAGGTTTTGTCCCACTGGGTTTTTCTTGTAAGGTTTTTAATGAGGAAACCTGTATGCGTATTATTAGAGATGTGTACTCTTTTTCCTTCACTAGATTTTTTTTCCCACTGGGTTTTTTCTAGTAAGGTTTTAACGAGGCACATTATCTATTAATTAGACATTCAAGGGGGAATGTTATAAATATACCATATATAGTGAATGCCTACTTTACCATATATAGTGAATACCTACTTTACCATATATTGTGTATGTCTATTTATGAAAAATTTACATACCCTAGGTTAGTTTTTTCCTATAAATAAAGGGGTTTTGCTTTATTGTAATTCGTCTCTCAAGAAAAATAAGAATTACTCTCTATTTTCTCTCTACTCTTCTGCTTTGTTTTTTATTATTTTATAACACCTTTTAACTTTTAAGCTTGTTAAAATAGAACTACTTTTATCTAATTAATATAATAAATTTAAAAATTAACCTCGATTATCAAAAAGACACTATTAAAAATATAGTTAAAATAGATTAAAAAAATTAATTGATTTTCAAATCGACTAAAAACAATTACTCGATCAATTTCATCCAAATCATTATTTTAGGCAGAGTTTTTGCGCCAACAATCAAAATAAAAATAAGATTGAACTCAATAAAATCTTTGATTGAATTTTTAAAATAGTTTGATCGGAGCTTTGATCAAACAATTGGTCGAGCGGGTTGGTTCTCAAAATAACTTGATTAAAAATTTTAAATAAAAATGTACCAAGTTTGAGCTTTCAAATTTTTACTTCAAATTCATCGTTTAGATGGTTAAATCTAGAATAAGTTCTTGTAAAATAAATAAAAATCGACAAAGAATCAATAATTTGATGTTATATGATGCCTCCCCCCCCCTCTCAATTTTCACTCCAAATAGTAGCTCACTTATCCCAAAATTGAGTTGGAATAATGAAAATTCATAATCAGTTCTATTTATGATACAATCCTTTTCATAATTATGCAGGTCAGTCTTGCAATTGTAGTCCTGCACTTGTTATTGTTCGTAGAAATTGACTATAACACAAATGCGACACTTAATCTTCAAAAGAAGTTGCACCAAGAAAATCTGTAGTAATTAAGATAAAATTCCTTTCTCAAAACTCTACTGAAACGCTCGGGTCCCATCCCAAACCCCGCTCAAACAAGTTCCAAATTATTTTTTATATATATTCTTAGATATTTTAAATTGTTAACTATTATAATTTATAATACTTTTTTTTATAATTTTCAAATAATATATGTTACTCACCTTATCCAAACTTTTGTGGCATTGATAGTCAATTATATTTTTTAAATAATTCAAGTTTTTGATTATTGTGATTTATAATACTTCTTCTTCTATTATAATTTAAGTGTCACTGATATAATTTCGAAAGTCAACCAAATATTTTAAATCTCTTAAAATAGTTGTTAATTATTGTGATTTATAGTATTTTTTACACATTTTTTTTTAAATATCTAACAAATTAAAAAAGGTAAGACGAACAAATTAAAATGGAGAAAAAATAAAATGGAAGTAAGGAAAATGACCAATAAAATTATGCCAAAGCAGACAACATGCCCAGTATATGTTACTTTTTTCTCTCAATTTATGTAATACAAATAGAATTTAGATAATCAATTATATTTTTTATATGTTTTTAGATATTTTAAGCTGTTAACTATTATAATTTATAATATTTTTATGTAATTTTCAAATAATATATGTTACTCTTCCTATCTAAACTTTATGGCAGTGTTAGTCAATTATATATTATAAATAATTTAAGCTTCTAATTATTGTGATTTATAATACCTTTTCTTCTATTCCAATTTAAGTGACGCTGATATAATTTTGAGAGTTAGTCAAATATTTTATATCTTTTAAAAATTTTAGTTGTTAATTATTGTGATTTATATCTTCTTCTTTTTTTTTTCATATTTTATTGAAATATATAACAGACTAAAAAAAGTAAGACAAAAAAATTAAAATGAAGGAAAAATGAAATAGAAGCAAGGGAAAGGACAAATGACATTGTGCCAAAGTAGGTAGTGTTGACCTTCTGCCTGCTTTGACACAATTTCATGGATCCTTTTACCTTTTACCCTTTATATATGTGTGTGTAAAATTCCAATAATTACATAATTAAAAATAAAAATCGAACATACACGTGCAAATATCTCAATAACTATTAATTTCGAAATCCTTGAATTGCATATAAAATCATATAAATATTTCTAACTATTTGTTGTGGTTAAATAATAAATCTTACCATTGATACAACAATAGTGCATGAGAAAAATTATCATAAATTTTGAATTTGTGCCTACACCATTTTGTCATATCAATTAAAATGATATCAAATTAGTAATCGACATTGTCTTTTCTTGTAGAAATAATATTTTGTTTAAACAATTTATTATCGCTAAAGGGAAGGTATAATTGCAACTACTTCAATTGTGAGACAAAAGCTTATGATTTGTTATAAAAATTTATCCCAACTATAAAATTATGAATATATCATTTCCTTGTGACAAATAATTGCTACAATCCTTATAACTTGAAGCAGAAATATCAACTTAGCTATTTTACTTCAAATAATTATTTGTGGTGGCTAAAAAGGATTACTGTTGCAAGGATAATTTTAAATTTGTGAAAAAAACTTATAATTAGTTATAAAAATTTAGTGTATCAATAAATTTATAGTTATTTGAGTAACTATTGCCACAAATTATTGTAATTGAAGTAAAAATATCCATTTAGCTAAAAGGGGATACTATTGCTACGACAACATTAAAAGTGTGGTAAAAACTAATAATTAGTTACAAAATTTTACCTATTTGGGTAATTATTGCCACATATTATTATAACTTGTAGCAAAAATATATGTTTAACTACAACATTTTTCTTCAAGTAATTTATTACGACTAAAACACTACTTTTGCAACAGTAACTTTAAATGTGTGGCAAAAACTTATAATTAGCTATAAAATTTTACTGTAGCAATAAACTTGTAGCTATTTGAATAACTATTGCTACAACAATTTGCAATTATAGCAAAAAATAAGGAATTAGCTTTGCCAATTTATTTTTGTAGCTACGAAATCTTGCAAAATTGTAAATAGCCACGAAGTTTTAATGTATGTAGCGGTTATTAGGTATTAGCCACGATTTTCAAATATGTAGCTAAGAATTCGTAGAAATATATACTTATTGTTGTAGTGGCAACTAATAACTTGGGAAAATTAAAGGAAAGATGTCTTTTAAGTCTTGAATAAAGGATTGGTGACATGACCAACTTAAAGAGTCAAACATCATTAGGAAACTTGATTAAGTTAGTTGTGGACTTGATTAATATTTTTAAAACTTTCTAATCTTTTTAAAAATACAAATCAACCCAACCCACACCCCTCTTCAATCCAAATCAACCACACTCTCTCTCTCTCGATAGCTTCTCTCAACTCTTTCCCAACCAACAGTTCTATAAAATTTCTCCCTTCAACCTCCGACGATAAATAGTCGGGCGAGTTTCTTTTTGACTTTCAACCGTCAATCAACGTGAAGACTTCTCCGGTGACAACAACTCTGAGTTCTTCTTCGTCCTATTCTTTTTTCACAGATAAAAAATTATGAAGAAACAGAGAAACTTGAGCCAACTACTCTTCTAGTATTAAAATATGGACTGAATAAAATCCTAATTTCTGATATTTCTTCTTCTTGTTGCCGTACTGTTGATTCAAATTTGTTGGTGATTTTTTATCACAGTTGATGTTCTTAGTGTGTGTGTGTGTGTGTGTGATGTATTGGTATTGTTGGGTTAATTTGTTGTTTCTCTTAGTAAAAATGGTGTTGCAACAGATGAAATATCTGATGTAACAGATGAAACATCTGATATAACAGATGAAATATCTGATGTGATAGATGAATACATCTGATGCAACAGATGAAAATATCTGATACAACAGATGAAAATCTGATGCAACAGGTGAACAATCTAACTTATCATTCATCTGTTGCGACAGACGACTCTTCTATTTGGAAGAAATCTAAACAATATTGATCCAATAGATAACTGATTAGTGATCTATTTTTATTCTTTCCAACGGTTTACTCTTCATTTTACAACAGATTAGTGACTATTTTTATTCTTTTCAATAGTTTACTCATCCGTTACAACAGATCAGTTATATGTTACAATAGATAACATACCTGGTGCAATAGATTAGTGATCTATTTTTATGATTTCCAACGAATTACTCATCCGTTGCAACAGGTTGGTTATATGTTGCAATAGATAAACTACCTGGTGCAACAAATTAGTGATCTATTTTTATTTTTTCCAACGGTTTACTTATCCGTTGCAACAGGTCGGTTATATGTTACAACAGATAACATACCTGGTACAACAGATTAGTGATCTATTTTTATAGTTTCCAACGGATTACTCATTCATTGCAACGGGTCGATTATATGTTGCATCAGATAAAATATTAGGTGCAACAGATTAGTGATCTATTTTTATGGTTCCCACAGATTACTCATCCATTGCAACGGGTCGGCTATATGTTGCATCAGATAAAATACCAGGTGCAACAGATTAGTGATCTGTTTTTAAGGTTTCCACGGATTACTCATCCGTTGCAACAAGTCAGTTATATGTTGCAACAAATAACATACCTGGTGAAACAGATTAGTGGTCTATTGGAACTGTTATATTACAGTTATGCATTAATCAATTATAATCTATGTTATGTTCCTGTTAATTTAAGATAATATGGCTCCCAAAAGAAGAAAAATTGAATCAAATCCAAGTAAAGGAACAAGTGCAGCAGCTCGGCTATATCCACCACTCTATGAGCTTGCTTTACAAGCATTATCTTAATCAGAAACAGAAGATAATGAACACGGGGAGGAGAAATCTTTCAAAAGAGATGATCCAAACGCTAATAGCCCTTCCGCCGAAGAGTTGGTCAAAACCTTCAGCATTGATCGTTATCTTGTGAGAATGCAGTGCGATGGTGCCACAGATTTAATGGGTGATCTCGTGGTTAAGTCAGTCATGGGAAAATCTTTCGATGCCTTAAGAAAAATACTTCGAGAATAAAAATTGAATTCTTATTTCAAGAAAAGTTGCTTTGGGAAATATCTTGATTTGCAGGAGGACAGCAATAATCATTTCTAGATGAAAATGGTATATGATCTTCTCAAGCACAGGTTTATGTATGAAAACAAAGATAAGACGGATGAGGTGTGGATAAATTATTGTGGCATGCCTATTTGTTTTGGTTGGAAGGAGTTTGCCATAGTTCCGGACTAAAATGTTATCCTCCTTCTCCTTCTCAAGTTATACCTAATCTGACCCAAAAAAAATACCCCGCACACCCAAAAAAGGCAAAGACAAGTCGAGTGATCGTGATGACCTGGTGTCCACTTTGGTCCAAGCTTAAAAAAAAAAATCTGATAGAAGTGTTGAAAGATAAAGGACTTTCAAAGAAGCACAAACAATCATTGTGCTTGGTTTGATTTGTACATAATATTCTTTGGGCGAGAGACGTTAACAACAACATAATCCTCAGTTTAATAAATCTCTCCGATGACCTTGAGGCATTTAACAGCTATCCTTGGAGTTATGAAAGCTTCAAAATGACTGTCGAATATTTGTTGACTCCGTTAACGCCAAAAATAGTCAACTTATATGGCTTTCCATGGGCCTTCATGGTAAATATTTCATTTATGATGATATGATTCATTATTTTTTTATTCAATAATGCTTTTGATTTATTGGCGTTATGTTATAGGCTTGGGTATTTGAAGTCATTTCTTATTTGAGATAACAAGTGAACTACTAGGAAGAAGTTTCCTGTCCAAGAATTCTGCGATGGTTGTCGGCCAAAATCGATAAAAATGTGAAATTTCTTGATCTTTTCAATCCTCCCAAGGAAGTAGTAAGTCCAATTCTAATCAAGTTTTTGTTTTAATTAATGATTAAATGATTTCATCATCATTCTTAATATATGTACCGATTTATTTTAGATTATACATCCGTGGCTTATTCTGACCAACCGAGAGTTGAAGATGCCATTTTTCTTACTTTACGGTCTGTGCAAACTTTATCGGATCCTAAGGTCGTTGATGGAATAAAAATGGAATTATTTGGAGCAACAACCATCATAAGAAAAATAATTTTGGAGGGTGGGGCTAATGATGCTCCTTTTACAGTTTTTGAAACAACAAGCCATTATTATTACGATCATAATGGTTGTGCAGATTTTTCTCCAGATTTTGCCACATCTAGCGAATGTTCTGCATGAAAATGTCAAGACTGCAAGGCGAAATACGATGGAGTGATTAATAATATTAATGTACTAACTGCTTATGTAAAGAAAATAACATCTAAGAGGGGTGTCATTCCATCAAAGAGGATTTCATATTCAGACACTCCACTAAAGATCAAGGCGGCTAAGAGGAGAATGAAAGACACTTCCAAGGTATCATCAAGCATAAAAAAATCAAGATTGCAATGCCCCTGTCTTTGTATTGCACCGATGTTCAGTGTGCAAGGGCCACAGGAGAGCAACATAAGCTGAAGAAGGTGAATGCACATCATCTGTTCCAAAAAATAAACAGGCACATATCTGTTTCAACAGATGATACATCTGCTGAAAATTATCAAACAAATATATACATCTGTTCCAACTGTTGTCTAACCTGTTGCATCAGATTCGTTATCTGTTTCAATAGATGAGTCTTATGTTGCAACAGATGGGTCATCTGTTTGAAATTACCGTACTGCTCTGATTTACCTGTTTGAATTTGTTCCAACAGATAATCCATCTTATGCAATATAAAACTCATCTGTTGCAACAGATGGATAATCTGTTGTATATCTCTACTTAGCATTGACAATTCTGGCTTTCTAGGTGGATATCATAGTAGAAGCTACTGTCGAAGAGCATAATATCACAGTTGATAATCCATCAAATGCTTCCAAAGAAGAAGAAAAATTGGAGCCTGTCAGTTAGGGAGAACGGAAGAATTACCTGTTTGAAGGGTTCAACATCTTGGATGAGGCTCCAAGAAAACTAACACAGTTGATCAACGACTATTCAGAATGGATTGCCTATGGGTTGTTAGAGCATCATACCGGCAGGTACATAATCAATTTTATAAATATTGCTTTATACAATTTTTGTTGTAAGAACCTGACATTAACATATATAAATCATCATGTAAAAAATAAAATGACGAGCCCTACAAAGTGAACGAATCGACTTTGATATGTTTGACTTTGTTGTTGCATATCTCAAAATGAAGAATTGATTCTATTTGATGTCACAGCCCCAAATTTGCTGGAATAATAAGGTTTAAATGCCATACATATTACTATTAATTAATACTTTATTTAATTGCATCTGCGTATTAATTTTTTCATCACGTAATTCAAAATGTTTGATAATATGTGCAGCACATCGATGTCATTTTTTACTACCTCCGAAAGAAGGCCAAGTTGCAAACACAAGAACAATACAGATACACAATAGGCAATTATTTGTAAAAAATTTACATCAATAATGCCTACGATAGGTATTGTCAACAATAGCCAGAAGTTCCCCGAAATGAGGAATGCTTAATCAACATCATCAAAGGTTTTAGCATTTTGGCTGTCTTACCTTGGCATTTGGTTGACGAAGTGTACATCCCAATCAATTGTGGTGATGAATTTCATTGGGTGTTGACTGTCGTCGTTCTAAAAGAGAGGCGCATTCAAGTTTATGACTTGATGTCGTGAAGGAGACGTTCTGGGCCGTTGTCTGAGATACAAAAGATAGCCAAAATATTGCCTACTTACCTTGATATGAGTGGATTTTTGGACCAAAAGGTTTGTACTGATTGGTCGACGATTGAAGCATATCGGGATAAAATGGCTAATCTATTTGATGTACAATATATTAAAGGAATTGCTCAACAAACCATTGGTAGCCTGTAAGTTTAAGTGTCATGATTTAGTTTCATTTCACAAATTTCACAACTTGCATTAACTGCAAGATATGGATTATCTATTTTTTTATAACGCAAGGATTGCGGTCCTTTTATTGCCGCCTACGCCGAGTATTTGAGCGATGGATTACAAGTACCGAATGATGTACTTGATGCCGGATTACTCCGCAAAATATATGCTGCTCTTTTATGGAAATACGGAGAAGAAAAAGCTCAGAAGCCGTACACAACCGACGTTAAAGATCCACGACGATCAAAGCCGAATTACATAGCAAAGGATGAAGAACAACTTGTCCATATTGATTAGATCTTTATAGCTTGAGTTCGTCAATATAATAACCTATCCTCCTTGGTTTAACTTGTTGATTTATTTGTAGAGTAGATCGTTTGTACCCATAATGACTTTTTTTATATTTCATTTATTTGTTGAGTTATTTCATGTAATTTCCGAAGGCTTCGATTTATTTTATTTTGTCTATGAATATAATTTAATCCTTAGTTTTGAACATGTTAATTAAAATGGAGTGCTAGATTCAACTATCACAACAGATAATACATCTACTGTAACAGACGACATATCTTATCAGACAGATTTAGACATATGTTGCAACATGAGATGCAACACGTAGGTCATCTGCTGGAAATTATATAACAGGTTTTCCTACTTTTTTTATTTGCTCCAACAGATTACCGATCAGTTGTAATAGATAGATTATATGTTGCAACAGATCGTATATCTGTTGTGACAGACAGACTGGGAACATCTGCATAACCCAACAGATGACCAACCTATTCTAACAGATAATTAATCTGTCACAACAGGTACTGTATCTGTTACGACAGATATAAAATCTGTTGCATTATAAAAATTCAACTTGGCCAGACATAAAAATTATTGCCACTACATGTAAAGTGAATTGGCTTGAAATAAAAATTTGTTATTGTGCTCGTCTCTGTCTTTGTACATGTTCTTTTTTATACACGGGCTCCAAACATTTAGTTAGTACCCCTCATGCCAAGACCCATTGCATCTTTCCCACAACGGTGTCGCACACACTGGTTATTTATGTACCAGTCAGCAAACACTCAATGTATGCAAGCGAGTACGGCTCGCACGCTGCACCGGTTGTATTTCTTGGAAGATAGATGTTCTTATTTCGAACTTAAAAATCCCATGATTCCTTCACCAAGACTTTAGACGGCAAATGATCCATCAGCTTACTCTGCGCCAACAACTTGGGAAACAACTTCAAAAGTGACTGCATGTGGGTTAAAAATATCTTCTCGCTAAAGACAAGTAAGTTGCAGTCATAAACCTTAATCTCTCCCTAGTATAGTAGTATCTCAACAGCGAGAAAATGAGTGATATTTACGTTCATGGCTGCAAGGATTCTCTTTGCCTTGGTCCAGCTCTTGCCGTGTGGATATGACCTCTTCCCTCTAACATATTTAATCGCTTCTTCATCTCATTGGAGCGTAGAAACTAACTGATCAAATCTTGGGCCACTGGAATCAGCTATCTTACAGAGTTTAGCATACCTATCCTTGAAATTATTGTAGAAGTTGAGGTCCATTATCCTATCGGCAGCATCATAAGCATCCGGGTACGCTAATTATCTTCCCCTCATGAGGCAGAGAATTTTATCAGCATACTGTGGTATAAGAAGACAATTTTTAAATAGGTTAGTAATTGTAAAGAATAAAAACACAGTTGAAAGAATCCGATGCAGAGGGTTCTCTGAATCAGTTCACAGATTACCCAGCCAACACAACTTATGCAACAGATATGTATTATGTTGCAACAAATTACACATCTGTTGCGTAGATTCTTCTTCATGGAGTAGATTAGAAGGCTAGGTTAGCAAAAGTAAACTTACCTTGTCCTCGTACCACACGAGCATATTTTTCATATTCGAGAAGTTTTTGGCGGCAAATGAATGCATGGTGTATTCTTTTTGAACCTTCATCTTGATGAATTCTTCCATTTCTTTCTTCTTTTCCTTGCCAAGCGCCGCGAATATGTCCATCTTCTTCAGCGGCCGCTAAACTTCAACAACTCTTGGAGCGGAAGGAGTTGTAATTTTTGTTGATTTCAGATTGGAGAGAATTTGTTTAATTTTTCTTATCTTCCTCCTAACCTTCACTGTAGGAGTGCATGGCTCCCTCACCTCATTGGATGGTATGACACCCCTCCTGGATTTCAACTCCTCGGCAGCTTCAGCAATAGTCTCTAGATTTTCAAGGAGTTTATCTTCTCTGTCCTTGCACACTTTGCATTTACAATGAGAACATGAGGGTGGGGAGGGGTGAGAGGGACCACTGTAAGGGTGGGAGAGACCGATATAGGGGTGAGAGGGAGAACCTGAGCAAGGGGTGTTTCCAAACATATTTATTTTTTGTTGAGCACTAACATGCTCATAATCACGACTGGCAGCAGTAGCAGGATGGCTGCCACCATCACAAACAACTCCACCAGCAACACCCCCAGAAGAAACACCCGGATCTGTTCCAGATTGAGGTTGGTCGTGAAGAGCTTCAACATTAGGCTGACCTTGCCTAACTGCTCTTCTTATGGATGTTGCTCCAGCCAATTCCTTCTTTATTAACTCCACCGTTGGATCTTCTTTTATGTCAACAAGACCCAGAGTAAGAAAAGAAGTCATCCCCAACTCATTAATGGTAGACACGATCCAAGGATGCACAACCTATAAAAAAAGATAGGAGAAATTTAAATCATATAATAATAATTTGCAGTCAGTTGGGTTACATGAGGCTCAGGTTACATAAATGTCAACACAACCAACTTATGCATCAGACAATTTAGCTACCGTAACAGCTGATCTGTATGTTGAAACAAATTGATAATATGTTGCATCAGATTACCTAACTATTGCATAATTTGTAGTAGATGGGTAATTTTTTTAGTAGAGTTCAGAGAACCAGAGCAACAGATGGTTAATCTGTTGCAAAATATAGATCATCTGTCACAACAGATTACCCATCTGTTGCACCAGTTGCAGTTGACGGGTAATTTGTTACAACAGACGACCCATCTGTCGCAACAAATCAAACATCTATTTCAATATCTTTCTTTGAGACAAATTATTTTAGTTGAAAGAAGACATACTGCATCATTCGGAGGGTTAAAGAGATCAGCCTCGTTAATATTTTTTTTGCTGCTCTCTGCTGTAGCCAACCACCTAAGGATCCTTGGATGATAAACCTTATACGAATAAACCTTGAAATGCTTTTGGAGGGGAGAAATGACTTCACATGCCTAAGCCTAAAAATTAAAAACATGAAGCAAGCAAAAAAAAAGTCATAACTATATTCAATATAAATTAATGAATGAGTAAAAGTAGTGATCAATTTTACCATGAAAGCCCAAGGGAAGCCGTATAATGTGGTCATCTTTGGCTTTAGTTTTTCAGTAAATATTTGACAGTCAAGTAGTAGTTGTCGTATCCCCAGGGATAATCGTTGAATTTTCCAAAATCATCAGCAAGCGCCAAAAAAATCATGTTCTATGACTTTCCTAATGTCTCTTGCCAATAAAACAGAATGGACAAACCAAACTAAGCACAATTTCTCCCTGTAGTGCTTTGGTATGTCTTTATTCTTGAGATCCGCCATCAAATCCTCCACTCTGTAGCTAGGTCCAACAATGTCCAACAATCCATCTTTTTTTACCTTGCGTTTGTTGGACCTTTTGTGGGGTATTTTCTTGATGAGAGGTTCTTCTGGACGATCGCATCTCAAGCTCGTCACTATGGCAAACTCTTTCAATCCAAAAACAAATCGACAAGCCACAATAGTTAATCCAGACTTCATCCATCTTTTTTCCGCCCTTCTTCGAACCTCTATCATCCCCCACATACTTGATCCTACGCTTGAGGAGGCCATATACCATGATCATTGGGAAACGAAGAGGGCGAGCCCCAGACAACTCAAGAAAGTATGCAAAACAGCTCTTCTTAAAAAGTCCATCTATGTTTTCTTTCTTCATAATACTCTTAAGTTCGTTAAAAGGTTTCCCCAATTGACATTTAAGTACAACATCATGAAATACTGCGTTAGGGTTACTCATCGGCATAGCAACTCGAAACCCGACGATACTAATAGTTTTGACAAAATTATGCTGGGATTTTGATGTTATTTCATACTCCATTGGTGAGAAGGAGTTATCACTTTCCTCAGCTTCATTTTACCCTGACTGAGATTGTTTTGGAAGTTTCTCTGAATCTATCTATAGTCTAGCCTTTTTTGTTGGGTGGTCAAAAATTGATCCACTTTCAATTTCTTTTCTTTTGGAAGACATCTTTTAACTACAAACAATAGAAAAATAAAAAATACATTACATTTGATGTCTGCATAATTTTTTTAAAAAAGGTGAGACAAATTTCAATAAATTATTCTACGCCACAAACAAAAAAAATACTCTAACGGACAACCCACCAGTTGGAATATATGGGGAACCCGAATCTGTTTGAAGACCTATTTAATATCTCCCAACAGATATTCCAATTGTTGCAACAGATGGACAAATTTTAATAAATTATTCTACGTCACATTACAAAAAAATACTCCAACGGTTAACCCATCAGTTGGAACAGATGGGGAATCTGTTTGAAGACCTATTTAATATCTCCCAATAGATCTTCCACCCATTGCAACAGATGGACCACCACCACCACAACCAATTCCACCACCAATACCACCAAGACCACCACCAATGCCACCAATACGAACACCAAGACCACCGATGCAACCACCCAAAAACACAAATACCAACACCACCAACAACACCACAAACACTATCCAATAATACCACGATAGTCAACAAAACACTGAGAGAAAAACTAGGGTTTTCTCGGGTACTTCCTACCTTTTTAGCATCAAAACTCAAAATTGTTAACCCATTCTCGAAGATAATACAACTAAAAGTCTTCTTTTTAATCATTAACTAAAACGTCCTATTTTTTAGAATAAAGAAAAAATGTAGAACTCTTCTCAAACTCTGTTACCTGTGAAGACAGAGAAAACGAAGAATACAAATGGGAATGAAGTAAAAAACAACAACTATATATGGTCGTAAATGGGAAGAAAATCGACCTATTTTGAAGGGTTGAGCAATATGTTGAGTAGTTGTTATTTGTATTATTGAGAGAGAGAGAAAACCCCAAGAGAGAGAGAGAGGAGAGAGAAGAGCGAGAAATTCAGATTTGAAATGAAAAGTTTTTCACACAAATGAATGATTTGTAATTTTGGAAAAGAATAATAAGTTTTGAAATTGATAATTTGGTCCGAATTGATCTTAATTAATTTTATTTTTTTTAAAAGATATAGTTTTTAGAACATTGAGTTGATGAGAACTCATTTCAACTCATAGTGATCGATAGATAACTCGGGTCGGGATAAACGCATTACCAATGCCATGCAATTGTAAAGACTCGATTGGATTTGTAGTTGACCCTGTGAGCTCATTCATTCATCCCTAGTTCCACCTAAATCAACTTAGGTACTATCATTATCTTAACATTGAGTTGATGAGAACTCATTTCAACACAGAGTGATCGATCGACGACTCGGGTTGGAATGAACGCAATACCAACGCGATGCAATTACAAAGACTCGATTGGATTTGTAGTTGACCCTGTGAGCTCATTCATTCATCCATAGTTCCACCTAAATCAACTTAGGTACTATCACTATCCTAACATTGAGTTGATGAGAACTCATTCCAACTCAAAGTGATCGATCGACGACTCGGGTTGGGATGAACGCAATACCAACGCCATGCAATTGCAAAGACTCGATTGGATTTGTAGTTAACCCTGTGAGATCATTCATTCATCCCTAGTTCCACCTAAATCAACTTAGGTATTATTACTATCCTAACAATAAGTTGATGAGAACTCATTTCAATTCAGAGTGGTCGATCGACAACTCGGGTTGGGATGAATGCAATACCAACGCCATGCAATTGCAAAGACTCGATTAGATTTGTAGTTGACCCTGTGAGCTCATTCATTCATCCCTAGTTCTACCTAAATCAACTTAGGTACTATCACTATCCTAACATTGAGTTTATAAAAACTTATTTCAACTCAAAGTGATCGATAGACGACTCGGGTCGGAATGAACGCAATACCAATGCCATGTAATTGCAAAGACTCGATTGAATTTGTACATTCATTCATCCCTAGTTTCACCTAAATCAACTTAGGTACTATCACTATCCTACCATTTAGTTGATTAGAACTCATTTCAACTCAGAGTGATCGATTGATGACTCGGGTCGGGATGAACATAATACCAACGCCATGCAATTACAAAAACTCAATTGGATTTGTAGTTGACCCTGTGAGCTCATTCATTCATCCCTAGTTCAACCTAAATCACCTTAGGTACTATGACTATCCTACCATTGAGTTGATGAGAACTCATTTCAAATCAGAGTGATCGATCGATGACTCGGGTAGGGATGAATGCAATACCAATGCCATGCAATTACAAAGACTCGATTGGATTTGTAGTTGACCCTGTGAGCTCATTCATTCATCCCTAGTTCTACCTAAAACAACTTAGGTACTATCACTATCCAAACATTAAGTTGATGAGAACTTATTTCAACTCAGAGTTATCGATCGATGACTCGGGTCAGGATGAACGTAATACCAACGCCATGCAATTACAAGGACTCGATTGGAGTTGTAGTTGACCCTGTGAGATCATTCATTCATTCCCAGTTCTACCTAAATCAACTTAAGTACTATCACTATCGTAACATTGAGTTGATGAGAACTCATTTCAAATCAGAGTGATCGATCGACGACTCGGGTCGGGATGAACGCAATACCAACGCCATGCAATTGCAAAGACTCGATTGGATTTGTAGTTGACCCTGTGAGCTCATTCATTCATCCCTAATTCTACCCAAATAAACTTAGGTACTATCACTATCCTAACATTGAGTTTATGAGAACTTATTTTAACTCAGAGTGATCGATCAATGACTCGAGTTGGGATGAACGCAATACCAACTCCATGCAATTACAAAGACTCGATTGGATTTGTAGTTGAACCCGTGATCTTATTCATTCATCCCTAGTTCCACCTAAATCAACTTAGGTACTATCACTATCCTGACATTGAGTTGATGAGAACTTATTTTAACTCAGAGTGATCGATCGATGACTTGGGTCGGGATGAATGCAATACGAACGCTATGCAATTGCAAATACTTGATTGGATTTGTAGTTGAACCCTAGTTCTACCTAAATCAACTTAGGTACTATAACTATCCTAAAATTAAGTTGATGAGAACTCATTTCAACTCAGAGTGATCGATCGATGACTCGGGTCGAGATGAACGCAATACCAACGCCTTGAATTACAAAGACTCAATTGGATTTGTAGTTGACCCTGTGAGATCATTCATTCATACCTAGTTCCACGTAAATCAACTTAGGTACTATCACTATCCTAACATTGAGTTGATGAGAACTCATTTCAACTCAGAGTGATCGATCGACGACTCGGGTTAGGATGAACGCAATACTAATGCCATGCAATTGCAAAGACTCGATTGGATTTGTAGTTGACCCTGTGAGCTCATTTATTCATCCCTAGTTCCACCTAAATCAACTTAGGTACTATCATTATCCTAATATTGAGTGGATAAGAACTCATTTTAACTCAAAGTGATCGATCGACGACTCGGGTCGGGATGAACGTAGTACCAACGGCATGCAATTGCAAAGACTCGATTGGATTTATAGTTGACCCTGTGAGCTCATTCATTCATCCCTAGTTCCACCTAAATCAACTTAGGTGCTATCACTATCCTACCATTGAGTTGATGAGAACTTATTTCAACTTAGAGTGATCGATCAATGACTCGGATCGGGATGAACGCAATACCAATGCCAAGCAATTGCAAAGACTCGATTGGATTTGTAGTTGACCTTGTGAGATCATTCATTCATCCCTAATTCCGCCTAAATAAACTTAGGTACTATCACTATCCTACCATTGAGTTGATGTGAACTTATTTCAAATGAGCTCTATCTCTCAGCCTTTCTGCTGATCGCTTTTCTCCAATATAGATGATAAGATATCTGCTATGTAAAAGTCTACACCATTGCCAGATATGCTTGCCAGGGAGCAATTCTTAAGAAGATATCTGTTGATGCCTTCTAAAGAATTGTTCCCTGGCAAACATGTCTGGCGATGGTGTAGAATTTTACATAGCAAATATCTTGTCATCTATCTTGGAGAAGAGTGATCAATAGAAAGGTTGACAGATTGAGCTTATTTGATTTGTCCACTAAATCGGTCATATTTTTTTGATAGGGTAATAAGCTCGGAGTTACGTAACGTTTGATAGGTTTGGTGGAGTCGGTTTAGATCACACGCTACGTAACGCCCTGCTTATTAGTTTATCAAATTGGCTGAGCAAGATGTATGGAGCAACGCTTGATAAAAGTGTGGTGTTCAACTGTTGGGACCACATCTTCAACGTGCATCAACATATTTTGACCTAAAACAAACACATCGACCCTTCATGTATCCTTTAAGGCTTCTGAAGAAAGTATTCTGAAGGGCTTCTAGAATGCCACAACTTTAAAGGTAGTATTCATGATCGAGCTCACAAGAGATGAGGAACTCCTTACCAACTTCGAAGATGGCAACGACCAACTTGAATACAGAATCAGCAAGCTGGAGGCAAACTTAAAATTTATCGGGATTCACATACTACAACAAACATTTGATCTTCTCCAAGGAATGTTGAAAGCATGCTAAGGCAAGAAAACACAATCAATTAATCCATATTTCTAAGGAAGTAATGATACTCTATTTGCCTTTCAATCTCGTTTGTGGTTCCGATCAGGTCAACGACAGTGGACCTGATCGAAAACACAAATAAGAAGGCATGGGATGAAATTTAAAATTCAAAAATTGCCGCCTTCGCTTAGATTCCTTATTTTAACTGCAGTTTCTGTTGGCGTAAGTTTTCTAGACTTGTTGTACATCATTTCAACCCTCGATGCCCGTGAGGCTACTTTGTTGGTCTTCTCATATTTTCTATCTAGGTGATAATCCCGACCATGAAGCTCCCTAGAAAAGTGTCCATCTGTATTATTTTTCTTTCAGAGAGACAACAGACGAAATTACATTATCGGATACACTTTCATGTTTGCACTTGATTCAGATTTCACATCTTTTAAGATAATTCCATCGGCCAGATTCGTTAGAAGTTACTTTTTACCCTATGTCTCTTCTTCAATTAGCTCTCAGATGATATAGTCTTCCATCAACCACCCATTTTCCCTCGAAGGCATTCTCCTACCGCACCTTCTGGCATATAATCATCACCCCGAGCGAGCAACCCAACCATATAAATTTAGGCTAGGAGAATTTTTATTGGTTTTCCGTTCTTATTTGATGCAGTGCGAGGCTTCGGAGGTGTTCTTAGAGTCCAATGCACACTTAATGTTACGTTCAATCGCTATTGGTTCTCCGCAATGACGACAAATATTGATCCCTTCTCAAAACTTAACACGCATAAACACGCGAAACAACCATCAGTAATTTATAACTGGGTATCTGCACCATCTTCATGAGGTCCTCATCCTTATCAATTTCGAACCCATCAAACTTAACGATACAATGCAGGGTCTTGTTTGAATGATCAGTGCCTAATCGATTAAAAACTACATTCACAAAAACACTGTACTTTATGTGCGTTATCCCGGTGACCTTATCAGTAATACATACTTAACTCTCACACATATGATAGTGGATCCATCTGGACGCACCTTATTCTTCTAGCCCATCTATGGCTTAAATTGAATAAACAGATGACTAGCTAGTTGCAACAGATGCCACATCTGTTTATATCATTAAACAATTGGGGACATCTGTTACGACAGATGATCAACCTGTTGTAACATATGATGTATCTGTTAGAGAAATCAAAGAAATAAATATAACTATTGCAAAAGATTGTCAGTATGTTGTAAGTTATCTAACAGAAAGAATATATTTTGCAATAGATTACCTATCTGTTAGATTTATTTTAAAGTTATTTTCTTTTCTTTCTGAGATACAATAATTTATAAATAGGTCCCTCCTTACAAATATGGATGATCCAGATTCGTACAAGAATATTCATATCAAGTCCTTGCATGAACTTCAAAGGGAGTTTGATGAATTCCAGAGAGATTTGGCTGACTTCGGAGCAAGGCTGCCGGATAAAAAATATCCGATTGACAGTAATAATAATAGTAGTAATTATAATTAGGTAATATTTTTTATTTTAGCATATGTATTTTCTTCCTTTTGTATGTATTTTCCTCCTTTTGTATATCGAATTTACCCAAGGGATTCAAAAATTTATGTTTCATTTGGTGGTCGACTTTGAATTTTTAATTCTTATTTAGTATTTAATAATCATTCTGTTTATTCCTTGTTCTCAACATGTCGACGGTTGGTGATAGGGATTGAGCAATTTGTGTCAACAGAGGTTAATCTGATGCGACAGATCGATCATATATTACATCAGGCGGTTATTAATAAAAAAAGGTTATTGTTGTTATTGAGGAGGTGAAAAAGACATGACTTTCCGATTATTTAATATGAAAAATATTTCATAAATAAATAATAAGAAAATAAATGATAAACACAATTTATAACCGTAAAAGAACGGTTATTTAATTTTAATAACTGATCATGACTTTTCACCATTTTTGTTTTTGAGTTTGTTTTTTAAAATTATTTATTATATAATAAAAAAAGTTACAATATTGGATTAATTAACTTATATGATGATTGTTAAGAAGAATAAGGTGAAGGTCAGTCGTGACGTTTTATCTAAAATAAAAACACATACATTCAACAGTGTTGCTGATGCATCAAATTCTCCATCTGTTGCGACTGATGTATCAGCTATTAGAAGAAATAAAAAAAAATATTAATATAGAACGTCTATTTGTTTCTACAGATAGTATATCTGTTGCAACTGATGGTTTATCAGATTCAACAGATATAAAATCTGTTGCCAGAAAATAAAAATGGTTATTATTTTATTAAAGAATTTGAAAAGGTATTTTTTTTAATTTATAAAATAAAAAAGTCAGTAAATTTGGATTAATGATATGATGATAGCTTTTTTAAAAAAATAGTAGATTATATGTTGCAACAAATATATTATCTGATGCAACAGGTTCACTATTGTTGCAACAAATGATATATATGTTGTCGCGGATGATTTATCTGATGCGACCGATATAGAATCTGTTGTCACAACTCAATAAAAATGGTTCTTGGAAAGAACTAATTAATAATAATAATCTAAAAAGTCATCACTTATCACAATATTTCTTAATTTAATTAAGTCATTACTTTTCACAGTAATAAAAAATATAATTAATAAATAGAGGTGAACATTTAGATTATATGTTGCAACAGGTTATCTGATGCAACATATTTTATATTTGTTGCAACAGATGATATATCTGTTGTCACAAATGTGTTATCTGATGCAACAAATATAGAATCTGTTGCCAAAACTCAATAAAAATGGTTCTTGAAAAGAACTAATTAATAATAATAATCTGAAAAGTCATGACTTATCACAATATTTATTTTCTCAATTTAATCAAAAATGTAATTAATAAATGGAGGTGAACAATCGCGCCTTTTTGCCTCTCATTCAAATTCAATCCTCTATAAATAGGTCCCTCCTTACTCAATCGTTCATTCAACTACACTCTATTTATTTATTGCATCTTGTCTTTCATATTACACTCTAGAAGATTATGGATGACCCAGTGTGGGACATTGTTTTTCTGCAAGACGCCGTGAATGAACTTCGAAATCAAGTTCGTGACCTGCAGTGAAAACTGGGAGGAGTTAGAGCAAGAATGCTCCGCGAGATACGCAGGTTGAGGAGGGCCTTGCTACTTCCGGTTGAAGATTGGCCGGCTAGCAATGATGATGATAATAATAATAATAATAATTAGATTATTATTTTTCTTTTAGTCTATTATATGTATTTTTATTTTTTTTGTTTAATAAAAAAATTATATTTGATCTTTGACGTTTTAATCCATATTTAATTTTTATTATGTCTATTATCTTCTCAACAAACATGTCGACGATTCGACGTAAAAAGAAATAATTTAGAATCCAGTAGCAATAGCAAGATTTATCTGTTGGGTTTGTGGCAGGGGCTGATGTGTTGTTCAAAACAGATTACTCATGTTGCAACGGATAAGAAGTCTGTTTCAACAGATAAATAGTCTGTTTCAACAGATGACTAGTCTGTTTCAACAGATGACTAGTTTGTTTCTTGGCTCTGTCGTTTTAATTCGTACTCCCTCCGTCTCAAATTACCCATCCCAAATTGAGATGCTATATTGATTAAGAAAAATAATTAATAACATGTCTAGTTTACCATAACCTACTGATCAGTTGGTGGGACAGTAGACGTGTTTGAAATAACCATTGTTTGCTATTCAATCGAAATTTCTTAAGAGAAGAAAGCTTTTAATGTCGGTCGGCGTATAGTCCCCCTATTAAATGATGTTTCCATTTTAATTTGAAGAAAAAATGATTAATGCAAGGGTAAAACATGGATTTTTTTAATCTTTTCTTGATTAATGAAAAAGACAAGTAAAATGAGAAATCGAATTAGGAAATTTGGGACTGGTAATTGGACGTAAGGAATAATTTTGAATCCAGTAGCAATAGAAAGAGTTGAAACATATTGGTTATTTGTTGGGTTTGTGGCAGAGGCTGATTTGTGTTGTTCCAAACAGATTAATCATTCGTTGCAACAGATAATTAGTCTTGTGCAACAGATAATACGTCTAATGCAACAAATAATACGTCTGATGCAACAGATAAATCTTCTGATGCAATAGATTACTCATCTGATGCACCAGATAACTGATATGTTTAAATTGTGGGCACTTATGTTGGATTCATGATCGGGGTTCTATCCATTGTTGGAAAAACAGAAGTGTACCCACATGACAAATACAAATAAAAATTATAATTTTACTTACCAAAGTCACCTATGAAATAATGCCAAAGTGGAAAGTGATGTAGTAAACAAAATTTGACCAAAGAAATTGGTCAGATAGAAGCAATAGTGTTGTACCAACAACAACAAGAACAACAATAAATGGTCGACAAGAAGAAGATGAAGATGATAATGAAGTACAAGATGATGATAATGAAGTAGAAGATGATGAATAAAGCAGTAGAAACAATGAACAACAAAAATCGCTAAGAGAGAGAAAACAACAATGGATGAGAAAATAGAGAAAAACGCCTTTTTTTTCACTTCGTTTCCCATTATTTTAGGTAAACATTGAGATCAAAGTGTAAATTTAAGAACTTGTGAGTTATTTTCAAACTTTTCCAACTTTCTTAATCCATAATAAAGTAATTGTCACCTCCAACTAATAATTAAGACTTATGTCACCTACACCTCATTTTAAAACTCTTTTGTCACCTGTGGCCCAAAGCCCCTAATAACTTTAGGTTCTTATTTGTCGAATTGTTTCTTTATAGGAAAGTTCACACAAAAAATATTGCCTCTATAGTTTTACTTGAAACAGTGACATTTTAGAAAGATACAATACATAGTAAAAGTTTAGATTTTTTTTTTTACAAGAACATATAGCTTATATTATTTTAGGCTGCATTTGTTATTATAAAGATTACGTCTAAATCTGAATACACGTCTGAATGATTAAAATCTTATTTCTAGATCTGAAAATTGAATGATTAATACAAAAAAAATTATTTGTATATATAATAGAATAAAAATACAATTCAAATAAAAAACTAATTATATATTAAAAAAGTATGTAATTTAATACAACAAAATTATTATTTGATGAAAAAAAATATTTATGTTTGTTAGTGATAGTGGAGATGGTTTATAATGGTGGTTGCGGTGACAATGATTGATGTTAGTGATTAGTAATGGTAGTGGTGATAGTTGTGATGGTTGGTATTGTAGTGACTGTTATGATGGTGGCAGTTGATAGTGGTGGTGATGGTTGTGATGTGACTTTGCTTGATATTAGTAGTTGAAAGTGTTGATTGTGATGGCTGAAAAATGAATGAATGATGGTTGACGATGTGTTGGTGCAAGTTGGAGATATTGTTAGTTGTGACGGTGTAGATGGTTGTTAGTAGAGATAAATTGTAGCAATGATAGTGATTGAAGTGATGGTAGAGGTGACTTACTTGTGACAATGGTGGTGGCCGCCGAAGAATGTACGGAGGTTGTGATGTATTAGTGGTAGTTAACGGTGATGCTAGTTGTGATAGATGAGTTGGTCGATAGTAGGGATTGACTGATAGTGGTTGATGATGGTGGTGCTATTAACGGCGGTGATGGTGTTAAATATAATTAGAATAATAGAGGTAGCAGGTGTGGTAGCAGTTGACAATAGTGATTGGTAGCGATATTTGTTGTCGATGGTGGTTGTGATATTGGAGGTGGTTGGCAATGATGGCGGTGGCAGAGGTGGTGATTGATGATTATGAATAGAGTGACGGTGAATATTATCTAACACCAGAATACCTCTTCAGACCTATTAAGATTTGATTCTAGATCTGAATAATTAAGACTTATTCAGACCTATTAAGAGCTAGAATCTTAATAAAAAACAAATGCACTTAATAGTCTAAAGTTTGAACTATTCAGATTTAAACCTCCATTAAATGCAAACAAATGAGCCCTTAATTCACTACTGGTATAGAGAAGTCAAAATATTATCCAATTTCGTACAAGAGAATTGTAGCACACTATCTATCCTAATGTCAGTGTTGCATATATATATTACTATATACTATTATTACTACTAGCTTTTGATGTTGTTTGTCAAAAGTTAGAATTATAAAAAGCAGGAAGTAATTCATGGCTTGACATTGTAACTTGATTGATAGTTCTTATTCATGTAGTGCCCTCCTGATCTGCTGTGATAATATCTTTAACAAAAGTCACAATACATGGACATATATTTTAACTTGGCTTCATATTACATTTATGACCTTCAACTTTTAGTGTGCACAAGTAGACACTTAAACTTGTATAAAGGTGAATAAGTAGATATATATGTCCTATGTGGTGTCCTACGTGATCAATTCTTATCCTACATAACATCCTAAGTGCATTATACCACATAGGACATGTATGTCTACTTGTTCAACTTACTTGTGCACATCCAAAGTTGGAGACCATAAATATGATTTGAGGGCAAGTTAAAGAGCATATTTATGTATTATGCCTTAACAAAAGGGGTGGAGGAGGGGAAGAGGAGGGGCTGCCCCAGATTTATTTACAAATATATTTAATATAGTGCATATTTATTGGACTTTCTTAGAGATTGAACTTTAAAAAAATGTGAAGTTTAGCGTGCTAGGAAATGAAAAAAACAAAATAAAGGAAAGTAGAAATTTATTTTAAAAAGCACTTTATGAATTGTCCTTTGCCAGTAAGGAAAAGCAAGACTTGCACGTTTATACACTGCTGGGATTTTAGTTGCCACTTAGTGCCAATGAGAAATGAGAAATGAGAAAAAGACCCCTTATGAATGACATCTCTCTGCCATGCCATTTTTTGGATAATGCCTATTTCACCTTTTTATAGTTTATGAACTGAAAAAGTAATCAAAATCATTCTAAACTATATTTGAAAAGTTACTTACATATTTAAATTAACACAATGATCTATTATACACTTATTCTTAATAAAAGTGTATTTAATTCCACCCTAAATATGATGGGAAAATAATATTAAACAAAAAAGAAAAAGAGGCACGTCAAAAGTAAAATATACTCTTTAAAATCCCTCCACCCCACCCCCCACGCCCACGCACACCTTCTCTCTTTCACCCCATCTTTAATCTTTGTTCTGTTCTTTCTCCATCTTGCTTCTTCTTCATTTTTTTTAATCACAACCACTCCTTGCTTGTTATGATTGATGGGAGTAATTTTTTCATGGTAGTTCTTGGAGAGAAAAAGAGAAAATATTGAGAGGTGAAATTGTCGTTGATGGTTGATGGGAGTAATTTTTTCATGATAATTCTTGGAGAGGAAAAAAGAAAATATTGAGAGGTGAAATTGTCGTTGATCGAAAACTTTTTCGGTGAAACCTTTGAGATTAATCAAATTTTATTCCTTCCACCATCAAACTCATCAATCTGGGGGATCAATTTTTTAATTATTTTTGTATTTCAATTTTTTCTCTGTAAATATTTGTGCGTTTTCTGAAAATTCTATCTTTTTAATATATTTTTTGTAGATCTATTTTCTCTCTATAAAAATTCTCTTTCGATTTTTCTCAGAATCAATAATAGTATATTGAAATTGTTCAAAATATTTTTTGGTGTTGGGTGATAAAATTAGTGGTGAGGCATATTGATTTTTTGTGACAATGATTATGTGTGATATTTGATGATGACTGGCGTAATTAGATAGTGATGGTATTGCAAATTTTAGTGTTGTATAATAAAGAAGATTGAATTAGATGAAATTATTGCTTGATTGTGTTGATTTTATATCAACAATGTAAAAAGAAGATGATTACATTATGGTCATTCCATGGAAATTGAGCTTCAGTAAAAAAAAACAGAGGAAAACAAAGGAGGGAGAAGATAAAGGCAAAAATAGTTTTAAAAAAATAAAAAATTATAAAAATTACATGTGTGGCTTGAAACTTATTTGATTGGCGCGTGTAAATCACATAGAGACATGCAACTGACTTTGAACATTGGAGGGGGCTATTAAATTCACTTTTATTAAGAATAAGTGTGCAATAGGTCATCGTTTAGTTTAGGCATGTAAGTGACTTTTCGAATATAATTTAAGGTGGTTTTGGTGACTTTTTCTTTTATGAATTTAAAGGTCTTATTTCAGATTGACATAATATATAAATATGACCCTAAACTTGACACCAAATCATAACATTGACCTTAAACTTTGACAGTGCACAAATAGACCTTTTAACTATACAAAATCTGAACAAAAAGACACTCCGATTTTGCAACTACACGCGTGTACCTCACTTGGTCTGACGTGGATTACTAATCCACTCATATGGTGCCACCTAATAAAAAAACACATTATAAGTATGACCTTTAACTTTGTTGGTGCACAAATAGACCTTTTAACTATACAAAAGTTGAACAAAAAAACCCTTCAATTCCAACTCGGACGCGCGTCGTTTTGCGTGTACAATACGAATTTTGCCACATAGAATCGGGGTGTTTATTTGTTTAGGTTTTGAATAGTTAAAGATCCTATTTGTGCACTGTCAAAGTTTAAGGTCAATATTATAATTTGATATCAAATTTAGGATCATATTTATGTATGGTGCCTTTCAGATTCTATATATTAAAAATCATTTCAAGTAAAAATATACGTATAGTGTGATTTGTTTCATTATTTGAGTTTGTTGAAATTCTGCAAGTGTTTTCCCATTCTATTTTGGATGAAAGCAACCTAAAGTCTTGACAACAAATCGACAATGAAAAAGTTATAAATTATAATTCCTATTTATGAGCTCGAAATAATTTTGATTTTCTATTTCTTCTGTATTTTGATGTAATATTTTGAAAACAGATCCTTAATCTTATTAATATCCTGTTCAAAATATTATTAATATATATCATAACCACTAAACGAAACTAAACCAATATAGAAAATGCTAACAAAATAAAGAACAACAATTAAGAAAGCAACCATCTATAATAAGAAAGATAAAAGATAGCAAAACTCAAAAGGAAAGGGAAAGAGGAACCTACCGACTTCTTAACAATTTGTATCAACTTTCTATCTAGCTTCTAATCCTTTTCAATTAGTTGCTAATTGTTAATTAAACCCAATTCTCAAATAAAATTCTCTAACATTTTACTCAATCCAACAACCACAACTTATATGCACTATATTTCACAAAGTGACGTCCAACAACAACATATGCAGTATATTTCATAAAGTAGCGTCTAGGAAGGTATAATATACGCAGTAGACTGTACCACTTAACATATCTACTTAACCAACTACTCCCTCCGTTACATTTTATGTGTCGTCATTTGACCGGGTACGGAGTTTTAAGAAAAAAGGGAAGACTTGATAAAGTTTACCAAATTACCCTTTATCAAAAAATGTGTCAGTATTTTTTTTTTTAATTAAGTGAGACCAATAAGGATAAAAGGATAATTACGTTTTTAAAAAGTTGTCTAACAAGGAAAGACGACACTTATTTTGGAACGAACTAAAAAGAAAATGAGGACATACAATTTAGAGGTAGGACGGAGGGAGTATTTTACTGTTTACGAATTCTAGTTCATAAGAAGTCAAGTCAGTTCACAACACCAAAAGCCTAACTGAATTTATCCCAATGGGTTCCTTCTGTGTAAATTTCATTTCAGCCCTGTTATTTTCAACTTTCTTTCGCAATTCAATAGCTTTGCATACTAATTTAGTTACTGAAACTGAACATGTAGTTCATCAAATGTTGGAATCGGCTAGGCAGCCAGAGTTCTTCGACTGGTTAAAGAGCATTCGGAGGATAATACATGAGCACCCGGAACTGGCATTTGAAGAATATGAAACGAGTAAACTGATTAGCAATGAGTTGGAGTCGTTGGGTATTAAGTATATGTGTGGAGTAGCTAAGACTGGTTTGGTTGGAACAATTGGATCTGGATCTCAACCTTGGTTTGGTTTAAGAGCTGATATGGATGCACTACCTATTCAGGTTTGGATGATTTCTTCTTCTATAAGGACCAAGGGTGTGTTCAATATAAATGTTAAAATAAGTGAATTCGTTACTGTTTTTTCTTAATGCGTAAATAAAAATAATAATCATACAATTTAGATGACAACAACTTTTTAACCAGTTATTGTAAGGCTCCCTACAAGTTGGAGAGAATGTAATTATTTCTTGGAAATATTATTGATATTAAAAATGGTGATAGTATTAAGAAAATCAGACAATGTTGATTTATTGATTAAATTATTAATATAAATTTAAAAGTTAAAGATATTTGTGATTGAAATAATCTTTCCTTTTCTTTTTCAAATTTGTTTTTTATTACATAAGGGGGAGGGGATTATCTATACGCCTGTGGGGAATGTAGAGCACAAGTACAAGATTCATCTGAACCCAATAGATTCGACACGGAGTATACATATATATGTGAAAATCACTACTACAACTTTAACAAATGTTTTACTATAAATCCATAGTTTCATAAGTGTAATAAGTTTAGTTGTAAGAACCTAAAGCTTTGAACTCGTCGAATTTAAATCTTGGTTCCATCCCTGTTGAGACTTATTTTACGAGCTAAGTTAAAAATGCAAATTATTTAGCCTTAGCAAGTCTAAGAGCTCACGTCACTTCTGGTTCTTGTAGAGTACAACAAGAACTTTTTTTTTTTTTAACTGGAAGTAGTCATCTGTAAGTCTCAAGCAACTTTTTTGTATGGAGTATAAGTAATATTTTTTATCAAGTTCCTGTTTTAAGGTGGAAAATTGTTTGGCATAAATTAAAAAAGTAACTTGAGACATCCAAAGAATAAGAAGAGTAGAATGGTTAACTAACCTTGTCAAATTCAGAGATGGTTGGCTGAAGGCCACTTACTCGAGGGTCTATCAAAAACAACCTCTCTACCTCCACAAGGTAGGCCGTAGGGGTATAGATGTGTAACACCAGCCATCCCAGACCCACTTTGGGCAGGTACACTGTCTATGTTGTTGTTAGATGGTCACTGCTGTCACTGCCACTATCCAGAAAGCTGAGGCAGAATGGACTAATAGAGAAAATATACCATGATGAATAAATATATAAACTATTTTAGTGATTAGAGAGCTGATAGAACATATGTTGGATTTTTTATTACCTATATATCTGAACATGGAAGATACTTCAATTCACAAAGCCTAAGTAAAGGTGAAATCACTACACCTACTAGAAGGCTAGAGGCTTGAAGAGCAAATATCTAGCACATTATAACTCCCACCAATTAAACCTAGTCTTGGTGCCGAACGACTAAACTTTTGTATCAGTTGCATTTGTTTTGTCTCTGATAATGTGTTTATTCTCTGCTTTGAATTTCCATTACTACCATTCAGAAGTGATCAAGTTACTTAATGCCAATGTCCATTACTACCATTCAAAAGTGATCAAGTTACTTAATGCTAATTTCTATCGGCGCATTTTACTTTCTGGAACACAATGTGTTTGCTCTTGTAGCATGCATATATCCAAAAAGAGTGGTGATTTGTTTTGCCAACAGTATGATTCTTCAGATTGTTTCATTAATTCAACTCATGTACCATCTTTATAATAGCTTCTAAGTAGTTTATTGTACTCAATTCCTTCTTTCTGGAGCCATTACTCAATATTGAGCTGCTGACTTGCTGACAAAGTAGCTACTATAACTTGCTAGTTAAATTAGTCTATGATATTTCATCTATCTTGTCCTCGATACTCATATTTGAAGAGAAGATATATATTCATGTGGAAAATTTTGGAGATTGATACCATCCTTGAATAAGCTTATATAAAAAGTTTCTTCCAAGTAAAACGTCATACGTCTTGTCACGATCCAATTTCTTTGGTCATGATGGCGCCTACTGTTACTCACCTCACCTATAGGCAAGCCAAACCCGTAGTCCAGAACAATTAGTAACGGACTACCAAATAGAATAAGGAAAGAATGCGGAATAAGTATAACAAAAGTTCAAATCCATGAATAAATCCCAAAACCTAGTGTTACCAGTACAGGAGTTTCTAATATAATAAGAGTACAAAATTGAAATATCAAGGGAAATACACTGATACAACTTATCTCCGAATACAATATAGAGACTAGTCTAATACATAAGAAGGAGGAAAGTAATACTCCGAACGTCGGAAGCTCACTCTGTATCTTCGAACCATGGCTGCTCCGCACGATGCATACATCAACAGTGATAACCCGTACTATGATCTGCAGACTGCAGAAGTATAGTATGAATACCAAACAAATGGTACTCAGTAGGCAACTACCAACTAATCTCCCACGATAAAGCAGATATATATAACATATAAACAGAATAAAAACTATACTCAAATGTCCATCAATCATATAACAAAGCCAATGAGATATCAAGGATAGCGTACTCTATTCATGTCCAAAAGGCTAATATAATAGGACTAAGTAAGTATCAAGGATGAACTATCCTAATCCAGTCATACTCATGAATCTCAATACTATACCGTATATCCCCGGCCTATATACGAATAAAGAACGAAAGAAGGATATACTATAATATACAAGGCCAAGGAATGAATATACAATCTGAACAAAAAGAAGGAAGAGATATACAGTAATACCATAGTCATATATAGCTAGATATACATATATGTAGATACAAGGTTATCTCGAAGCACAACCTAGATCATCATCATATCTTCATTTTAAAGCCTTATTATAACCCTATCAAGATTTAACGCTATTATACTCAGGGTTTCTAATTCCACATGGCTAGACATGAAATAATCATGCATAATAATGAACTAATAAGATAGAAAAGGCCGAAAACATACCTCAAATCTCGATA